>CM033646.1:69563316-69801938 GCA_019512145.1 Engystomops pustulosus
GGCAAAAAAGTTACTTTGTAATTGTAATTTTTACTTAATAAGAATTTCAACTGTAAATTAAATACACTACACTTAGCTGCTGTAGTAGGTTGTATAATACCACATTTTGACATAGCAGTCTAACAGGACTTTAATTCAGAGATGAAGAGCTGTTTAACCTTCCATGTCCTTGGCACATGGCTCGAACCAAAGAGAAGAAATCATTTCAACTGTGTGAAGAAAGGACGTATGCAGCATAATGAACTGAGGCATAAAATGTGATCTTGTGTGGGATGTCTAGTGCTGTCTAAACCAACGGGAAATTGTGTTTTATACAGGGTAGACTGATTGCTTAGTTCTTGACAATGGACGTTATCTCAGAATAGGAAAGTAGGGTATTGGAAAATAATGCTGCCTCAAACTACACTATATATCTTATCAGACTATTCACTGCAAAATACAATGCATTGACCTCAGAGAAGGACAAGGTTACAAAATACTCATATACAGCATATTAAAGGGTTAATCTAACAGCACTGAACCAAAAAAGTATCCTGACAATCTTTTGAACTGTCCATAATATTGCCTATTGTTTACAACAGCTTCTACGTTTACCTCCAGTCAATAGAAACCTGTCCATGGTCTTGTGATGGACAGGCAGGTGCACAAGCTGTTAGGATGCGGTTACATGTGATAAAAAGTTATAAAATTTTCTGATATACTTTCTGTATCAATTCCTCATAGTTTTCAAGATCAGAGGTTTCTGTCCTTCTATAGAAAACTTCTATTTTTACTTTCAATGCATAGAAATCTGTCCATGGCAATGTGGTCAAACGTACAGCTGGCGGACGGGTCTTGGCCCGGTCGCATATGCGTTTCTATGGAAACGCATGTGATCGGTAACCATAACCCCGTGTCTTGCATTAAAACTATGCAAAGCACCAGGTTCTGGTTATCGATCGCTTGGGCGGGGGGCGCCAGGCTTGATTGCATATACCTTCTATGGAACATCGATAACCATAGAGATGAGGCGAGCACTAAAATGCTCGGGTACCGTAATCGAGGACGAACTTTTCCCGATGCTCGAGTGCTCGTCTCGATAACGAGCCCCATTGAGTCAATGGAGACTCGAGCAATTTTCAAGGGACCAAGGTCTGCACAGGGGAAGCTTGGCCAAACACCTGGGAACCTCAGAAAAGGATGGAAACACCACGGAATAAGGACAGGAAAACAGCAGTGGCAGGCATGAGGATGCCTCGAGGCTGCTTAAATCGACCAATTATGCCAAAATTATGGGCAACAGCAATGCCATGACAGAGTGCGACCGAATGAGGCTAGATAGCATCTAAACATGCACATAATTGACCCTGACACTATAGGGGGACGGCACGCAGAAGGCCAGCGGGCATTTGTGAACAGGCACCAGGCACAGTACATATGGGTAACTATATACAGTGTCTCCAGTAATCATTATTTACAGCCCCCAGACATCACTATATACAGTTCCCAGCAACCACTATATACAGCCCCCCCAGGAATAACTTTATACTGCTCCCCCAGCAATCACTGTATACAGCTCCCTATAATAACTATATACAGCCTCCCTATAACTATACAATCCCCAATAATAACTATATACACCCCCTATAACTATATACAGTCACCCTAGATTAACTATATACAGTCCCCCTATAATAACTATATACAGTCCCCCTATATACTGTCTTCTACCCCTGAGGAAGTCTCCGGTTGGAGATGTACTGCGCGCGGAGCCCTCCACCTCCTGGACAGTCACTATTCCAATTTGATGCTGTGATACTTGGAAGTACACTCGCCGCTATGTGACCTGTAATGTATACCAGGGATTTGACTTACCTACCTATTACGTCATATTACGTCTTATGATTTACTCTTAGAAGTAGATTTTGTGTCTTTCCTTGGTAGTGTTTACCATATCTTACAGTGGCTTGATGTTATTCCATTTTTGGTTATAGACATTATTTCTTCCATTTGACTCTGGGATAGTGTAAGCCATATTTGACCTTTAACAGGAGGTGTTCTGCTGTTTCATTTATCTGGATGAAACAACATGTGTTTTTGTGGGTACTTTTTGTACTATTTTAACTGTTTTTATATTCTATTGTGTGTGTAGAGTTTTGTAGAACCTCAATAAATTAATTTGTATTTATTATTTAGCCTTTATGACACACAGTTTTTTTTCTGTCTTGGTTATATACAGTCCCCCTATAACTATATACAGCCCCCCTATAATAACTATGTACAGCATCCCTATAATAAATATACAGTCCACTATAACTATATACAGTTCCCCTATAATAACTAACTACATACAGTCCCTCTATTACAACAACTACCCCCCAATAATAAATATATACATTCCCCATATAATAACTATATACAGTCATAGGTAAAATAATAAATAAATAATAACTTATTGTTCCCTTGCTCTGCCATAGCATGATCGGCTGGACATCAGCCGGATTCGGCCTAGGGAGCCCAGAGCCCTGAGCTGTTGGGAATTCGGCTCACATTTGGTGGGGTCCCCCTTTAAAGGCCTATAATCCCTCCCTTGTCCATTTCGTATCTGTGTGTGCAAGTAGCAAAGCTACTGCAGAGATGTCCTTTTTTGATGTCCAAATCTGAAATGTGCCTTAAAATCAGGTGCATCTTACAGTTTTAAAATGTATTATTAAAGGGGTTATCCGGGTTTTAAAAATTACCTAGGGCCGGGCTGTGGAGGGCTAGTTAAACATAATGAACGTGTACTTACCTTGTCCGGCGCCGCTGATGTCCCACGCCGCGGTCCCTTCGATCCGTGCCCCTGTTTGTTTACAGGGGCACGGAAGCCGCGCACAGAGAGCTTCCGGTCCACGATGTGGCCGGCTCCTCCCATCCGTCCCTATCTCTCAGCGTTGTAAGCGCTGGGAGATGGTGTCGCATGGGAGCATCCAGCCGGCCGGAAGCTCTCTGTGCGCACTTGTAATGAAACCGGCGCACAGAGAAGACCGGCCGCGGCGCGGGACATCGGCAGCACCGGAGGAGGTAAGTACATGTTTATTGTGTTTAAGTAGCCCTCCCCAGCCCGGCCAAAAGAAATTTTTTAAACCCGGATAACCCCTTTAAATTAGTTTATTCATAATAAATGTGGCCTATGTTTTCTATAGGACTGGATGAACAGAATGCATTTTTCACATGCCCCCATAGAAGAGAAAAAAGCTCCTTTTTTGGATGAGACCTATGTGCCAAAAACGTTTAATGGACCTTAAACATATTCCAACAGTCCCAATTTTGTGGTGTGTGCGTGAGTCACCCGGGTGTTCCTGAGCTGTCTGGAGTCAGGCTGCAACACCCCCACTGTTTTCCTCTGTCATCTTCAGGGACATAAATGGAGAGACAAAGCCCCCGGGGACCGCAGTGGGGAAAATCGGTAGGGAAGTAGTTTTATTGGGGGCATTGTTGAGGCAGGTGGGGGGCATTGTTTATTGCCTATATTGACTACTGTAGAACACAGTTAATATATTGGCTATTGTGCTAGACCCTCACTAATCTGATGTTGAGGACCTATCCTTAGGGTAGATCTTTAATATTTATTTCCCAGAATACTCAGTTAAATATAAATGTAAATGCATAGTATATAGACAGAGAGGTATAAATTAACATAATTAGTTTCCACTCTAAAATCACTGTTGTTGGGTTAAAATGTGTTCTGAAACGATTGTGATCAGCAAGTAAACAATGCAGGACATTTGGTACTTATTACTGATCAAAAGTAACCCATGATTTTTAAAGCTCTGCAAAATATTATGGCGTTATAAAATTAAATATTTATTATTTATTGTAAGCTCTACCATATATCCTGCTTACCAATAACATATTTTTACTGGAATTCTTTATGCCAGTGCCTCCTATGAGTATAGGCAATGTTAGGACAGCTGCACTCGTTTTCAGCTCATGGAAATGGACTCATGTTCATAGACTGAACACATTGCATATGACATCCTCGATCATGTTTCTGTACTTATTTTGTTTCTGTTGTTTTTCCAATGAAAATGAATCTGAAACATCCACCACACGAGGGTGCTCCTACATTTCAAATCTGCAGTCCACTCCCTTGTATTCTGTCTGTAGCAGTGGTAGTCGGGGCTTTGTAGTCCTGCTCAATTGCAGCAGCTCAGTACTGTGTATCTCACACAAGTCTCCAACAAATTCTAATGCTACTGCTGCTCCATCTCTCACCTTTTACTGACACCATCACCCATCCTTTCTCCTCTTCTCCATGCTGATGGGCTTCTCACACAGAAGACACAATGCTGTCTACTTTATGTGAGGCACTGAGGCCTCTTGTTTCAAAAAGTATTAAACTACTTCTGCCTCGTACTATTTTTTCAAACAGAACACTCATGTTTTTGCGTTTTACTATAGGCATAAAGGTATGATAAATAATTATGCTCACATGACAGCAAAGACATGACAGCACATTTACTTAACCCGATTTGGACTGTCTGACGAGGATGAACTATGCATGTGTCGCTTCCCCGATCAGGTCCGACCGGAGTTCACCTTCTTCTTCCTGGTGCATGTAAGTGCTTGGTTTGCGACACAAATTTAAATGTTAAATCCCGAGCATAGTCTGAATCTGTCGGATTGTCCGACGGCCCAACCTCCCAATTTGTGTCGCGTGAAAGCCATCATGATTGCAACACAAAACGATTGCATGCAACACCGATGAAAACGCGGCCGCAGGACCCTTAATAAATAAGCCCCTATATATTTGATCCGAATGAAGATCCATCTATTCACAGAGGAAGAGACCAAGCAGTGGCCATAATCTGTGGTCAGCGGCAAAGAATTCTGGAAACCAGGGACTAAAAGTAAGGCTACACATAACATATTTTTCAGGATTTAGACCAATAAGAATCAAAGAGGCACTTTTGCTACTGGAACTTGGTTAAAAGTTCAATTCTTTATTCACCTTTTTTTGTAGTAATACATACCAGGGGAGAGAAAACGTGCTTCACAGTGCAAAAAGCCAACAAAGCCACGACCATTAGCGCTTCATCTGGCTGTTGGTATAGTGATTGTAACCAAACCTCTTTTTGAATATCTTTAGAGACAGGCAGGGAGAGTGAGCGAGAGACAGGCAGGGAGAGTGAGCGAGAGACAGGCAGGGAGAGTGAGCGAGAGACAGGCAGGGAGAGTGAGAGACAGAGGGACAGGCAGGGAGAGTGGGAGAGGCAGGCAGGGGAGGAGTGTGAAGAGCGAGGCAGGGGAACAGTGACGCGAGAGTGAGAGACAGGCAGGGAGAATGAGACAGGCAAGGAGAGAAAGCGAGTGACATTGAAACAGGCAGGGAGAGTGAGTGACATCAAGACAGGCAGGGAGAGTGAGGAAGTGGCATCAAGACAGGCAGGGAGAGTGAACAAGTGACATTCAGACAGGCAGGGACAGTGAGTGAGTGACATCGAGGCAGGCAGGGATAGTGTAGCGAGTACAGGCAGGGGAGAGTGAGCGAGTGACAGTTGAGACAGGCAGAGAGGTGAGAGCAGAGAAAATAGGACAGGGGAGACGTGAGGACAGAGGGGGGACAGCTGGAAGAGAAGTGGGTGAGAGACAGAAGAACATGCAGGGAGAGTAAGTGAGTGGCAGAGAGACAGGAAGGGAGACATAGATACATAGCTATAATTTTTTTTTTTGTTAAGCAATTCTATTTGTTAGGGCAGTTAGTTACTATCCCGGGCAATGCCAGGATCTACAGCTAGTCTAATGTATAAAGATGTATGTATGTCTGGTCAAGGAATCTGCACGGACGCATTTATAGTCACCAAAATTTGCCTCTCACATATTCCAAAATACATTTATTAATCACCATATACGAGAGCCATTTTCTGCTGTGGCACGTGATAAAACAAAGCACTGTCGAGATTCCATTTTTCCCGAGGTAGTTTAGACACAAAAATGTGAGCTTTGAGTGGTTACTATAGGTAATGAGTATAAGACAACTTATGTGTGAGGTAATATTGTTAGACATAGAAATAGAGACAGAGATAGAGACAGAAAGGCAGAAAGAGACAGAGAGAGAGACAGACAGAGAGAGGAAGACAGATGCATAGAGAAAGGCAGACAGAGACACACAGAGAGAGAAAAAGACACAAAAACCGACAAAAAGAAAAACAGAGAGAGATGCGAGTTTAGATATTCAGATATAGAGATAGATAAAATATTTTTTGTTAACCCATTCTATTTTATTATAGCTAAGAGCAGTTATTTACTATCCCAGGCAACACTGGAAGCTACAGCTAGTAAGTGAAAAATTGTATATTGAAATATATAATGACATAAAATGTTGTAAATACCTTAGGGGAAGATGTAACCCAGCCTGACAAACAGGCTGCGTTTGCTGCACATGGCTTTCATGGTCTAGTTGAGCATGTTCTTATTTTCCTGTCAGTGTTTCTCCCGTCTCCATGGCAACTGTCCTCATCACAAGCAACATAAATACTTTAGTTTTTAATCCTCTTTCAGTCCATCGCATGTGGTGTGTTTTCAGAACCTTGCCTGCACCATCCACCAAATGAATAAGACTGATGGGCTCTTAGCATTCCTAAACCAGTCGGTGGGCAAACCTATGGCAGGGTGCAGAGGGTGGCCACTTGCAGCCCTCTCTGTGCGGCCACCCAGGCCCATCACGCAAAAGTCCCATCAGGTTTCCTTCCTTCCTGCCAGTCATAGGGAGCCCAGAACGTGCCGTGTTCAGCACTATTTTTAAAGTAACTTGCAAGTCAGGAGGAGTGGCACAGAGCTGCGTTATCATGCCGCCCCTTTTCCGAGTGCCTGGCTGATCATCCCATGTAGGGGACCTTAGGGAATCATACCATAATAATACCACCCATTGCTCCATTTTGCACGTTATGGTGTCTTCGGGGACGCCATACGTTCGAACTCTGGACAGAGCTGGGACAATAAGTTAATTTATGCCTCTTCCCACTAGCGTTGCGTTTCACGCAGGGTTGCAATGCGTGAAAAACTGTACGTTTTTGGCTGCGTTTTTGTTCCATTTTCCTTGGAGTAATTAGCGTTTCGCGTTTTTTCACGCGCGTGTTGTAGCGTTTTTGTTTTTTTGCGCTTTTCGGCACATTTTTAACGCGCGAGTCAAGGGAGAATCAGGCATTTTCAAGGACCTGGTTGGGAGTGAAAATGGGTTATAATTAAAAAATAATGTCTATTGATAAGTTGAAAACATCTTGTGCTCTATTCTCATGTTCCCGTTGTATATTAGCTCCCGACAAGTTAGCGATTGAAGAACAGTGAGAATAGAATCACCAGTGAACACAGTGAAACACAGGCCATTTATGAGAAAAAACACAGTGCAGAACACAGTACGTTGCCGCATAGATACGAGTGTTCGGCAATTCTGTCGTACTTGTCGGGAGACGCGGCGGAACGGTAGGAGTACGCCCCAAAAATAGCATGTGATAGGCACAATATATAGTGGTGAGAACGAAACACATTGCCAGTTGTTAAATTGGGTGTCGTTGGGCACTCTAAAAGGTTCGCCATCACTGTTCTAAACTATAACACTTGGCATGCCATGATGAAGCTGGTAGTTGTTTTTTAACAGCTTGAAGAGTCTTGGCTTGTAATCCACTGGTCAAGTAGATTAAGATTTCTGCAGTGTTACCACTGTTGCCAGTCACCTGGAGTTGTCAGGATGCAAGAACTACTAAGAAAGTCCACAGAGAGATGACAAAAAGACATTTTCAGCAAGCATCAAGACTTCAAGTGATTCCAATTATACATGTAATAAACTGCAGTCGTTAATGAGGGAAACATTTTAATCTGACAAAAGCTAATTATACACTTCAAATGCATGTCGAGGTGGGAGAAGTATTCCGAGCTTGGTAGCTCCATATTCTTCCAGAAAAGGAAACTTTACTTGATCAACAAGAAACCGGAGAAGATAGATGCTGCTAACAGAAATTTAGGAATGACAAACCAATGGCCAAACATTTATTTTAAAAAACCCTTGCAACAGTGGTTCTGTCTGGCTTGTGTAGGTACTTTCTTTCAGATAAATTGTGCCTATGTGAGTAACCCATTCGACGCGCGGCAGTACTAGTTAAGGCCGCAGCGAGGGTACCCGGTGATGGAGAGAGCTAGGGGCCGAGCCCGCTGTAGCACACCCAAAGATAAAGTAGACATGTCATTTGGGACGCGAGTGAAAGCAGTGAAACAAGCCACAAGAAAAAGTCTTCGGGCAATGGTTTTTTCACCATTTCAATGACAATTGGATTTTTATCCGCTTCCCAGTAGCGCGCCATGGAATCATTAAATACCGTCACTACGAGTGCTTTGTTTTACGCAGAAAGTAAGCCAAGACCAGAGTTCTTTAGTGGAAAAATATAAAGTTACAGATTTTTGAGGTGGGGTGTGAATGAAAATGGAAGTTGAAAAAAATAAAAAAGGCCAAGTCGTTGAAGGTGGTTAATAAAGGGTGCCCGGAGACTATACCGAAGAAAAGGGGTGTGCCGGTTGACATTTATCATGCCGTGTACATACACGAATTGTGTTGCCACACTCTTGTTTTTAAGGTGCCACCAAAAAACGGTTTGGTGTCGCACTCGGTCGGAGCAGTTGCAGAGTGTGCGCCACAGTTCATGAAGAAAAAGGAGTCACAAACAGGCACACCTGAACACTCCACCAGGCGAAACTAAACATGCGTTGCAGATGCACGTTTTGATAAATGTGGGGGCAAAATATTAAAAACGGGTTGTATAAAAAGAACTACAGGCTGAGAGCTCCATAAAGTTTCTGTCTCCTCACAACACTGATAAACATCTCTTGTTCAGGCATTTAGACATCACCAGACAGGAGTCCGTATATATTTTATCTCATTCTGCCAGTCTAGTTTTGGACCAAAAAAATCCTAAGCTCCACACATCGCGTTCTTGGACCATTTCAAACACATAGATTTTCAGTCTGTCTAAAAATGCATCTGTTTATGAATGATAACCATGTGTTTGGCTTGCTTGACTGTTTACTTCATTATCAGGAGTGTAAGGCAGCTGGGAAAACGATTTTTAAACCAGCAAAACGCATGATAACGTACAAAAACGCAAGTACTGTTAAAAAACGCAAAGTTTTTTCAGTCCCTTTTAAAAGCGCCCCAAAAACCGTCCAAAAAGCGATGGTGCACACGTACGCTTTGTCTGCGTTTGAAAACGCAAACGAGACCAAAGCGCCACCCATGGGGGGGGGGGGGGCCACGACCCGATACGCATCAGGTTTCTAGGGAAACCCCTGGCGATCGGAGATGCAGCCGCGTGTGTTTGCATTAAATTAACGCAGAGAAAAGGAAGACACACGCCTGGGCTCGGAATTCGCACGACGAGACGAATGTCGGAGTTCACACCTGGCTATGGAAAGAGGATCCGATCGACACAGTTGGAAAGAGGGTCGGCTAGCTGGGACCGCCACGATGGAGGATGTGGCGGACGTATTGTCTGAAGTGTTTTGCGGTTTTCAAGACGGCCGGGAATAAAAGGCGGCGGTGGGTAAGTAGAGGCTACCCAGCCTAAAGGCAACGGGAAAACCAAGGGACAGAGGTCGGGGCCGACGGGACGTGATTTAACCCAAAAGTTTTGGGCAGGAGATGTTTGTTAAGCTCAGGAGAGGTCAGCAGAAAAAAAGCTATGACAGATTTTTTGCGATCGGGTTTTGGATGTCGAGTTTTCGTCCCCCTCTGGTAGAATCACGTAATGTCGGTTGACCGTGTGGGAAGCGAAAGAGAAAACACTATCTACGTAGGAAAACTCTGTGAAGAAAGAAAAGAAACCGGAGAAGGAATGCAACAAGGAGGCTCTTAGAGTTAACTTAGACAATACGTGCTTTACATCAACACGCCAAACGCAGTAGGGACTTAGTTATGGCACACGTGGCGTTTTGAACCCGTTTTTGGGCTGTTTTTAAGCAGTCCAATAAAAACGCATGCATTTTTTTCGGTTTTGTCCGTTTTTCCCAATTATAACTATCGTAATTGGGGAAAAACAGATAAAAACTGAAAGAACTGATGCATTAACATAGCTGCTTTACACTTTCAAAAACAGCCAAACGCATGGTAACATGTAAAAACACATGCATTTCGGGATTAGTTTAAAAGCGCATCCAAAAAATGCTACATGCTAGCATGCGTTTTCAGTCCGTTTAAAAACGCACACATTTTTAAAACGCGTCCGTTTTTGACAGTTCTTGCCAATTATCTTAATAGATAAACAGGTTCTAAGCAGCCAAACGTATGGTAAATGGTAAAAAATGGTCAAAAACTGATGCTTTTTAAAACGACTGAAAACGCATGCTCTAAAACAGACCAAAAAGGCCCTTTTAAAAGATTCTGAAAATCGCAATGCTCTTTAAAACAGAGCCCATAAGAAGGCCTACCATGTGGCCCTAAAAATTAGGTCATGCATTGCTCCTTTCATAGACTTATTGTTAACCACCAAAGGCTAATGCGTGAAAAAAACTGTGTTTTGTCTGCACTTTTTTTTGGTCAGTTTTCGATTTTCAGCCTGCGCGATTCTTTTTGTATTTTCAAGGTTGCCAACGCGAAGATAAGAAAAGAATAATGACTGGGCGTTTATCTTTTCTTATGGCAAGCTCACAAGTGAAAAAGGCCTTGCAATTGACATGCGTCTCAGAGAGTGTAATGCGTGTTTTATGCATCTCCATAATATGGTTGCTTTTCACAATGCGTGAGAAAGAGTATGCTGACGACTTAAACGCATCGTTTTGTTAAGACGACAAAAAACTGCAACGTATGACGGAAACCCATTGAATGCAGAATCACAAATGACAAAAAGCAAGTGTGAAAGGGGGCCTTAATAGAGTGCCCCAGAAAAGCTCATTAACAGAGAAGATCGCAGGGTTTGTCGAATAGCTGATGAGATCGGGCGTGGCCCCACCCCATCGGTGCTGTTTGGTATGCGTTGCAACTCGCAGCCATACGTCATGTGTGACCCGCTCCCTAAGCTGGTTTTTTTCACTTTATGTAGGGAATAGCTCCCTATGCATAGTAGTTGCTCTCCGTCGGGCCAGAGTATATATGTTGCAAACGAGGAAAAGGGCAGTATTGGCTCAGCGGAGGCAAATTAATTATGGGGAGCAGATGCGTGTATTGCATCCCTTCTCTAGGCTAGCTGAGCGGATACTTTGCTACAAAGAGGAGGGGGGACGCGAGCACTGTATAAGGACAGTGACTAACTGGGGAAAACACCCTATACATCGGAAGCAGCCATTCGTGGCTGTGCGGTTGGTTTGATTTCTCCACGACATCGGGACGTAAGGAGGTGTATTCCTGGCAACGTATCACGCTTATCAAATTACAAGGGATAGTCTGCTGTGCCACTTAATTGTTAAGGACACCAAAACCAAACCTAAGTTTACTGCCCATTCATATCCACAGTCGATTTTTATGAAATGTTACCCAGCATTTTATTACGTATATATGATCAAGATAAGCAAGAGAGGTTTAAGCCACAAAAAATGTGTGAGCTTTACTCGAGTCAAGAAAAAAAACAAAAAGTTGTACTCACCCTTCCGACGAGGTCCGTCGCAGGCACAATGAAGAAACTGACAGTTTGCATCAGAGTTCATCAGTTTTCAGTAAGAGGTTGTTCGTGTCTCAGTTTTCACGCGCTTTTCGTTCATTTTCAATGCAATTTCAATGCGTTTTTCACGTGCAGATAACACGCGGTGAAAAGGATCCGGACGAGCTCTATCTTTTCTATGGCAATTGATGCGTTTTAACCCTTCTCCCATAACTTGTTGGTGCATTTTCCATGCGTGACTTGGCAAAACTAGAGAATGCTGAGATTTAACCGCGAGTTAAAAAAACTGCGTGGTGTGCGTGGAGAAAAAAATTTCAAGGTCGAAAAAACGTCCATGGCTTACCAAATGGGTCGAGGACTGCGAGTTCTGCACGTCAAAAGCCCGCGGCAGAACACACGCATGAAAACACAAGGTAGAAGGGGTCTTAGGAACCACTACAGGGACTACTAATTATTATACCTTTGGCAGGCTGAATGGTGGAGCAATAATTTAAGAAAATTTGGGTATATTATAAGGATCGAATTTTATTTATGATAGTATTAGCAATCAAAATAAGGTAACATTTGGATACCCAGTGGATCTATTCCGACGCGGATTGCGGGATGGAAATAGAAAACAGACAGTCAGTATATACCACTGTGAAACAAGACCGTTAATTCTCTTGGGGGTGGTGTACACACTCCCTCTGACTGCCTTATGTCTTATGGCGGATACGTGTTTTTTTAGTGTTTTCTGTTTATTCTCGCATCGTTGTCTGAAGAAGATCGATTGTGGATTTTTGAAATGTTACACTATTTTGGATTGCGATGGAATGCTACCCCTACCCGAGCACCCTGAAACGACCAATGGGTGCGTTGTATTCTTTCTTGAATGCCAGAGCCTGACTAGGTTTTACAAGGTTCTTTGAGGACATACAATGGAAATGTTGCTCCTCCCGACAGGCCCTGCACCATGTATTCATGAAATAGATTTGACGCAGTGTTCCTTTAAACCAGTGGATAATGTGTAATTGGTCAGTTGTCACATTAAAAAATCCCACAGCTCTCTTGTGAAGAGTAAAGACATTGGTTAATTTTTGTTTTATTGAATCATGTTCAGTAAGCTTGTGATGATTCCCATAACAGCCCTATAGTGTATTTGTGTGAAAATGACAAATGTAAAGAATGTAACGCCTCTCACCATCTATTCTCTAAGTCCTGTTACTTGCTCTCAAGTAGAGCAGTGAATATTATAAACTGGGAGGAGAGAGAAAGCAGTGAGATGAAAAGGCACAGAATATAACAAGAGAGGTGTAAACACTACACACAGAGCCATGAAGATTTACGTTTCGCTAAAGAACTTTTGGCACTGTTAAAAAAAGCAAATTAGTTTCAATAAACAAAAGTGACAGAAGTGTTGTGTTCAGTTCCAACGTTAATGGGGCAAAGTACGAAATTTATGAAACTAGACTACGGGAGCCAGGGCTATTCCTATAGACTTTTATAAGAGACTTTTAGAGTTAGTAAGGCTTGTCTACATTGCAGTAAATGCTTGTTGTGCTTGTTCAGCTGTAAACATCGTTCTGTACTGTTTAGGCCAACATGCGCAGACATCTCTGTCTCAATAACGCAACATTTGTTTCACGCTTAGGGACATGGCCCCCATTGTTTTCAATGTAAGATACCGTCATACATTGAACAGATTTCTGGCTGAACCGTGTATAGTTGGCTGTTTGCCTTTCAAGGGATGGGAGGGGTGAGGAGGGCCCCAATCTCACCAGCGTTTTGTATGCGGGGCTGGAAACCAGTGAGCACGAAGGACATGTAAACCTTATACAATATCCAGTCCATTACAAAAGAGGATAGTATTGCCTCAGCTTTATGAGATGTGACGGTCATGATCATACATATCTCTCTAAACAAAAGGGCATTACCAAAGTCCAAAGTAAATGACTGATAAAATGGTTTCTATATGGTTGTTGTGGATGACAAACTTATCTCATAGCAGTCGACATTGTGGCTTATTAGGTGCAACTAAATAGTTGCAAATAGGTGCAACCTAAAGTAAGAGAACATTGAGAACCGCCACAATTTTCAACTGGAAAGGAGCTGGATGTCCCTTTATCTTAAAAGCTGCCTGTGGTAGCTTGTAAAATAGTATTAGACTGCTATTTAACAAGCTTGGAGTATCTGTGTTAAAAATTAGAGGGTCATAGCGCATTACTTAAAAAAAACACAATATCGTGTTTGTCTTTGTTTATAGTCACATCCTGCTGTAACGTGACTTGCAATGTCTGTTTTAGTCCTAGGACTGTTTACACCAGATGTCTGACCAATCAGGAATGATGTTTACATATGACAATGCCGGACCTTATTCAGAAACAGATATTGTCAACTTCTTTTGGTGTGATAAAAGATTTCTTTTTTAAAAGCAGTACGGCGCACTGGGAAGCGAGTTAAAGGGACATAGTGAGTTATGCTGCCCGGTATATAATGAGGGATCCATGGCAATCAGATTTGGAAACCACTTTGGTCCCTGCCAAAAACAGGTGACGATTTTCATGAAAATCTGAAAAAATCACAAGTTATAAGCACTCCTAACAACATAACAAAACGGTTAACGATGTTGAAAAATGATGCCAAGTTTAAAGCTACATATGAGAAATGTTAGTTATCAAGTATTTTGGTGATATGGCTAACTTTCCAAAAAAGGGGAAAATGTGATTTTGGAAAAACATAATTTTTTAAGTAAATTTTTCACCTATTTACCAAGTGTTTCCTAAATAAATACTAAACATATGCCTTAAATTCTCTGCTAACTTTTAATACAAGTGACACATAAAAACATATAACAATCCAAAAAGCACCTGGATATGTTAAACGTTCCAAAGTTATACAAATAACGTGAAATGTCAGATTTCAAAAAAAGGGCTTGTGTCAGGTAGGTTCAAATGGCCAAGTTGTTAAGGGGTTTTTAATGCAGTAGTAAATTTTCAGAAGCTCTGGTCACATTCAACTCAGCAATAGGCCATGTACAGGGTCAGTCTTCTAAAACTGAGGTAGGTCAAAATTAGACAGAAAAGAAATTTAATAGCTATCTGTAAAAAGCAGGCTTCTATCTATTACACGATTGCGGGGGACCCTTGCTTGTTTTTTAGGCTGTCCTGTATTAATTAGTGAATGATTCCCATCACTGACATCTGTATTCAAGGGCTTTCACTCCTCACAACGGGACCACATTGCAGTATCTCCCATCAGTGGGCGAGCAAAATATCCATTCATTGCTATCATGTCTCATCCATTTGTTAGATGTATTGCTCTGCAACAATCCCCTGTCCTGAAAAAATGGGATAAACCTGGCCTACTCTGATGTCTGATTTCAAAGGGTGAATGCAAAAACAAGCCCTGGCATGAGATCCATACATAAGTGTGAAAGTCAAATAACATGGAAATATGTAAGGGGCATGATAATCCCAGTGACACCACGATGGAAGATTACCACACGCACAGTATTACCACAATGGTAAGAAGTATTCAATTGTAATGATGTATCAACTATAAAGTGCTTAGATGGTGGTTAAAAAATATAGCCGTAAAGGGCTTAGTGCATTTTCCGTTGTATATAAATTGATTCATTCAATGTTCAGTGCATGTTGTTGCATGTATACCATAAATTCCATACGATTGTTATTAAAGATTTCGAGGTAGTGTATTAATATCCACGTTGAGCATACTTTCTTCTAATGTCTTTCATAACTTCTTTTTGCCCTCTCAGCTTTACAGCAATCTCTAGATTGTCACCATTTATGACAGAACAGTTATAGTAAGTATTTTAGATGTATCAACTATTATATCCATACAGTACCTCCTCCCGTATATATACAGTAATCCGACGTAGTACAACTTTAACATACCAGGACGTACATGAGTCACTTTCAATTCACGGTTTACATTACTGTAATTATACAGACAATCCCATATTATATTATACGTACTTCACAGAATTCACCAAAGCATAAAATACTCACATCCATACTATTCCCCCAGTATGTTCCACTATATTGTTAAATCTTAAAAGGTCTGTTGAATAACACAAAACAAATCTGCCGTCATTCACACCAGTATCATCAATGATTGCACTATACAGTTTTGGCGTCAAACCAGAATTTTAGAATTGATACTCAAGTTCAAGCCAAGTCATTGGACGTTCTATTTTTCTACAATTCCCAATACGGTAAAACTGTACTGCACTACACAATTCCAGTCAGTATCTTGCCGCCCAGGGCGTATGCAGAAATCCAAGCCTATGTACTGTCCGTACTCAACGTATGGTATCCAATGTGATCCTGTCTACCCTGGTTCTTAGAAATCAAATGAAATATGTAAATGGCATTATACGTATTGATTCTAGTGTGTGTGGATCTGAAAAATGTGGGAATGACATCATGATCCCTATTGGGACTGGAATGAATGTTAATCATCTGTGTACACCCATGCAGAATAGGTTTGATGCTACAAAGCAATAGCAAATACATTTAAGTCTAGACTTGTGTACAAATTCATTGCACTATACAATTCCAGTATGCCATTGTATGATTCCAGTATATCAAATAACACAGATTGAGTGCATATTCCATATTGCACTTTAAAATGACTAGTTAGAAATTACCAAGTACTTCACTACACAGTGTCATCCCAGATGTGAACTAAAAATGCACGTTGAGCCCAATACACCGATGGCACCTGTGAATCCCAGACATAGACTGCACACTACGTAGCATGATCTTAGTACTGCACCTCCACAATTTTAGGCATGATCCCAGTACATCATACGTGTCTAGTAAGAGCACATTGGTTCTCAAACAAGATGAAATATTGCATCTGGAGGACAATTGTTGCATCAGTCGAGCACCTGATGCCCTCAGTGCTTCTCCTACTTATGCGTGCAATCTTCAGCTCACATTCACAGTTTGGTTATGAATGTTTAAAGCCAATCCAATCGCAGATATGTGATCAAGCTCATCATCATACTTCAGCAGCACGACACAATGTTGCAGCTTTTAAGGGCAAATTCACCGCGATATTCTAAGGCACGCAGAAGCCCCGTAAGAAACAATAATAATTCCCAGCAGCACCACAACCTTTATCTTGCGACACAACGGTGGGCATCACATGGCTGCTTGGATACCATTACTTGGCACAACGGTGTTCTTGCAGTAACATCCTCAAAGTATATTTAGGCATCGACCGACACGTCCACGGCTTGATCTGCCCCTGGTGAGGAATGCACAACCAAATCCAGGCCAGAATCAGGTATCAAGGCTTGCATCGTACTGGTCAGGATGGTGCTCCGGGTAAGGGGGCAGCGGGGGGCGGAGAGGGAGGAGGTGCACACATTGAAGGGGTTGCAGGGCTAATGAGTTGTTATGGCAGGTGCGGAGCAGCTATCTGAGGCTCGAGGAGGGAGGAGGGCGCCACTCACTGAGCACTGACGGAGGGGGGGCTGAGCCCTGAGCACAAGAAGATCTGCCACATGATGCCTCAAGTTGGATTCTTTTAGTTCAATTTCGTATTGACATTATGTTGTAGTTTTGTTTTTAGCTACAATGTCTTTCATACATTGTCTTTCACAAACAGTACCATGCACTAGCGCACTAAATTGAAATTGTATGATTTGGCATAAAGATGGGCACTCAAAGGTTAAATAAAAGGTTTTAGTCAATTCTTGTTCAAACATAGAAAGGGTGATATTCTCAATTGAAAATTTTAGTAACATCTAAAATGTAGTTTCATCCCAAGCTGATAAAGTTGAATGCAGTAAGTATCATAGTTTTTACAACCACCAGACTAAAGCCCTCAGGTATATATGACTATATACTCCCACCATCTGGGATCCAGCGGACAGATTAGGCCCTCTATTATCCGCTGTCATGGGCAGTTATATGGGGGGTGGGGCGGGTCGTTGTCCCAAAAATAACTATCGGCGTCCAGAGTTGAGTTACAGCGATTCTGCAGGCAGTTGTCACTCTCGAGAATTTCACTGCGCCTGCCTGGCTGTGCCCGACTGCCAGCTTCATGTTAAATTCATGTGCCAGCAGTTTTTTGCCACATTCTTTTAGGGCAATTAAGACAAAAAAACTGGCGCAAATGCTTAACCCATACTGGGTTGCTGAGGTACAGGAGAGGGCCTCATCAGGAGGTTAGGGGACCAATTCATAGCCGGTAAGGGGTAGTCTTATTCAAGGTTATTTTTAAACTTTTTTACTGTTTCCTCCATGGGAAATGAACAAAGCAATCGATTCGGATTGCTGCTCATGATAATGCTCGGCACATACTAATGTATTGCAGAGGTATCAGCACGTGTCAGCCTAAAAAATGTCATAGGCTTGGCACTCTTATGTAAGCATGACGCGTCAGCGAAGGCAGTTTTACAGGCAACACTGGGAGTCACATCGGAACCCCAGAGAGAGAGATGGCCATCGCAACGCTCGGGACGGGGGGGGGGGGGGGGGGATCGATCGTGCGGGAAAAAAGTACCCCCAAAAGACAAGTTAAAACACCCGCGATTGTGAAGCCCCCCACGCGGACGGGTGTTTTTAGGTGTACACTGGGGTGACATGTCTATCAGTCGCAGATCTTGAGCTGAACCGGCATCGGCACTACAAATCAGCGTCCGATATATCAGACGCAGAAGCGGACGCGGTAGAATGGCACTCATCCAGCTGGTACCCAGGTAACCCCTTTAATATGTGAAACAACTTTGAACTCGGTAACAACATTTTCCAATAAAATATTTTGTTTTGAGGGGAAATGTTTTTTTTCCACTCAAGCATTTTTATTACATTGCCCTACCTTTTTTAATTTTAATAATCCTTTCTGTTTAGAGTTAGCAACAATTGTCCTATGCTGGTGTCCAAATAAAGAGTTTTTGACAAATCTGTGATATTTGAATTTGTTGTTATACACTCGGGAAGGCACATTAATTAAACTTTGCGCACATGAAGAGCTTCCTGATGGGGCGCGAGCGTTTCTTATTAAGTCCCTTTCTGGCACTGGTCATGAACGCAGATAGCACAAAAGAGGGCTTAAGCTGTTATATTATATGACACCATGCTCTAACACTCGTGATCAAGCCCATTTATGTTACGGTCACGCATGACCGCGGCAGTAGGGAGTACCCTAAGGATCGGACCCCCATTGCTGCTACAGGGGGGATCCAATCCACTTACGAAGGTCTGCTGAGTTGCCCAGCGGATCTGGACTGCAGAAGAGATCAGTCTCTGAGTCAGACCTCTTCCGGGTCTGACTGTAAAATGTCTGCCGGCATGCAATGAAATGACAGACAGTATACACAGCTTACAAGCATTAGTTTGTAATAGCAGTGTATGGACTTGAACAGTGGATCAGAGCATTCGAGCTAGTCAAGTTAAAGTCTTGTATAAATAAAAACAATTAAAAAGTTAAAACATTAAAATAAATAATAAAAAATAAAGAAAAAAAAAAACCACAAACAGGACTTTGACACAAATGTGATAATAAACGACAGAATTGTTACTGGTAAATGGCGGGATAAAAAATCCAAAAACGTTACCAAAATTAGATAATTTTTACTTAATAACTTAAAAATGCTAAACAGTATGAGCAAAAAAGCAATGCACTCCAAAATAAGACAACTAAAAAGAAACACAACTTACTCGCAAAAAATATAGCAGGTAGATTTGTGAGCCGAAAAAATAAATAAGTTATGCTTTTTGAAAAGACGGTGCTGCTATTAAAATGAACATGATTTCCCAAATTAGATTTAAGCTGGGTTATTAAAATGGAGAAAAAAAAAATCTATATAAATGAGGCTATCTCTGTAACTGGTGGCGACGCGAAGAATAAAAAAAAAATATTTTGTGATTATAGCTACAAACAAACAAACACAAATCTACAACAATTGATATTACATTTTCTCACTAACAAAGAGTTAATTAATCTTAGCAATTAGCTGTTGTAGATGACCCCCAAAAGTAGTTGTGCCAGGAAAAGTGCACGCATCTCATTTTTTTGGTGGCCAAAGCAATAAGACCCTATGGGGCAGATTTATAAAGTGTCCTCCCGTCAGATATTTCTAGTTGCCATTGGCAAACCAATCATCAGCTCCTCTTTAAGATATCATGAGCACTGGTAAAATGAAAGCGGAGCTGTGATTGGTGCCATGGCAACTGGAAATATCTGCCCCTATATGTCCACATAAAAAAAGAATATGATGATTGTACAATGTGTGGACAATACAAATCTGCTAGGAGGCGCATACTTCCTTCTATGCCCAGCCGTTGTGGCCATACACAGCAGGGATATGGACAACATCTCAAGAGGAAATTGGCTATCAAACTTTGTGGAGCCTTTTTTTATTTAATCCATTGCAAAATGTTTAAATTTTCCGCCCAAAATGAATGTATTGTCAAAAATTCTGTCAAAAGCATACCACATTTGGATGTTTAACCCATATACAAAACTAAAAAGGTATAAACAAACTTCTTAAAAGTGCTTTTCATACGTTGAGGGTTGTAGTTTCCATAAATTTACGGAGTTTAGCTTACTATTTAGGCGATTTTCCACAAATGTTGGAAAAATGGCACCCAAAATTTTAAGCCTCATAACATTCTAGAAGATATGTGGATCTAAAAACAAATGAAAACCTAAAGCAGACATTTGGAAATGTAAGTTATGCATGTATTTGGGTGCTATGAATATCGGCTTCAAAAGTAGAGATTTTAGAAGTTTGAAAAATAGACAATTTTTCTACGTTTGCCAAATTACCATTGTTTTTAAAAATAACTAAAACAAAAGATTATCATCCAAATTTTAAAACGAATTGAAGTAATAAAATAGTCATCAAATAGTTTCGTTCCAAAGTATAACCAATTTAGTTGACACAGGACATTTGAAAAATGGCCCCCGGCCGCGTCTCACACCTGATGATTCCGGTTTGCTACTAGCATTGGCACCGGCACCCAGATCCCGGCCTCTGTTTCTTGGACTCAGTTCTGCCAGGGAACTTGTGGATGCCAGTTGAGTCTCCCGCATCCATCCCCGGATTCGACTCGAGAAGCCTTTGGTCATCTCCTCTGTCCAGTGGCCCCAAATCCTCTTGACAAGATCCCGAGTACGGCAACCAAAGCTCTGTCTTCCAGGTCGGTGAGCTGCACAACGAAAGACTGTCTTTTATGTACTACCACAGTTCATGGCCTCATCCTGTTGGGGCTACCATGTTGCAGAGCTCAAGCACCAATTCTTAACTGGAAGACGGGGGTAGGGAGAGGAAGAGGAAGACGGGAGGCTGGATTGAACGTCTTCGTGGAGCACAAGATGTCTCAGAGAGTGGAAGGACAACTTTCAATACCCGTGAGGGACACTTTGAGTACCTGGTGATGCCGTTGGTTTTACCTGCCTCTTCAGGAAATGAATTTGTTAATGACATCTTTAGAGATTAACTTTGTCTGTGTTGATTGTGGATATTTGGATGATTATACTGAGTGTTCTCTCTGGACCCTTGAGACCCACCAAGTCCACGTACGGGCAATTGCCTCAGTCGTGGTAAGGGCGTAAATCGCTTTGTTGCCAAATTGAGAAGTGCCAATTCCATCAGAGGAATCTCCAATTTCTCAAGCTATATTCATCTCTGACAGAGGTCTCACATGGATCCTGCCCCAAAAGGGGCTGTCGGCGGTTTTCTTCAGTGGCCCATCTATGGGACTATGTCTATACATGAGGTTCTGGGATTTGTGAATGACACTGGCAGTTCATTCAACACTTCTCTCTTGGTGAGTAACTGGCTCTTCACCCCATGTCATCCCGCCCTGAACGTCTGGTACTGGCTGTGCTGGAGAATCTTTGACGACACTCCTCATGGCAAAACAAATACCTAGTACAACCTCGCTCTTACGGAGGAAGATTTTCTGCCCTTAGGGGACATCGTTCCACGTGTGGCCCTCTTTTTGGACTGTCCGGGGGTGCAGACGCTCTGTGCCCACCTCATTTCTGATTCTATGGTGGCCAGAACTGCCAAGGATGTTTGGGACTTTGATGGACTCCTGGCATTTCCTGTGCCCCAAGATAAGCCATCATGTCAGAAGCCTCTGGACTTATTCTGCCATGCAATTGCAGGTGTCCGCCGCGATTACTATCTGGCATGGAACTTCATTATGGACCTGCAGTCTTCAGCAAGGAAAATTACTGTCTCTCTGGGTGGGGGACTGACTGTTTTTACAAAATGTCCCATTTCAGTACATCTTGCCACGGTTTGTACATCTCTTGCGCCACGTCCTGGCAGCCAGTTCTTGTCACCATCTTCGATCTGCCATGGACTACCCAGCACCTTGGCTTGACCGGGGGTCAGTTCGTCTCTAAATTCTGGCATTCACTTCTTGCAAGCCCAGACTCAGGTTGTGTGAAATTGCTACTTTCTTCTGCCCCACAGTTCTAAATGGTGCAAGTCGAAACAAATGAGTCAGACATGGGCTGCTACATACGCCATTTTTGTTTTGCCTGTCAGAGCGATGGGCAGAGTTCTCTTTAGAACTCCTTGGCCTTCTGACAATCAGCGGGCTGGGCTCTGTTCCATTTTTTTCAATTATGGATGCATCCGTGCTTTCTATAACTGTTGCCAGATGTCATCAGATGTTCCGTAATAAGGCATGGTACGGATGAAAGGCCTTCTCGAACCTGTGTTCTCTGTGTTGCTCCCTGAGTCCCGTGTCCGCGTTCCCGTTGTTTCATGCATTTCAAGTGTGTTCATGCGTTCCGTGTGTGGTCCTGAGTTCCTGTGTTGTTTCCTGCGTTCCTGGGTATACCTGCTCCTGCATTCCTGTTCGGGTGCCTACATCCTCGGGTGCTGTGTTCACGTTCCCACCTTGCCTGTACCTCCCGTTCTTTGATCGACCCATGATGGACTTGACCTTGCAGCTCTGTGGTCTCCCTGAACCCTGTGCCTGCAACCCATGACCACGAGATGTCACGATTGTACGAAACATCAACCCGGCTTCGACCCACCGCGGGATAGTCGCAACTGTGGGACACGGACCCTGGTGTACCCTGCCAAGAAAGTCCATCCCGCTTTGCGGCGGGCTCGGTGAAAAGACCAGGTTGGCCTCTAGACTTCGGTCCATTTGTCGGCTAGCCACATCCCTCAGTGGTCAAGAGGATCCACTGATCCTGACAGGAAGTAAAGTTCTTTGTTCCATTGACCTGGGATCCTCTATTCTTCACATCCTGATTGAAAATGAGTTTCCCTTTGAAAAAAAAGCTTAGGCAGGAAGAAAACTACTGTTGATCTTGAGAAGGGGAAGGAGGAAAATAATAGGGCATATGGAGCTTTTGATATAAGGGGTTATATCGTTCAGACCATGAATGTATTATTGTGTACACCAATGTATAAGAAGGACATAGATTACACTGGAAAACAGGGGGACAGAGAGAGCAACAAACTTAATTAACGACAAAGTATGAAAAAGTTTCTTGGTGCCAGAAAATGGCACAAAAATACAAAATAAAAAAATTATATTTGTGTGACAGGAGGTTTTAATTTTTTTAAATGATGAAAACATTCTAAAACTATATTAAATTTGGATCCCATAATCGCAACAACCCAAAAAAATAAAATTACACGCTTTGGTGCGCTCAGTTGAAAGCTGTTAAAATCCACAGAGCTCACAAGAAAAAATGGCGCAAAAATGCGTTTTTTCACCATTCTCACTGCCATTTGGGATTTTTATTTTCCTGCTTACCAGTACACGACATGAAGATTAAATGCCGTCACTATGAAGTGCATTTGTTATGCAGAAAATAATCATTCCACAGCTTTTTCTGTATGTTACATGGAAAAAAAATTTCAAAAGCATAGATTTGTGAAGGTCGGGAGTTCGGAAGTGAAAAATTAGAAAATTAAAAAACATTAAAAGGCCAGGTCGTTAAGGGGTGGTTTAAATAAATATAAAAATACTCAAATGGCAGTAAGAGTATAGATTCCTTATGTAAGGAGAACCCCAAATCTACATATATTATTTAGAAAACTTACCATTGCAAGAATTTGCCCTATCATCAACATGACGGTATGCAATGAACTGTGACGATGTCCAATTGAGTCATTATATATGCAGCCCGCAGCCCGGTATGTATAGGAGAGATCAAGATGTCCATTCAGCCATGTATATAACAGAACATGTCAGATAATATGTGTAGCTGATGTCGTGTATCTCACCACATTTGTTTAGGAGAGCACACCACATCCAGCGCGATATAAAAATAATAAAGCTATAGCAGCTAGCAATTGCTTTACTATACATACACATAACCGGAGCAGGGGAAGGAGAGGGTGGGGTAACAGGGTGTTACATCACTTTCTCGCTCCATGTGATCCAGCCATCGGCATTTACATTAATACAGAAAAGATAGTTTTAGAATGATTAAATGAATTATGAATTGACTATATAAAGGGCGTGGGATGGATCTGAGGGGGGCTGCTTCCAACAGGTAGTGGTGCAGAACAGAGAATCAGAAAATCGTACAGAGACCTGATGACAGGTGTCCTTAAGGGCAAATTTGTCAAGTGAAACTGGAACTAAATCTTATTAGATCTATGAATGTATTCTGACCTTGAACTTCTTATTAGAATTATAGGGGGACTTGATTTACTAGTTACGTCACAGAAAAAGTTCAACGTCTCTCAACTTACTAGGAGATGCCAACACACACATGACAGATCCCCTATCTCTACAAAAGAATCACTGGACCCTCACTAGGGTCACCAGATTTGATGGTTCTCTAATGCTGATATAGAACAAGGAGATATGGGGTATGAAGACTCTAGCTAGAGACCCACACGTAAATTCCTCCGGGTGTTGGAACACTGTCCAGGTACAAGATACGATACAGAATTTGACGGATGGTTGTGGTCCAAAGATAGAGGATCCTTAATTTATGACCAACTATCCACATAGAGTATACCCCTCAACGGCCACTATTAGGTAACCATGCTAGACGGGTTGGACCCCTTTTGCATCAGAACTGCCTCAATTCTTATTGGCATAGATTCAAGAAGGGGGCTGGAGAGCATTTCTCAGGAGGATTTTGGTCCATATTGACTGCATGGACATCACACGTTGCCGCCAGGATTATGTCGGCTGCACATCAATGATTGCGAACTTATCCTGTTCCACCGACATCCCAAAGTGCTCATATTGGATGAGATCTGGTGAATGGTGGAGGGCCTTGAGTTACAGTGAACTCATTGTCATGTTCAAGAAAACGAGTCTGATGAGATGATTCCCGCTTTATGACATGGTTGCATGATCCTGCTGAATGCAGCCATCAGAATGGGTGGGTAAATTGTGGTCATAAGAGGGATGGACACTGGTCAAGCAACAATAGCAGCAACAAGATTACTCAAGGGGTTAGGAGACTGTGGCGTTAACTGCAACGTTCTGCAATTGGTACCTAAAGGGGACCAAAGAGGGCCTACCAAGAAAATATTCCCACATCATGGACACCGACCACCACCAGCCTGAACCGTTGATACAAGGCAGGATGGATCGATGCTTTCATGTTGTTGACGCCAAATTCTGACCCTACCATCGATGAATGTCGCAGCAGAAGAAAATTGACGATCGCTCATCAACCGGAGGAGGAGGAGAAGACAGAGAGCAAGCGAAGAGCAAGAGACGTCGCGGCATGACGTAGCCCGACATCCCGACTGCCAATTGCGTCACCCCAGCGGCCCAAACCCGGTACCTGGATGTGGGCCGGCGTCTCAAAGCCACCGCGATTTTTATTGTCTACACCACGATCCCCGTAGAGGGGTTTAAACTCTCGAAGCTTTACGGATGCGGAGAGGCGACCCTTGGATAGAGGCATGGCCTCCCACAATGGGACATTTGGAAATCCCACTAATTTCCACTGAAAGACCCAATACAGCGGCTGACCAGCGCTGACCGCGCGCAAGGAGGCGTTTTGCGGCTAAGAGGGATTGCAGGTCGGTCCCGGAAAAGGAAGGTGGTTGTGGGGGACTACAATTGCAGGAGAGGAGGCCCGGAGGTGGCGACGATCTAAGGGGGGTGAGAATCTAAGTGTAGGCAGTGGTTGGCATTGACGAGCCGCGAGTGACAGGACTGGATTCCAGCCAACAGCAAAGACTACCGATACAAATAGTCAATGATCTCAGAGTCTACTCACCTGTGATCGGTTCGGCACATTGTCTTCCACAAGATGAGCACTGGAACAATGGAAATGTCTAGTTGGTAAGATTTGACACTGATCAGGTGCCACAGTCCAGAAGTGGGATCATCTCGGTAAGATTGTTTCTTGTTTTCGTCTTTTTTGGCCCTCCATGCATACATGTTATTCCCTTGACTATTAAGGTTCGACAAGTGACTTTGGTGGTGTTTAAGTCAGTCAAAATAAGCTTTAAACCGATATTGCACCCCTCACAGTTTTATAGGGATACATTGCACTTCATGTGGATACTTTTGGTGGACTTGCTTTGTGTGTTCCCTATAAAGTCTGCATGGCCGGTCCATGGACCCCCAAGAGACGGACGCCTGACTCCTCTCTCTTCTATTTTTTGTCCTCGTATATAAGGTGCGTACGGAACTAGTATCCCTAGTCTAAGGAGAGGAGATAGAAGGAAACACCCATTGTGGGTTAATGAACCCCAAAATATATATTTTTATGTGAATTTCCTATACTACTGTGGAATGGAGGACTCTTTGGCCCTTTAGGGTCATTCATTAATTGTTTATGTATGGTGTCAAAATTTTATTGAAACTTATAGTCTGATGACAATGTTAAATAGCTATACTAATTGATGGTAGTTCAATATATAATTGGGCCAAAGCGTAAATGTACAGAGAAAAAATCTCATGAGTAAATTCACAGGATACCCCTTATTTAAGGGAAAGACAGGAATATCTCATAAGAATGATGAAACATTCCCTCCAGTGAAAACCAGAGGGGGCACATGGTAAAGTGTGCGTGGGCCTGAGGAGGGCAACAAAAGGATATACATTAGACCAAAGGGATCAAGAGTTACCCCACGGAGTAGAGGAGGAAGAGGAAGAGGAGGGGGGTGTCAGGTTAGAGAGGCGAAAATGAAGATAGTAGTTAAGAACAGAAAGGATTCGTATTCAGTTAAATTGTGTAATCCATTCAATAGAAGGGTTGCCAGAACACCATTGAAACCTGTCCAAGCAGAGTAGGGGTCAGGCAGGAACGATATTCTCTCTGAGAGAAGACGTTCTAAGGTCAAAGAAATAACAAAAAATCTCAGAGGAAAAAAATACAATAAAGAAAGTCGAACATGAGTTTCTTTTTTCTCTAAAAAAAATCATGAAAAAAAATCAGATCAGAAAATAAAAACTGAGGATAGATAGCGGACCTGAGGACCGCTCAGGCCGGAATCCGGGAATTAACCCTTGCGGTTTTATAGGGATCCCAGAGAAGGCAGAAGGGTGAAATATGAGTAAATTATCATGCTGGCTAATAGATAAAGTAGTTGGTAAAGAGTTCAAACTGTATCTTCAACATTTTTTTTGTTAGAAACGGGGGCTCCTACAGTCACAATCAAAAAGGTACCCCCCACACAGGTTCTTTTCTCCTTGGCGCTCATATTGTGTAAAATTTTGGTCTCAACTGACAGAGAAAGCGGATTTGATTCGGCGAAGAATGACCATACGAGACATCGGAGACCCTACAGTGAATGGGGTTATTAGGTGCTAGAAATCTCGGTTTATCAGCGATTTTTCCAGGATTGGAGACACTAACTCTAGACGGAAATCATTTGACGAGATGGGGCGGATAAAAAAAAAGGATGAGGGACAAGCAAATATGTATATGCAATGATTGTTCCCCGTGATGATGAAACTAAAGGTCCTTTATCAAGGGCATCACATTTTTTCGCGGGACACAGAGTCAGCATCCCGAATGGCACTGGCCGCTAAAATAAAGGCTGTAAAATTATAAGAGACGATAGAAAAAAGGGTGTAAGCGAAGCGGGATCATAGGCGTCAGCTCTGAGCTAGAGGAAAGAGATATGGAGCAAAAGGGGGAGGGGAGGGGGGAGGGAGAGAGTGACAGAGGGAGTTGGGAAGGGTGGGGGGGCACCTGTGGGGATTCACTTTGTTTTTTTCGTTGCTTTTTTTTTTTTTTTTTCCTTTTGTATGTTTGTGGGTCTCACTTGGAACGTTATGGGGTAAATTAACCTGATAATCGTGGAATATAAGATGGGTTAAATTAACCGGAGAAAAAGATGTATCATTTCCCTTCGATTTAATTAAAAGGACGGGTTGCCAGCGATCGGGTTTTTTCCAGGAGGAAACACATTTGTACCAAGGGGAGACAGTAACATGTTGAAAAAACAAAATGGTGTATGTTAGATATACCAAGAGGGCATGACTCAACTCAGTATTCTCAAATACTCGAGAGGTAGAAGGTATAGTCGGTTCTACGACCACCAATGTATACGATTTTAGAGGTCTCTGATAAAATGATCGGTAATGGAAAGAGGGGGAGTTGAGGTTTATAGTTTTTGTGGGAGCCTAAGTGAGGTTATTAAGTGTTTTGTTGTACGAAGGTTCTGTAAATAGTCCGCCCCCTGCCTTTAAAACTGGAGATTTAAAAACAAAAAAATGTCTATTCCTGGATAAACACGAGAAATTTGCCGTCATTAGTTATAGGGGACTTGAGCAGTTATTTCCTAACCAAAGGATAAAGCAGCCCCAGTGGGGATCGGGGGGGATTAAGGATATATAAACCCAACGTATTTAAGTTTCTGTGGGAGATGGTGACTGTTTGATGTTTGGAGAGCGTGTGGACGATACGGGACTCCCATTTATTCGTGGTAACTAGAACTGATCAACTATCACTAAAAATAATAACCACGGCTAGCACGATTGATCCATATGCTTCTGGCATTTAGAATGATGGTCCCATTTTTTCACTATATTGCCAAAAATGACCAGTGAAAGTCAATGCGAAACACAGGTTTCCACCCTGGAAATTCAGCATCATCGGATATATGCTCGGTAGTACACAAAGTTCCCGCACAGCCACCACGCTGATGTCCTATCACGACCTACAATTGATTGTTTTGTATTTTTTTTTTTTTATTAGAGTCGACTCTGCCTCCCAGCCGACTTTGGGATGGCATCGTAGGAGTGATCTGGGATGGGAGTTACCCATTGAAACTTAAACCGCACCACTGCGACGGGTATTTCTACTAGGGGACTTGGATTAAGCAGTAACAAGAAGGGAACTAGAACTTTTTTAATTAACAATTTAATTTAGGTTGACTTGCTATCAAACTTAGTAAGTGGGGAGTTCTAAGCAGCCAAACGTATGGTAAATGGTAAAAAATGGTCAAAAACGGATGCGTTTTAAAACGACTGAAAACGCATGCTCTAAAACAGACCAAAAAGGCCACATGTGGCATCACCCTTAGGCATGCATGCCCCTTTCAACCTTCTTGTCACACCAAAGTTCAATGCGTGAAAAACTGTGTTTTTGTCTGCACTTTTGGTCAGTTTTTTCATGCGCATTCTTTTTGTATTTTCAAAGGGTTGCCAACGCGAGTGAGAAATACTCATGACTGAGTTTATCTTTTCTATGGCAACTCACAAGTGAAAAAGGCATTGCACTTGCACGCGTCTCAGAGTGCAGTGCGTTTTTGATGCATCTCCATAATATGGTGCATTTTTCACATGCGTGAGAAGATTGCGAGGACGGAAATAGAAAACAAGACAGTCAGTATCTACCACTGTGAAACAAGACTTTTAAAACGACTGAAAACGCATGCTCTAAAACAGACCAAAAAGGCCACATGTGGCATCACAATTAGGCATGCATGCCCCTTTCAACCTTCTTGTCACACCAAAGTTCAATGCGTGAAAAACTGTGTTTTTGTCTGCACTTTTGGTCAGTTTTTCTGCTTTTTTCACGCGCATTCTTTTTGTATTTTCAAAGGGTTGCCAACGCGAGTGAGAAAGACTCATGACTGGGGTTTATCTTTTCTATGGCAACTCACAAGTGAAAAAGGCATTGCACTTGCATGCGTCTCAGAGTGTAATGCGTTTTTGATGCATCTCCATAATATGGTGCATTTTTCACATGCGTGAGAAGAGTATGCTGAGAATTAAACGCATGTTAACAAAAATGCAAGTCTGACGAAACCCATTGAATGCAGAACTCACAAATGACAAAAAGCAAGTGTGAAAGGGGCTTAATTAGAGTGCCCCAGAAAAGCTCATTCCCGATCGCAGGCGTTTCTAAAGCTGATGAGATCGGGCCGTGGCCCACCCCAATCGGTGCTGTTTGGTCTGCGTTTGCAAACGCAGCCATAACGTCCTGTGTGACCGCTCCCTAAGGCTTGTTTTTTTCACTTATGTAGGGAAAGCTCCCTATGCATAGTTGTTGCCTCCGTCTGACCAGTATATGTTGCAACCGCTGAAAAGGGCAGTATGCGCTCAGCGGAGGCAATATTAATCTATGGGGAGCAGATGCAGTGTATTGCATCCCTTCTCTAGGCTAGCTGAGCGGATACTTTGCTCCAAAGAGGAGGGGGGACGCAGTCACTGTATAAGGACAGTGATATAACTGGGGAAACACCCTATACATCGGCAGCAGCCATTCGCTGGCTGTTGCGGTTTTGTATTTCTCCCCCGCATTCGGGCGTAAGGAGTGTTTCCTGGGCAACGTATCCCGCTTTATAATAATACAATGGGATACGTCTGTGCCATACATTGTAAGGACACAAACCAAACCTAAGTTTACTGCCCATTCATATCCACAAGTTATTTTTCTATGAAATGTTACCCAGCATTTTATCTACCGTATATACTCAAGTATAAGCAGAGGTTTTCAGCACAAAAAAATGTGAGCTTATACTCGAGTCAAGAAAAAAAACAAAAAGTGTACTCACCTTCCGACGAGGTCCGTCGCAGGCACAATGAAAAACTGACAGTTTGCATCAGAGTTCAATCAGTTTTCAGTCAGAGTTTGTTCAGTGTCTCAGTTTTCACGCGCGTTTTCAGTTCATTTTCAATGCAATTTCAATGCGTTTTTCACGTGCAGATAACACGCGTGAAAAGGACTCAGGACTGAGCTCTATCTTTTCTATGGCAATTGATGCGTTTTTGATCCCTCTCCATAGACTTGTATGGTGCATTTTCCATGCGCGTGACTTGCAAAAATAGAGCATGCTGAGATTTAAACGCGAGTTAAAAAAACCTGCGTGTGTGCGTGGAAAAAAATTCAAGTCTGAAAAAGTCCATTGCTTACAATGGGTCAGAGTGCAATGCGAGTTCTGCACGTCAAAAGCACGCGCAGAACACACGCATGAAAAACACAAGTGTAGAAGGGGTCTTAGGAACACTACAGGGACTACTAATTTATTCATACCTTTTGCAAGGCCTGAATGGTGGAGCAATAATTTAAGAAAATTTGGTATATTTGATCAGGATAGAATTTTATTTATGATAGTATTAGCAATCCAAAATAATGTAACATTTTGATCCACAGTGGATCTTCTTCCGACGCGGATTGCGAGGATGGAAATAGAAAACAAGACAGTCAGTATCTACCACTGTGAAACAAGACCGTCATTCTCTTGGGGTGGTGTACCACACTCCCTCTGACTGCCTTATGTCCCTATGGCGGATATCGCTGACTTTCTAGTTTTCTGTTTCATTCTCGCAATCCGTGTCTGAAGAAGATCGATTGTGGATTGAAATGTTACACTATTTTGGATTGCCAATAATATTATACCCTATCTGAGTAAATCAAATATACCAAATAGAGTGCCAGCATTTCTTAAATGCTGACTGGATGCTACCCTACCCGAGCACCTGAAACAGACCACATGGAGTGCCGTGTATTCTTTCTTGAATGCAGGAGCATGACTAGGTTTTTACAAGGTTCTTTGAATACAATGGAAATGAGTCATGCTCCTCCCGCAGGCCCTGCACCATGTATTCAATGAAATAGCTTTGACTGCAGTGTTCCTTTAAACCAGTGGATAATGTGTTATATTCTGGTCAGTGTCACATTAATTCCACAGCTCTCTGTGGAAGAGAAAAGACATTGTTTCATTTTTGTTTTATTGAATCATGTCATTAAGCTTGTGATGATTCCCATAAACAGCCATAATAGTGTATTTGTGAAAATGACAAATGTAAGAATTTAACGCCGCTCACCATCTCATTCTCTAAGTCCTGTTTACTTGATCTCAAGTAGAGCAGTGAAATATTATAAACTGGGAGAAAGCAGTGAGATGAAAAGCACAGATATAACAAGAGAGTTTAAACACTACACACAGGAGCCATGAAGATTTACTGTATTCGCTACAAGAACTTTTTGCACTGTTTAAGCAAATAGTTCAATAAACAAAAGTGACAGAAGGTACAGAAGTTTGTGTTCAGTTCCAAAGTCTAATGGGGCAAAGTACTAAATTTAGGAACTAGACTCCCTGGGAGGCCAGGGCTATTCCTATAGACTTTTATAAAGATACTTTTAGATTTTTCTTAAGGCTGTCCTCCATTGCAGTAAACTGCTTGTGTGCTGCTTGTATCAGCTGTAAACAATCTTCTGTACTTTTCAGGCCACATGCACAGGACCATCTTGTCTCCATAACGCAACATTTGTTTCACGGCTAGGACATGGCCCCATTGTTTTCAATGTAAGATACAGTCATCCAATTGAACATATTTCTGGCTGAACCGTAATTTGGCTGTTTGTCTTTCAATGGAGATGGGAGGGGTGAGGAGGGCCCCCATCTCCACCCAGTCGTTTGCTATGCCGGGGCTCTGAACCCAGTGAGCACAAGGACATGTAACCTTATAAAATCATCCAGTCCATACAAAGAGGATAGTTATTGCCTCAGCTTTATGAGATGTGCCGGTCATGATCATACATATTCTCTCTAAATACAATAAGCATTTACAAAGTACAAAGTAAATGACTGATAAAATGGTAATGGTTTGTTGTGGATGACAAACTATCCTCATAGCAGTCACATTGTGGCTTAGGTGCAACTAAATAGGTGCAAATAGGTGCAACTAAAGTAGAGAACATTGAGAACCGCACAATTTTCAAATGAAAGGAGCTGTATGTCCCTTTATCTTTAAAAGCTGCACTGTAGCTTGTAAAATAGTATTATGAACTGCTATTTTAACAAGCTTTGGAGTATATTTGTTATAAATTAGAGGGTTCCTAGCTGCATTAATTAAAAAAAAAAACACAATATCTGTGTTGTCTTTGTTTATAGTCACATCTGGCTGTAACGTGACTGCAATGTATGTTTTAGTCCTAGGACTGGGTTTACACCTAGATGTCTGACCAATCAGACTGATGTTACATATGACAAGTGGCCTGACCCTTATCAGAAACAGATATTTCAACTTCTTTTGTGTGTTGATAAAGATTTTATTTTTTTAAAAGCAGTACGGCGCACTGGGAAGCGAGTTAAAGACATTAAAGTTTATGCTGCACGGTATACTGGGGGATCCATTGCAGATCATATTTGGAAACCACTTTGGTCCCTCCAAAAACAGGTTGACGATTTTCATGAAAATCTGAAAAATCACAAGTTATAAGCCTCCTAACAACATAAAAAAAGGTAACGATGTTTGAAAAATGATGCCAAGTTAAAGCATACATATGGAAAATGTTAGTTATCAAGTTATTTTGGTGATATGGCTAACTTTCCAAAAAAGTGGAAAATTGTGATTTTGGAAAACATCATTTTTTAAGTAAATTTTCACCATATTTCCAGTTTTTCCATAAATAAATACTAAACATATTGCCTAAATTTCTCTGCTAACTTTAATTACAAGTGACACAATAAAAACATACTAACAATCTCAAAATCACCTGGATATGTTAAACGTTCCAAAGTTATTACCACATAAAGTGACACATGTCAGATTTCAAAAAAAGGGCTGTGTCAGGAAGGTGCAAATGGCCAAGTTGTTAAGGGGTTAATGCAGTAATATTTCAGAAGCTATTGTCACATTAAAATCAGCAATAGGCATGTTACATGTGTCAGCTCATTCTAAACTGAGGTAGGTCAAATTAGACAGAAATTTATAAGATATCTGTAAAAAGCAGGCTATTACACGATTGTCGGTGGACCTTGCTTGTTTCTTTTGGATGTCCTGTATTAATTAGTGAATGATTCCCATCACTGCTCTGTACTCAAGGGCTTTCACTCCTCACAAGGGACCACCATTGCAGTATCTCCACATCAGTGTGGACAAATATATCCATTCATTTCTACATGTCTCATCCATTTGTTAGAATGTATTTGCTCTGCACAATCCCTGTCCTGAAAAAAGGGGACTTACACCTGGCTACTCTGATGTCTGATTTCAAAGGTGAATGCAAAACAGCCCTGTGCATGAGATCCCATACATAATGTGAAAGTCAAATAACATGGAAATATGTACTGGGCCTGATAATCCACAGTGACACACGCTGGAATGATTACCACAAGCAGGTATTACCACAATGGTCAAGAAGTATCAATGTAATGATGTATCAACTATAAAGTTGCTAGATGGTGGTTAAAAAATATAGCACGTAAAAGGCTAGGCTATTTTCCGTTGTATATTAAATTGATTCATTCAATGTTAAGCTGCATGTGTTGCATGTATCCATAAATTCCATACATTTTTCATTCAAGATTTCGATGTTAGTGTATAATATCCACTGTTGAGCCATACTTTCTTCTAATGTCTTTCATAACTTCTTTTTGCCCTCTCAGCTTTTACAGCAATCTCTAGATTTGTCACCATTTATGCCAACAGTTTATTAGTACTATTTTAGATTGTATCAACTATATCATCCATACAGTACCATCCCAGTATATATACAGTAATCCGAGTAGTCCACTTTACCATACCAGAGACTATACAGTGAGTCACTATTCTAATTCACTGTTTTACATTACTTTAATTATACAGTACAATCCCAGTATCTATATTATACAGTACTTCACAAGAAATTCACCAAAGCCATAATAATACTCCTCCATACTATTCCAGTATGTCCACTATATTGTAAATATTTAAAAGTCTGTTGAATACCACAAAACAAAATCTGCAGTCATTCACACCTAGTAATCCATCAATGATGCACTATACAGTTTTGGCGTCAAACCAGAATTTAGAATTGATACTCCAGTTCAATCCAAGTATCCTTGGCTTTCTATTTTTCTACAATCCCAATGTCAAAACTGTACTGCACTACACAATTCCAGTATTCTCTGCTCCCATGGCTGTACTGCAGAATCCAGCCTCATGGTACTGTCAGTACTCAACTGTATGGTTCCAATGTGATCCTTTTCTACCCTGTGTTTCTTTAGACATCAAATAAATATATTACATGGCATTATACGTAATTGATTCTAGTGTGTGTGGATCTGAAAAATGTGGGCATGATCCCTATTTGGGACTGGGAATGATATGTTAATCATCTGTGTACACCACTGCAGAATATGTTGATGCTATTCAAGCAATAGCAAATAAATAAGTCCTAAGATTTCTGTGTACAAATTCATTGCACTATACAATTCCAGTATTGCATTGTATGATTCCAGTATATCAATATACACAGATTGATTGCACTATTCCATTATTGCACTTTAAAATGCTAGTAAAATCCAAGTACTTCACTACACAGTGTGATCCCAGCATGTAACTACAAAATGCCAATATGAGCCCAATACACGATGTCACTGTGATCCCAGTACATGACTGCACAATACTAGCATGATCTTAGTACTGCACTCCACAATGTCAGCATGATCCCAGTACATCACTACACGATGCTAGTAAGAGCACATTGGTCTCTCACACAACTGAATATGCATCTGGCAGGACACATGTTGCATCAGTCTGAGATGTGCCTAGTGCTTCTCCTACTTATGGTGAATCTTCAGCTCACATTCAGTTTGTTATGAATGTTAAAGCCAATGCCAATCGCAGAATGTATCAAGCCCTCCTCATACTCAGAGTGACAATGTTGCAGCTTTAAGGGCAAAGTCACCTTCTATCTCCAGGCACTGCAGAAGCCTTAATATTAATAATAATTCCCACAGCAACAACCTTTATCTGGCACCGGGGCATCACATGGCTGCTGGATACCAACTTGGCACAAAGTTCTTGCCAAACCCTCAATATTTATGCATCGACCGAAGTCCAAGCTTTATCTGCCCTGGAGGAATGGCACAACCAATCTCCAGTGCCAGCATCATGTATCCAAGGCTGCACTTACTTGTCAGGACTGGCTGCTCCGGGTAAGGGTGGCAGCGGGTGGCGGAGCCAGGGAGGAGGCTGCACACATTGCAGGTGGTTGCAGGGCAATGAGTGTTGTCAGTGCCGGAGCAGCTCTATGAGGCTGAGGAGGGAGGAGGCTCCATCACTGAGCACTGAGGAGGGGCTGAGCCCTGAGCACAAGAAGATCTGCCACATGCTGCTCAAGTTGGATTCCTTTTAGTTCAATTTCGTATTGACATTATGTGTAGTTTTGTTTTTAGCTACAATGTCTTTCATAACATTGTCTTTCACAAACAAGCTACCATTGCACTAAGCTGCCCTAAATTGAAACTTGTATGATTTGGCATAAAGATGGGCACTCAAAGGTTAAATAAAGTTTTAGTCAATTCTGTCAAACACAGAAAGGGTGATATCTCACATTTACATATTTTAGTAACATCTAAAATTGTAGTTTATCATCCAAGCTGATAAAGTTGAATGCAGTAAAGTATCACTAGTTTTTACAACACCAGACTAACAGCCCCTCAGGTAGTATATGAAATATATACCTCCCACCATCCTGGATCCAGCGGCACAGATTTAGGCCTCTATCTCGCTGTCCTGGGCAGTATGGGGGGTGGGGTGTCCCAAAAATCAACTATCGGCGTCCAGAGTTGAGTACAGCGATTCTGCAGGCAGTTGTCACCTCTCTGGATTATCACTGCGCCCTGGCTGTGCCCTGCCTGCCAGCTTCATGTATAAATTCATGTGCCAGCAGTTTGCACATTCTTTTTAGTGCAATATAAGACAAAAAAACTGGCGCAAATGCTTTAACCCCTACCTGGGTGCGGGTACATGGAGAGGGCTCACAGGTAGAGCCCTCTCCATAGCCGGTAAGTCTTATTCAAGGTTATTTTTTAAACTTTTTTACTGTTTCCTCCATGGGAAATGAACAAGCAATCATCGGATTGCTTGCTCATGATAATGCTCTGCAATACTAATGTATTGCAGGGTATCAGCAGTGTCAGCCTATACACATGCATAGGCTGGCACTGTGCTTGTAAGATGACGTCAGCGACAGGCAGTTCTTACAGGCAACACTGGGGTCCACATCGGACCCCAGAGATGCCATAGCAACGCTCGGCGCGGGGGGGGGGGGGGATCGATCGTGTGGGAAAGACCCCCCAAAGACAAGTTAAACACCCGCGATGAAAGCCCACTCCGACGGGTGTTACACTGGGGTGCTGTCTATCAGTCGCAGATCTTGAGCTGAACCGGCATCGGCACTACACTCAGCGTCCGATATATCAGACGCAGAGCGGGAAGCGGTTAGAAATGCCTCACCAGCCTGTCCCCAGGTAACCCCTTTAATATGTGAAACACTTTTGAAGTAAACACATTGTCCAATAAATATTTTGTTTTGAGATTTCACTCAAGAATTTTTATTACATATGCCCTACATTTTATTAATTTTAATAATCCTTTCTGTAGAGTTATGCAATTGTCCTATGCTGGTGTCCAAATAAAGAGTTTTTTGACAATATTGATGATATTTGAATTTGTTGTTATAACTCGGGAAGGCATTAACCCCTTTGCGCACCTGAAGATACTTTCCTTATCGGGGCGTTCTATTAAGTCCCTTTCTGGCACTGGCTCATGAACGGAGATAGCACAAGAAGCAGAGGCTGTCAGCTGTATATTATAGCTGACACCATGCTCTAACACTCGTGATCAAGCCCCTTTCATGTTACGGTCAAGCATGACCGCGGCATGTAAGGGAGTTCCCCCTAAGGATCGGACCCCCATTGCTGCTTACCGGGGGATCCAATCCACTTCCGAGGTCTGCTGAGTGCCCCGCGAGATCTGACTGCAGAAGAGATCAGCTCTTCTGCAGTCAGACCTCTTCCGGGTCTGACTGTAAACTGTCTGCGCATGCATCTGCATGCCAGACAGTATACACAGCTCTACAATGCATTAGTATTGTATAGCAGTGTATTGGACTTGAACCAGTGATCAGAGCATCACTAGTTCAAGTTCAAGTCTGTATAAATAAAAACAATTAAAAAAAAGTTTAAAACATTAAAATAAATAAAAAATAAATAAAAATAAAAACCCCAAAAATGTCACTTATTGACACAATTTGTATAATAAAACAGAATTGTTACTGGTAAATGGCGGGATAAAAAATCCCAAAAACCGTTCCAAAATTAGATAATTTTTAATTAATACCCTTAAAAAAATGCTCTAAACAGTGAGCTAAAAAAGCAATGCACTCCAAAATAAGACCACTAAAAAGAACAACTCTACTCGCAAAAAATAAGCAGGTAGATTTGTGAGCCGAAAAATAAATAAGTTATGCTTTTGAAAAGACGGTGATGCTAAAATGAACATGATTTTCCCCAAATTAGATTTAACTGGGTAAAATTGGGAAAAAAATCTATATAAATGAGGTATCTCTGTAATGGTGGCGACGCGAAGAATAAAAAAAAATATTTTGTGTATAGTACAAACAAACAAACAAAAATCTTACCAAAAATTGATTATTTACATTTTCTCCACTAACAAAGAGTTAATTAAATCTTAGCAATTAGCTGTAGATGCCCCAAAATTATGTTCCAGAAAAGTGCATCTCATGTGGCAAAGAAATAAGACCCTATGGGGCAGATTTATCAAGTGTCTGAAAGTCAGAATATTTCTAGTTGCCCATGGCAACCAATCACAGCTCCTCTTTAAGATATTCATGAGCACTGGTAAAATGAAAGCTGAGCTGTGATTGGTTGCCATGGGCAACTGGAAATATTCTGCCCCTATATGTCCACATTAAAAAAAGAAAATATTTATAGCTTGTACAATGTGACAATACAAATCTGCTCTGGATGGCGCCTCCTTCCATTCTATGCCCCGCCGTGTGGCCACACAGCAGGGATATCGGCACACTCACGAGAAATTGGCTATCAAACTTTGTGGAGCCTTTTTTTTATTTAATCCATTGCAAATGTTTAATTTTCCGTCCAAAATGAATGTATTGTTCAAAAATTGTCAAACGCACCAACATTTTGTTTTAACCCCTATACAACACCTAAAAGGTTAACAAACTTCTTAAAAGTGCTTTTTCATACGTTGAGGGTGTAGTTTCCATAATTTACGAGTTTAGCTACTATTTAGGCGATTTTCCAAAATGTGAAAAATGGCACCCAAATTTTAAGCCTCAATAACATTCTAGTAAGATATGTGGAATCTTAAAAACACATGCCAACCTAAAGCAGACATTTGAGAAATGTAAGTTATGCATTTATTTGGGTGCTATGAATATCGGCTTCAAAAGTAGAGATTTTAGAAGTTTGAAAATAGACAATTTTTCTACTTTTTTGCCAAATTACATTTTTTTAAATAACTAAAACAAAAGATATCATCCAAATTTTAAAACTAATTTGAAGTAAAATATGTCATCAAAATAGTTTCGTTCCAAAGCTATAACCAATTATAGTGACACAGGACAGATTTGAAAAATGGGGCCGCGTCCTCCACACCTGATGATTCCGGTGCTACTCAGCATTGGCACCGGCACCCAGATCCAGGCCTCTGCTTTCTTGGACTCAGGTTCTGCAGGGAACTTCGTGGATGCCAGTCTGGTCTCCCGGCATCACATCCCCGTGATTCGCCTCGAGAAGCCTTTGGTCATCTCCTCTGTCAGTGGCCAAATCCTCTCTGACCCGATCCAGTACTGCACCAAGCCTCTGTCTTCCAGGTCGGTGAGCTGCACAACGAAAGACTGTCTTTTTATGTACTACCACAGTTCATGTCCTCCATCCTGTTGGGACTACCATGGTTGCAGCTCCATGCACCCATTCTTAACTGGAAGACGGGGGAGACGGAAGACGGAGCTGTTTGACCGTCTTCGTGGAGCCAAGATCTTCTCAGATGAGTGGAAGACAACTTTCAATACCCGTGATGGACACTTTGAGTACCTGGTGATGCCGTTTGGTTACCTGCGCTCTTCCAGGAATTTGTTAATGACATCTTTAGAGACTTACTTTATGTCTGTGTTGTGGACTATTTGGATGATATTCTGGTGTTCTCTCTGGACCTTGAGACCCACCAAGTCCACGTACGGCAATTCCTCAGTCGTTTAAGGGCCAATCGCCTTTTCGCCAAATTTGAGAAGTGCCAATTCCATCAGCGGACTCTTCCATTTCTCAGCTATATCATCTCTGACAGAGGTCTCCACATGGATCCTGCCAAGCTGTCTGCGGTTCTTCAGTGGCCCCATCCTATGGGACTATGCTCTATACAGCGGTTTCTGGGATTTGTGAATTACTACTGGCAGTTCATTCAACACTTCTCCTCTCTGGTGAGTAACTGGCTCCTCAGCATGTCATCCCGCCTGAACGTCTGGTACTGGCTGTGCTGTGGATCTTTGACAACTCCCTCCTGGCAATACCTAAGTACAACCTGCTCTACGGAGGAAGATTCTGACTTAGGGACATCGTTCACGTGTGGCTGGACGTCCTGGGGTGCAGCGCTCTGTCGCCCTCATTTCTCGATTCTACTGGTGGCCAGAACTGGCCAAGGATGTTTGGGACTTTGTGGCTTCCTGTGCTTCCTGTGCCCAGAATAAGCCATCATGTCTCAAGCCTGCTGGACTTCTTCTGCCTGCAATTGCAGGCTGTCCGTGGACTCATCTGGCCATGGACTTCATTATGGACCTGCAGTCTTCATCAGGAAATACTGTCATCTGGGTGGTGACTGACTGTTTTTCAAAAATGTCCCATTTTGTTCATCTGCCAGGTTTGCCATCTGCTCCACGTCTTGGCAGCCAGTTCTTTCGTCACATCTTCCGTCTCCATGGACTTCCCCAGCACATTGTCTCTGACCGTGGGGTTCATTTCGTCTCTAAATTCTGGCATTCACTCTGCAACCAACTTCAGGTGAAATTGTACTTTTCTTCTGCCCCCAGTCTAATGGGCAAGTCGAAAAAATGAGTCAGACCCTGGGCTGCTACATACGCCATTTTGTTTCTGCCTGTCAGGACGATTGGGCAGAGTTCTCTTAGAACTCCTTGGACTCTGCATCCGCGGGCTCTGTTCCATTTTTTGTCAATTATGGACTGCATCCTTGCTTTCCTCTAACTGTGCCTGTGTCATCAGATGTTCCTGTAATTGAGGAATTGGTACGGGACTTGAAGGCCTTCTCGAACCTGTGTTCCTCTGTGTGCTCCTTGAGTCCCGTGTTCCTGCGTTCCCGTGTGTTCCTGCATTCACGTGTGTTCCTGCGTTCCCGTGTGTTCCTGCGTTCCTGTGTGTTCCTGCGTTCCTGTGTATACCTGCTCCTGCATTCCTGTGTTCCTGTGTTCCTACATCCCGTGTGCCTGTGTTCACGTTCCCACCTGCCTGTACCTCCCGTTGCTGACCCCAGATTGGACTTGACCTTGCATCTCTGCTATCTACCCTGACCCTGTGCCTGAACCTGACCACGAGACTGTCACGAGAACTCGACCTCGGCTGCCACCGCGGGCTAGTCGCAACTGTGGGACGACCTGGTGGTACCCTGCCACAGCAAGTCCATCCCGCTTTGCGGCGGGCTCTGGTGAAGACCAGGTGCCATATAGACTTCGGTCCCATTTGTCGGCTAGTACCACATCCCTCAGTGGTCCAGAGGATCCACTGATCCTGACAGTAAAGTTCCTTTTTCTCCATTGACCTGGGATCCTCTAATTCTTCCACACTTCCTGATAAAATGAGTTTCACTTTGAAAGCTAGGCAGAAACTCACTGTCTGATCTATGAAGGAAGGGGAAAATAAAATGGAGCATCTGAGCTTTTGATAAGGGTATATCGTCAGACCATGAATGTATTATTGTGTACACCAATGTATAAGAAGGACATAGATAAACTGGAACAGGTACAGATGAGAGCAACCAAACTTAATAAAGACAAAGTATGAAAAAGTTCTTGGTGCCAGAAAATGGCAAAATAAAAAAAAATATATTTTTGTACAGGAGGTTTTAATTTTTTTAAATGTATGAAAACATTATAAAACTATATAAATTTGGTATCCCCATAATCGCAACAACCCAAAAAATAAAATACACGTCCTTTGTTGCGCTCAGTGAAAGCTGTAAAATCCAAGCTCACAAGAAAATGGCGCAAATGCGTTTTTTCACCATTTTCACTGCATTTGGATTTTTATTTTCCTGCTTACCAGTACACGACATGGAATATTAAATGCCGTCACTATGAAGTGCAATTTGTTATGCAGAAAATAATCCATTCCACAGCTCTGTACATGGAAAAATTTCAAAAGTCATAGATTTGTGAAGGTCGGGAGTGAAAAATAGAAATTAAAAAACATAAAAGGCCAGGTCGTTAAGGGGTTAAATAAATATAAAAATACTCAAATGGGCAGTACAGAGTATAGATTCCTTATTTAAGGAGAACCCCCAAATCTAAATATATATTTTAGAAACTACCATTAGAAAGAATTGCCCCTATCACTTCAACATGCTGTATGCAAATGACCTGAGAGATGTCCAATGAGTCATTATTATATGCAGCCTGCAGCCTGTGTATGTATAGGAGAGATACAACTGCTCCATTCAGCCATGTATATAACAGAACATGTCAGATAAATGTGTAGCTGATGTCTGTATCTCACACATGTGTTTAGGAGAGCACACCACATCAGCGAATAAAGCATAAGCACTAGCAATGCTTTACTATACATTACACATAGACCGGAGCAGGGGAAGGAGAGGGTAGGGGTAACAGGGGTTACATCACTTTCTCTCTCCATGTGACCAGCCTAATTTACATAATAAAGAAAAGATTATTTTAGAATGATTAATGAATTATGAATTGACTATATAAAGGCTGGGATGGATCCTGGTGGGCTGCTCCAACAGGTAGTGGTGGCAGAAATAGTTACAGAGACCTGATGACAGGTGTCCTTCAAGGGCAAATATGTCAAGTGAAACTGGAACTAAATCTTATTAGATCTATGAATTTATTCTGACCTTGACTTCTTATTAAGAATTATAGGTTGGACTTGATACTAGTAAGTCACAGAAAAAGTCAACGTCTCTTCAACTTACTAGTGGAAGATGCCAACACACACATGACAGTATCCCCTATCTCATACAAAGAATCACTGGACCCTCACTAGGTCACCAGATTTGGATGGGTTCTACTGCTGATATAGCACAAGGAGATATGGGGTATGAAGACCTCTGCTAGAGACCCACGTAAATTCCTCAGGGTTGGACCCTTCCAATGTACAAGATACTATACAGAATTCTGAACGGAGTTGTGTGTCAAAGATAGAGGGATCTTCATTTTATTGACCACTATCCACATTAGATATACACTCACCGGCCACTTTATTAGGTACACCATGCTAGTAACGGGTTGGACCCCTTTTGCATTCAGAACTGCCTCAATTCTTCTTGGCATAGATTCAACAAGGTGCTGGAAGCATTCCTCAGAGATTTTGGTCCATATTGACATGATGGCATCACACAGTTGCCGCAGATTTGTCGGCTGCACATCCATGATGCGAATATCCTGTTCCACCACATCCCAAAGATGCTCTATTGGATTGAGATCTGGTGACTGTGGAGGCCATTTGAGTACAGTGAACTCATTATCATGTTCAAGAAACCAGTCTGAGATGATTCCAGCTTTATGACATGGTGCATTATCCTGCTGAATGCAGCCATCAGATGTTGGGTAAATTGTGGTCATAAAGGGATGGACATGGTCAGCAACAATACTCAGGTAGGATGTGGCGTTGCAACGATTCTCAATTGGTACCAAGGGGCCCAAAGAGTGCCAAGAAAATATTCCCCACATCATGACACCACCACCACCAGCCTGAACCGTTGATACAAGGCAGGATGGATCCATGCTTTCATGTTGTTGACGCCAAATTCTGACCCTACCATTCGAATGTCGCAGCAGAAATTGAGACTCATCAACTGAGGGAGGAGGAGCAGAGCGGCAGGACGTAGCGGCATGACGTAGCCCGCATCCGACTGCCATGCGATCCCCCGCGCCCAAACCCGTACCTGGATGTGGCCCGGCGTTCTCAAGCCACTCGCGATGTCTGACACCCGATCCCCGTAGCGGGGTAAGATCCTCGAGCTTTACGGCTGTGGAGGCGACCCTTGGATAGAGGCATGGCTCCCACAATGGACATTTGGAAATCCCCCTAAATTCCACTGAAGACCCAATACAGCGGGGGACCAGCGCTGACCGCGTCGCACGGGAGGCGTTTGCGGCTAGAGGCTGGTGGTCCGGAAGAGGTGTGTGGGGGACTACAATTGCAGGAGGCCCGGTCAGCAACAATACTCAGGTAGGCTGTGGCGTTGCAACGATTCTCAATTGGTACCAAGGGGCCCAAAGAGTGCCAAGAAAATATTCCCCACATCATGACACCACCACCACCAGCCTGAACCGTTGATACAAGGCAGGATGGATCCATGCTTTCATGTTGTTGACGCCAAATTCTGACCCTACCATTCGAATGTCGCAGCAGAAATTGAGACTCATCAACTGAGGGAGGAGGAGCAGAGCGGCAGGACGTAGTGGCAGGACGTAGCCCACGTCGGACTGCCGTGCGATCCCCCGCGCCCAAACCCGTACCTGGATGTGGCCCGGCGTTCTCAAGCCACTCGCGATGTTTGACATCCGATCCCCGTAGCGGGGTAAGATCCTCGAGCTCTACGGCTGCGGAGGCGACCCTTGGATAGAGGCATGGCTCCCACAATGGACATTTGGAAATCCCCCTAAATTCCACTGAAGACCCAATACAGCGGGGGACCAGCGCTGACCGCGTCGCACGGGAGGCGTTTGCGGCTAGAGGCTGGTGGTCCGGAAGAGGTGTGTGGGGGACTACAATTCCAGGAGGCCCGGAGCGTGTTTAAAGTGGCGTGGTTGGCATTGAGAGCCGCGAGTGACGGCTGGACCGCAGCAAAGACCTGAACAAATCTGATCTCATCGTCTTACTCCCTGGTCGGTCGGACATTTGCTTCCACAGCTGAGCGGAACAATTGGAAATCCTTGGCATGACGACCTGAGGTGCCAGTCCAGAAGTGGGATCATTCTCGGTGAGATTGTTTCTTGCTTTTCGTCTTGTTTGGGCCTTCCCATGCATACATTGTTATCCCTTTGACTATTAAGGTCGACAAGTGACTTTGTTGGTGGTTTACGTCAGTCAAAATAAGCTTTAAACCGATTGACCTCTACAGTCCATAGTGGATACATTGCACTTCATGGTGGACTTTTTGGTGGACTTATCTGTTTCCAAAAGCAAAAGTTCTTCATGGCCGGCTCATGACCCTACAGGAGACGGACGCCCTATCTCTTCTGTTGTTTTTTTCTCGTTCTTTTTTTTCTCTCCCTCGTATATAGGTGGTACGGACTAGTATCCCTGAGAGAGGAGTTTGAAGGAAACCCCTGTGGATGAACCCCAAACTATTTTTGTGAATTCCTATACTACTGTTGATGAGACTCTTTGGACATTAGGTCATTCATTAATTGTTTTGTATGGTCAAAATTTTAATTGAACTAAGTCTGATGACAAAGGTTAATATGTTATACTAATTGATGGTTATCAAATATAATGGGGCCAAAAGCGAATGCCAGAAAATCTCTGGGGACGTCCCCTTTGAAGGGAAAGACAGAATCTCAAAGCAAGATTGAGAAACTGTGGAAAACTCCCCCAGTGAAAACCAGAGGGGTTGGTAAAGGTGGTGGGCAAGAGGGGCAACAGGAAAATAGACCAAAGGGATCAAGATATACCCCACTGGAGGTAGAGGAAGAGGAGGGTGGTCAGGGTAGAGAAGAGAATGAAGAAGTGTTAAAAGAAATTCTGTATTCAGTTAAATTGTGTAACCATTCAATAGAAGGGTGCCAGAACACCATTGAAGACCTGTCCAAGCAGATAGGGGCAGTCAGGAACGATATATCTCTCTTGAGAGAAGACGTTTCTAAGGTCAAAGAAATACAAAAAATCTCAGAGGAAAAAATTAAAAAAGTCGAACATGAGTTTCTTTCTCTAAAAAAAAATCATGAAAAAATCAGATCAGAAAATAAAGAACTGAGGGATAAGATAGCGGACCTGGAGGACCGCTCCAGGCGGAATAACCTGGGGATAAGATAGCGGACCTGGAGGACCGCTCCAGGCGGAATAACCTGTGGTTTATAGGGATCCCAGAGAAGGCAGAAGGGGATAATATGATTAAAGGTTTATAGGGATCCCAGAGAAGGCAGAAGGGGATAATATGATTAAATTCATCCATGACTGGCTAATAGATAAAGTAGGTAAAGACAACTTATCTTCAACATTTGTTGTAGAAAGGGCTCATACAGTTACATCAAAAAGGTTCCCACCAGGTTCATTCCCGCGCTCAGTATTGTGTAAAATTTTGGTCTCAAATGACAGAGATTTGATTCTGAAGAAACTACGAGACCATCCGGACCCTACAGTGAATGGGGTAAAAATCTCGGTTTATCCAGATTTCTCCAGGGAGACACTAACTAGACGGAAATCATTTGACGAGGTAAAAAAAAGGATGAGGGAAGCAAATATTGTATACATAGAGTATGTGAGGCTTTTCTATGCTGAACCAACTGCCAGAGGGAAAATTAATGGAGGGTTGTCAGAAAGATTTAATTTGAGTAGGGGGAGAAAATTAATGGAGGGTTGTCAGAAAGATTTAATTTGAGTAGGGGGACAAGACAAGGGTGCCCCATGTCCCCACTTTTATTTGCTATGTTCGTGGAACCGCTGGCTATAAAAATAAGAGGAACAAAGGAGATAGAGGGGTGCGGGTGCGGTGGAGTAGATGACAAAATACTTTTATATGCCGACGACATCTTATTATATTTAATAAATCTGTCCCTCTAACAATGGGGATATTAGACGAATTCAAGTTTATTTCAGGACTGGAGATTAACTGGAAAAAGTCGACGCTATGCGAATTGGATAAATTTAACTTGGGACAGGTAGGGGAACTCTGTATCTTGCACCCAGGCGAGACTTTTGAATATTTGGGATTAAAGATCAGTCCAAAGGTTTTGGAATACTCTGAACTCAATCTCTCACCCCTGGTTGAAAAAATTAGAAATAAAATTAAAATATGGAATAAATTACCACTCAGTAGAGCAGATCGGATCGCTTTAGTGAAAATGATCTGCCTCCCTCAAATATTATATATATTATCAAATAGTCCCTGTTGGATTGAAGATAGATGGTTTAGGCTGTTACGAAGAATATTTAACGATTTAATTTGGGGGAGAACTAGGATTCGACTAAAAATAGAGTTTTTTTGTAAAGATAAAGATAGGGGAGGGGTCTCTTTCCCATCCCCCTTTCACTATTTTGTTTCATCACAATTGCAATTTATAGGGGAAAGTAGAAACTCGGCAGTTTTTAAGGAACTGCTGAAAAAGTTTAATAATATAGGGGATAATATATTTACACTATTAGAATCTGGAAGGTTGATGAAAGAGAAGGGGGAGAAACTCCCAATCATGAATTTGATTCACAACACATGGAAATGGTTCAGAACCTTTTTAGGAATTCAGGGTTCCATTATCTTTTCACCTTTGTGGCATAATGAGCACATTACAGAACTATGCAAAATAGAAGACTCACAATTTTGGAGAAATAGGGGTTTAAGGTATATACCTGACTTATTTCACGAGGGTTTATTAGTGTCCTTCGATAAATTGAAACAGAGCTATCACTTAAAAGACAATGACTACTTTAACTATATGCGAGTGAGACATGCAGTTGGAGCAGAAATTAACAGGGATTATTTCAGAGTGGAGAACTGTGGTTTAATGTCCTTTATATTTACTCTGGTTAATGCCCCAAAAAATCTATCAAGAATATACAGAGGAATAATGATAGAGGTAGAGAAGAACCTGATACATCCCAGCCAAAACAAACAAATAAAGTGGGCGGAGAGGCTTGGACACTAGATAGAGAGAGCACTGGAGTATCTTATAGAAATATAAAAATACCTCTAAGAACTTGAACCACAGACTAATAATAAAAACCTATCTAAGATATCTTATCCCAGATATATCGTGTATAAGGCTAAACTGAGAGACAACTCGAGATGGAATAGATGGCAGGGAGGGCGGGCAGAATATACAACTATTATAGGAAATGTGTTAACGAAAAAAAAACTTGGATGGAGTATAACGAATGTATCACGGAGAGATTGGGAAATTAACTTAGCTTGAGATACTCAGTGGCATTTGGGACTTATCAAGCTGTGGGGATGGTCCAAGGGGCAAGTCTCTTAGTGCACAAAATTGACTTTTTTCAACGGGCGATTGTTACTGCTAAGGGAAATTGGAAAGTGAGGAAAAGGAAACACCCCCAAAAAAAAAAGAATGAATAATAGTGAAGATGATGAACTACGAACTAACTCCTCTGGGAGGTTTGATGGAAGGGAATTTAAGAGACAAGAAAGAATCTGATTGTTGGTTGGAGTGGAGAACATGATAAACATGACCTGGTTATGAGTAATTTACTTCTTCTTTTTTTTTTTTTTTTCTTTCTTGGTGATTTTCCCATCGGTGCCAGGGTGGGCAAGGGGTATTGGGGGGAGGGGTGGGGTGTTATAAAGTTAAATTCTATAGAAATAAGGTTTTTATCTGTGCCCAGAAGATGGAATAATGATTGGTATTTCATACGGTGCCAGACAGCCGCCCACTAATCTAGGTTTGTAGTGGCATTATTACGATCACTAAGTCTGTAGTTATTAAAGCTAGTGAGTCGTGGACACTAATACGGAGACATATCACAGTATGTCTGGTCTTCTTTAGAAGGAACGACCTGTGTCTCTCGCCACAACTGGATACGCCCAGTGTGAAATTTATATCCTTCAAATGATAAGGTCTTACGAATTCAGTCTTATTTTCAACTTTTAACCATTTAACCAAACTTTGACCATTTAACCAAATAATAATCTTATCCAGATTACCAATTTATTATTTTTTTGATTATAAAGTCTATTACATTGTAGAAACATCGTATATCTGGAAACATTTGAAAAACAAAAAAGAAAAAGAAAATTGAGACTCATCAGACAGGCAACGTTTTTTCCAATCTATCTAATGTCCAATTTCGAGAGCTTGTGCTGCAAATTGTAGCCTCAGTTAAGTTTACTGTCTTAGCTGAAACGAGTGGAACCCAGTGTGGTCTTCTGCGCTGTTACCATTGCTCAAAGTTCGACGGAAGGTGCGTTCAGAGATGCGCTGTCTGCCTACCTTGGTTGTAAGGGGGCGATGATTCACTGTTTGCCTTTCTATCGCTGGGAACCAGTCTTGCCCTTCTCCTATGAACTCTGGCATCAAAACAGGAATTTACCCCACAGAACTGCCGCTCACTGGAGTTTTTCTTTGCGGACCATTTCTCTGTAAACCCTAGAGCTGGTTGTGCATGAAAATCCAGTAGATCAGGCAGATTCTGAAATAACTCAGACCAGCCTTTCTGGCCCAAAAACCATTGACCGTTCAAAGGCACTCAAATGACCTTTCTTCCCCATACTAATGCTCGGTTGAACTGCAGGAGATTGCCTTGACATGGTCTACATGGCTAAATGTCACTGAGTTGCTGCCATGTGATTGGCGATTAGAAATTAAGTGTTAACGACGCGTGGGGACAGGTTGTGACCTAATAACGTAGCCGGTGAGAGTATTATATGATTGTGAGCAACTTAAAGGCCTGAGATCTAAGCACAGACCTTGCAGTCGGAACAAAAACACTGGAACACACGGGACCATAGAAAGGCAATTCAATTACATCTGAATGTTATGCTAAGTGGCCCCATTGGGGAGGAGGATGAGAACTATTCTCTATATAAACCACATCATATTGGAACCCAGAAGATATCAGAAAATATAATTACACAGTGATGGAAAGACTAAGGGGGATTAGAGAAGCCAAAAGGCATTAACGAGGTCTTCAAGTTTCCCCCTGGAGTCTTAAAGAAGTCTTCCATTCACCTCCTTCATTGATACAAATCCGTTCATAGGTCATGTTCATAGACAACAATGGGGAGCCACTATCTGATTGAATAAGTCAAAGGATCAATGTGAGGTGGGTTTATACGTTTGCGTGGATCTATAAGAGCTGTGACCACCCTATTCTTTCCGTCAAAAAAAAGTCCAGCCCCCTTGGACAGATATGGCACCTTTTAGATGTAACTTCTATGTAGCCTCACATTATGGGTGTTGTGGTGCTATGTTGTTTTGTGCACTTATTTTTGGGTGCAATATGTCCGGAGGTCAGTTGGATTTGTTGCACCATTATTTAATTTTTGGGCCGGCTAAACAGTAGTTCAGTGCCCCCTTTTTTTTATGTGGCCATGTTAGTAAGACTTACTGCGTGTTTGCGGCATACAACTTGCTTGCCTCTGACACCTGAGTCAGCAAGTGTGGTGAGTCCCCTTTTACCTAATACATCCTCCTCTGCGCATTCTTCCAGTGAAGGAAGGACCCCCGGTGGGGCAAAGGAGGAAAGACGAGAGGGTGAAGGTGAGTTTCTCATTCTTCTTATCTCCAATTTAGGCGCAGTAGGGTTCCTGTGCCTGGTAATTCTGCGATTGTTGAAGTGCCTGGGGCTTCTACGTTGAAGTGCCTGGGCCTTCAGCTATTGAAGTGCCTGGGCTTCCACTGAACCCACATGGTTGAGCCCAGATAATATACCCCTAGGTCCCCAATTTGTGTCAAACATGGAATTAAATTGACCCGGCCGGCGTTCGAGCTGTTGATCTTTTTAAAGTTTTTTTAGGCGGAGCGTTGAATTAATTGTAGCCAGACCAATGCTACGCTGCCAGCAGATTAACCACAAAACACCTTCCTTTTATGCACAACCCTACAGTAGGACCCCTGTCATGGAGATGGAGAAGGATTGGAGCAATAATACTTCTTATGGGATGTAAAGAAGCCCCCATCAGGGACTACTGGAGCACAGACATTGTGTACCACCCTGATGTTCACATGGAAATGAGTAGGATGCACTTTGCAGACATCCATAAGAGTTTATGCACTACATGACAAGACACCGTGCCAACCCAGAGGGACCCCCGTTAGATGGTTAGTACGCGGCCCATATTAGATCATTTTAGTGCCAAGTTTGTCCAGAATTATACTCCACCAAACAGGGAGCATAGACACAGTCCTGGTACAAGTTAAGGGAGAATCAAGTCCACCAGTAACTGGACAAAGACGAGGGAAGGTATGGTGTGAAGATGTTTAAGATAGCGAAAGTACATCAGGGTATACCTACAAGGTCAGGGCAATGCCCCCCCCTCCTGGTGTACAGGAAGGACACTAGTGTGGGATTTGGTGCACCACTGCTGGAGCAGGGCTAAACCCTACCTGGACAATTTCTAACAGACTACCTGTTCAAGTGCCAATCGCTCCAGAAATACTGCGGCATGCGGCAAGGTACGCAGAAATCGAGGGTCTCCGTAAATTTTGGGCATCGCGATGACTTTCGTGTTGCAACAGAAACTCCCGCTCAGGTTGCGACAGAGTTCACCATCTTTAGTGGTGTATGTACAGTCATGGATTTAGACAAAACCTGATCAGCTTTATATGCAGTATCATAAACAATAAACCTTAGCGTTTATGTACTGCCAATAGAAGCTGGATCGTGTTTTTTAAATTTCCGTTCTGTGACTTTGCGCGAAGGGGTGAATCTGTGCTGCTGCAGTAGTCTCTAATTTCAAACTCCAATCAAGGTGTCAGGTGAGATGACTTTTCCTTGTCCATTTTGGAATGTTACAGTCATGGCCATAAGTTTTTTTTGAGAATGACACAAATATTATAGTTTCACATGATATGATTGGCCCTTCTGGTTTTTATGTGCATTTGTTTAGATGTTTTCTCACATACGAAATACACGTGCAATCATAGCTGAGTAACAAAAAGCTTTTATTGACAGCTAGAATCGAGTTAAGGCCGCAAGCAATATTTGCAGTGGTGACCCTTCTTTTCAGTACCTCTGCAATTCTCCCGGACAGGCTCTCAATCAACGTCTGACCAAATCCTGAACGTGGCCATCCATTCTTACACAAAGCACTGCTTGCATTTTTTTGTTACAATGTGTTTGTTTTTATTTGTCCACCCGTCTTTGGCTGATGAGAAAGTCTCATGGGATTAAGATTCTGGGAGTTTCAGGCCAGTGGACCAAAATCTCTATGTTGAGTTATCACCTGGCTTTATGGCAAGGGCTCCATCAGGCTGGAACAATGCATTGTCTGATCACCAAATTGCTCTTGGAACGGTTGGAAGAAGTTGCCTTTGGAGGACATTCTGGTCCCTCTTTATTCATGGATGTGTTTTTAGGCAAGACTGTGAGAGGCGAGCCGATTACCGGGGCTGAGAAGAAACCCCACACATGAATGTTGCAGGCTGCTGTACAGTGGCCTGAGACAAGACTGGTGGTATCGCTACCTTGTCTGTACGAACAAGCTGGTTTCCAGATGTTCCAAACAATGGGAAGGGGAGACCAGGGAACTTTACCCCGTCCTCAGCGTCCACTCCTGTACCTTTTGCAGAACATCAAGTCTGTCCTGATGTTTTCTGGGAGGAGGGGCTTTTTTGTTCCCCCCTCCTTGACAACAGGCTGCGTCCAGTGTCCAACAGCCTCAACAGTGCCGTCAGGTGCACTCACACCCTGCCTGCTGCCATTCCTGAGAAAGCTCGGCAATGATGGTTAGCTGAATCACTTTTAAGAGACGGTCCGGGCGCTGATGGTCCTTCTTGGGCCGCCTGGAGCCTTTTGGGAACCAAGGAACCTCTATCCTTGATTCCTTGATGATGCGATAGATGTTGAATGAGGCACAATCTTTCTAGCTGCGAAGTCTTCCCATGTTAGGCCAGTTTTGTGTAGTTTTCATGATTACTCACGTGTTCTTAGAAATACCCATGGGTTACAGAAGAGAAACACTGATAGCCAAGCACCAGCTCCTTTTTAAGTGTCCAGTAGTGTGATTTTTACTTACTCCTGACAGATTAATATCCAGCAGTGTCTCATCAACAAAACCCACACCGGGGTTAATGGAGCATCACTGAAACGATGTTAGCTGCCTTTTAAGGAGGCCGCAATGAAGTTGAAAGTGTTTGGGTTTAAAAAGTTCATTTCTTGGTAAATAGTGACTTTGCAATACGTGCTGATTAAGCTGATCACTCTTTATAACATTCTGGATTGCGTAATCTGCACTTAGCCCTATAAAAACCTGAGCAGTTAGCACTTGTTAAAATGACCCTTTGTCTAATTCTGAGGCTTTTCTATGCTGAACCAACTGCCAGAGTGAAAATTAATGGATGGTTGTCAGAAAGATTTAATTTGAGTAGGGGGACAAGACAGGGGTGCCCCATGTCCCCACTTTGATTTGCTATATTCGTGGAACCGCTGGCTATAAAAATAAGATGAACAAAGGAGATAGAGGGGTGTGGGTGTGGTGGAGTAGATGACAAAATACTTTTATACGCTGACATCTTATTATATTTAAGAAACTCGGAGAAATCTGTCCCTCTAACAATGGGGATATTAGACGAGTTCAAATTCATTTCAGGACTGGAGATTAACTGGAAAAAGTCGACCCTATGTGAATTGGACAAATTTAACTTGGGACAGGTAGGGGAACTCTGTATTTTGAACCCAGGCGAGACTTTTGAATATTTGGGATTAAAGATCAGTCCAAAGGTTTTGGAATATGCTGAACTCAATCTCTCACCCCTGGTTGAAAAAATTAGAAATAAAATGCTGAACTCAATCTCTCACCCCTGGTTGAAAAAATTAGAAATAAAATTTAAATATGGAATAAATTACCACTCAGTAGAGCAGATCGGATCGCCTTAGCGAAAATGATCTGCCTCCCTCAAATATTATATATCTTATCAAATAGTCCCTGTTGGATTGAAGATAGAGGGTTTAGGCAGTTACGAAGGATATTTAATGATTTAATTTGGGGGAGAACTAGGATTCGACTAAAAATAGAGTTTTTTTGTAAAGATAAAGATAGGGGAGGGGTCTTTCCCATCCCCCTTTCACTATTTTGTTTCGTCACAATTGCAGTTTATAGGGGAAAGTAGAAATTCGGCAGTTTTCAAGGAACTGCTGAAAAAGTTTAACAGTATAGGGGATAATATATTTACACTATTAGAGTCTGGAAGGTTGACGAAAGAGAAGGGGGAGAAACTCCCAATCACGAATTTGATTCACAACACATGGAAATGGTTCAGAACCTTTTTAGGAATTCAGGGTTCCATTATTTTTTCACCTTTGTGGCACAATGAGCACATTACAGAACTATGCAAAATAGAAGTTTCCCAATTTTGGAGAAATAGGGGTTTAAGGTATATACCTGATTTATTTCACGAGGGTTTATTGGTATCCTTTGATAAATTGAAACAGAGCTATCACTTAAAAGACAATGACTACTTTAACTATATGCGAGTGAGACATGCAGTTGGAGCAGAAATTAACAAGGATTATTTCAGAGTGGAGAACTGTGGTTTAATGTCCCTTATATTTACTCTGGTCAATGCCCCAATTAACTTGTTATAAAGTTAATTCTTAGAAATAATGGTTTCTAGCTGTGTCAGAACGATGTAATAATAGATTTGGTATTTTCTATGGTGCCAGACAGCCGCACTACTACATCTATGTTCGTAGTGGCATTTATTAATATCATTTACTGTCTGTAGTTACTTAGCCAGTTGAGTCCGTGGAAACTAATTACTGAGACATAGTCACAGTGATGTCTGCGTCCCTTTAGAAGGAACGACCTGCGTCTCTCGCCACAACTGGTTATGCCCAGTGTGAAATTTATATCCTTTAAATGATACGGTCTTATGAATTTAGTCTTATTTTTCAACTTTTATCTTAACAGACCATTTAACCAAATAGTAATCTCATCTAGATTACCAATTTATTATTTTTGGATGATAAAGTCGATTACATTGTAACAAAACATCGTATATCTGACATATGTTATATTTGCAGTGAATTGTATTTAATGGCATTTTTTGAAAAATAAATAAAAAAATATTTATGAAAAAAAAAAAAAAAAGAAGATTATCACAGTGCATGGATCTATGAGTAAGTGTCACTGGTTTATCACAATAGATTTTGATAGTAGATTTGGTTTAAATCCCAAAACATAGTTTTTTTTTGTTTATATTCCACCTCTGAAAAGAAAGGTTTTATAAATGTTAATCCATATGACTTATGTTTTTTATATGGCCATTAAAAATTCAACTTGTTCTAACGCCTACTTGCCGTTAACCTGTATCTTCTTTGTGAAACTTTTGCTGATGATGATGGTATGTTTTTGGTTGTGGTGCTATGAATAGCACATTAGTTTCTCTTTGTTATTATTGGTCTTTATTTGTTCTGTATGTTTCTACCTGTTACAAAACTTGAATAAAACTTAATATGAACCTTCAAAAAAAAAAAAAAAAAAAATTTTAAGAGACGGTCCTGGCGCTTGATGGTCCTTCTTGGGCGCCCTGGAGCCTTTTTGGGAACAATGGAACCTCTATCCTTGAATTCCTTGATGATGCGATAGATTGTTGACTGAGGCACAATCTTTCTAGCTGCGATAGTCTTCCATGTTAGGCCAGTTTTGTGCAGTTCAATGATTACTGCACGTGTTTCTTTAGAAATAACCATGGTTAACAGAAGAGAAACAATGATGCCAAGCACCAGCCTCCTTTTAAAGTGTCCAGTAGTGTGATTCTTACTTAATCATGACAGATTAATCTCCAGCCTTGTCCTCATCAACAACCACACCTGTGTTAATGGAGCAATCACTGAAACGATGTTAGCTGCTCCTTTTAAGGCAGGCCTGCAATGAAGTTGAAATGTGTTTTGGGTTAAAAAGTTCATTTTCTTGGTAAATATTGACTTTGCAATTAATTGCTGTTAAGCTGATCACTCTTTATAACATTCTGGAATGCAGTATATGCAATAGCCATTATAAAACCTGATGCAGTAGACTTTGTAAAAATGAACATTTGTATAATTCTCAAAACTTTTGGCCTGATTGTAACTGCTTGGGCTTGCGGCGACACAATCGCAAAGTTAAACCCCCCGCTCAGTCTGAATCCGTTGTAAGCAAGCCAGTGAAGCTGCGCCAAAAAATGATCGCGTACACCAAAATCCCAACACAGATACTTCTTTAATACCTGTGCATACTCCGAAATGGTTCCCAGACCGACAAAAGTGAGCATCGCCATCCTTCGTAAATGAGCCCCATAATCATTTTGCTAATCTATTAGTTCATATGTGTCATTTCAAGTGCTTAGGGTGCTTTACCTAAACTTACCTACCTAGGGGGCTGCAGCATATTTAGCTGCAGGTAAAAGATGCACTATGTATGGGAAACAGTGCTGTATCTACAGCTAGTGGCTGCTACGGAGCATGGGCCTGCAGCCTGTGCAGTGATAGACTGAACTCCAAAATTAAATAAAATATATTCCTTCCACAACGTTCTCCTACATTGTGGCAAAAGTAGTACACAAATAGAGAAGAAAAACTGTAGGGCTCCAGGATTTTAGAGTGGAGATGTATACTTCTATTGCAAACCCATTGGGGCACATTTACTTACCTGATCCTGCACGATCCCCAATCCAGAATGTCCGCCGGAATGCACATCGGGTGCCCTATTTCCTGCTTGTGTCACTTCTCCAAACAGGTCCACCGGAGTTCACCATCTTCCTCCCTGTGTATGTAAGTGCATTGGATCCGACACAAATTTAAATGTTAAATCCTGGGCTTAGTCCGAATCCGTCGGATTGCCCGACGGGCCTCCCCGATTTCTGTTGCATGAAAGCCGGCACTGATGCGGCAAAACCGATCGTGTGCGACACAATCCCCGGTGCGATCCCCGAAAAGTTAGGAAACCCAACAAAAATGCATCCACGGAACCCTTAGTAAATAAGCCCCATTGTGTCGGAGTAAAACGCTGCCAGTTGACCATGTTTGTCTGGCTCACAGGATAATCATGGTGCAGGAAGAGCAATCTTCTGGCTTGACAACCATACTGCTCTGGTCCAGGTTCCATCTGTCCCACAGTCATTGTTAAGATGGGCAGGGCCCATAACCTGTTCCCACAGTAAATAAAGAAGGGCCGCAACCAGACACCAGCCCTGCCCCCACATTCAGCAATAGAATGGGCTGTCCTCCAACCCCACCAACCTCCCCACTCAGCACAGTCAGATGGCCCGGGCTGCACTCCGTACACTCAGCCATGAGCCTGGTCCAACAGCCAGCAGTGTAGGGCTGGGCTCCGCTCTGCATGCTCAGTCTCGCCCCCACTTCCCGCAGTTAGTAGTGATGGGCTGTGCTGTGCTCCACCTGGCTCATCCACTCACCTCCTACGTGTCTGCCCACCTTGCGTGTTATGCCCACCTTCTGGGCATGTGAGTGATCTGACCTGACGTTTGGTCGACTGTGACGATGCGGGAAGCATAGAAGCTGTATGCCATAGTGATGGGGATTATGACTATTTTTAGTGAGCTGGATAGTTAGTCTTCACACACTAAAAAGCCATCTCTTCTGGCTTTACTACTAGCTGTAGCTCCCGCATTTCCCGGGATAGTAAATAACTGCTCTTAGCTATAACAAAATAGAATGGGTTAGCAAAAAATATGACAAAAAATGACCATCTCTGTCTTTGACTGTCTCTGTGACTATTTCTGTCTCCGAGTGTCTTTGACTGTTTCTGTGTATATCTGTGTCCAACTGTCTCTCCGACTGTTTCTGTCTCTGACTGTCTATGTTACTGACCTTTTCTGTCTCTGGCCATCTCTGTCAGTGATGGTCTCTGACTGTTTCTGACTCATCTCTGATTGTCCCTCTCTGACTGTCTCTGTCTCTCAGCATTTCTGTCTCTGAGTATCTTTGATTGTCTCTGATTGTCTCTGACTGTCTGTCTCCGACTGTCTTGTCTCCGACTATCTCAATCTGTCTCTGAATGTGACTTTCTCGATCAGTCTCTGACTGTCTCTGTATTCGTCTCTGTCTGTCTCTTTGTCTCTAGTGTGATTAACAGAAATGTCTGATAGCAGAACTGTTCTCTTTGCCCATGGCAACCAATCAGAACTCAAGTTTCATTTTCCCACTGCTCTTTATAAAATTTGTATTTTGGAAAGCGTGGTGTGAAAATTTTGGCTCAAAACCTAGTTTATGACTTTCCTTAAGTCACAGAGAGCGGCTGTGCAAAGTTTGTATAGATATATACTGATGCCTTTGCTTAATTTATGTCTCTCAGACTTGGACTGGATTTGACCTGGATTAAAAAAAAAAAAAAATGGTGAACAAGGATGTGTCGGTAATTTTTTATATTAATAGATTATGGGGCTCATTTACTTAGGGTCACACTGCGCACTTTTGTCTGACTATTCACCTTTTTCGGGGCTAAAACGGCTTGCAAAGGTATTTAAGAAGTGTGTGTGCTGGGATTGTGGCACACGCACCCTTTTTTGTGGCAGAGATGTGCTGGCTTCCATGCGACACAAATTAGGGGGCGTGCCATTGGATGGTCCGACTGATTCGCGCTGAGCGCCATATCTAACTTTTAAATTGTGTCACAAGCCCTACGTTTAAGATGTACCACAAAAAAGACGATCGACTCTGTCGGTCCTGAGCGGGGAAGCAACACATTCATGGTTTCAGGCGCACTGTCTTAGTGAATAACCGCATGCTGCATTATAGACGGATAATGCACTTACAGTTAACTTCAGTGACCGGGTAAGTAAATCCGCCCCTATATTTCCTAAAATTAATTGTGTGTTTTTTTTAACTCAAAACCTGCCTTAGTAATGGTGCTATCTAAAAGACGGCACACGTTACTAGCACCGGGCCTAGTGTAAGCCAGTAAAACACTAACTCACTTATCATTACCCGGGTACCCACCACCACCAGGGGTGCCAGGAAGAGCTGGTACAATCCAGTACCTGACCATCTATAGCTGATCAGGAACTGGGGCGACTTCAGACTGGTATTATTGGGCTGTGATGGCCTAAAAACAGTGGGCACTCACACCTCAGTAATGTCAGGGTGCTGCTTCTGTATTCTATCTGGCTGGTTATGAAAATTAGGGGGCCCCCCACATAATTTTTTTTTCAGTTATTTATTTCTAAAGGGTCTAGGGCCCTCATTTTTATAACCAGCCAAATACAAAAGTACAGCAGCACCCTGACATCATTGGAATACCAGCATGTAGCCACCCCAGTACCTGATCATTTATAGACACTGTATTAATGACGAATAACGTAATAGTACGTGAATAGTACAAGTGATTGGACTGGGCTCATGGTCTGAGCCATGTCCATATCCAGTGTTTGCTGCATATTGCAGTGTTAACTTGTCCAAAAAGAGGGCAGCAGATGGGCGGCAACCGATCGCTGCTTCCGAAGGCTGTCTTGTTTTAACCTATTCATTACATTGTGCGATTTGCACATTGTAATGAATGAGGAGGAAAATCCCCATAAATTGCCATACTGTAGTATGGCAGTATATAGTAGGATCAATCAGACAACCTAGGGATAAATTACCCTAGGGGGGTCTGAAGGTGTGAAAAATTTCAAATCAACCACTTTAACTAAACCTGATATAAATATACCGTATATTCCGGTGTATAAGACGACTTTTGAAGACAGAAAAATCTTCTGTCTTGTCTGGGGTCGTCTTATACGCCGGTAATCCCGACCGCCCGCCGTGTATTCACGGCGGCGGTCGGATCGCGCTGCATGGAGAGGGCTCACGGGCTGAGCCCTCTCTACAGCCGGTAAGTCTTTGCTGCATATTGCAGCAAAGGCTTACCGGTAACACCCGCAAAGCTGCAAAGCTGCCGGCCAGCCAGCAAAAAGATAGCGGGCGATGGGCGCATACTCACCCTCCGGTGGGCCCGATGTCTGCGCGGCTCGTCTTCAGTCTTCCGCGCGTCTATTCTTTCTTCGCTGGGCGCCGCCATGCTTTTCCCCGGGGCGGCCGCAGTACTGCCCTAGTATGACGTCAGCAAGCGGCGCGTCTATAGGCGCCTGCCGGGGAAGATCAATGGCGGCGCCCAGCCGAAGAAGAAAAAGAGACGGGCGTGGGAAACACTGAAGGACGAGCCGCTAGCGAACATCGGGGAGCAGCGCAGCACATAGGGGCCACCGGAGGGTGTGAGATAAGTTTATTTTTTTTTAAACTGGGGGACAGGCTGTGGCTCTTACACTGGGGGCAAGCTGTATACACTGGGGGCAGTGCTGTATACTACTGGGGGCTGTGCTTGTATACTACTGGGGGCTGTTCTGTATAACTACTGGGGGCTGTGCTGTATATACTGGGGCTGCTGCTGTAATGGTAAGTGTTGTTATGTTGTATCCTTATGTTTATGAGCGACAGTTTTCTGCTATAACCGCATGTCATAAGAATTTAAATAAAAAAAGGACCATGTTAAATTCAAATCTGTTTTTTTTTAAATTTTTACCAGTTTTGTATGCGTTGGAAAAAAGGAAGGTAGATCGTATACGGCGAATAAATATATCTTAAACTCTATATTTTAAACAGGAAAGTAGGGGGGTCGTCTTATACACCAGGTCGTCTTATACGCCGGAATATACGGTAAATAAACAGTAAAAATTATAAACATGTTAGGTATTGCCGTGTCCAAAAATGCCCGACCTAATAAAATATAATAGTGTGTTTAACCTCGTTAAGGAAAGTAGCGCCCAAAGTAGAAAATGGCACTTTTTTGCCATTTTGAAAAAGATAAAATTCAATAAAAAGGCTGCACAGTCCTTAAAATGGTAGCTTTGAAAACAACATCAAAATTCATAAAAAATGACACCGAACTCCGTACACCGAAGTATGAAAAAGTTATTAGTGCCAGAAGATGGCAAAATACATTCATTGTTCAGTAAGTTTTAATTTTTATAAATGTATGAAAACATTATAAAACCTATACAAATTTGGTATCCTCGTGATCGCAAGGACCCAGAGAATTAAGTGTCATTTGGGGTGCACAGTGAAAGCCGAAAACCGTAAAAAGATATAGATATTTGAAGGTGGGGAGTGGAAAATGGAAATGCAAAAACAAAAAAGGGCCTTGAGGAGCAGGAGAGATGAGACGAGCACCCTAGCTCTTAGCTTCCTGTTACAATAAGGCATTGGTTTGGGAGCGAGCTCAGAGCATAGCAATGTCTCTGCATCCTCTGCTCATGCTGGAGACTGTAGCATGCATCTCCTGTTGTCTCTTGTTGCACAGTATAGATTCATAATGACATCCAGAGTGCAGGGCTGAGTATAGATGGGATGAGGCAGGCAGAAAGGAGAGCATTAACAGGCAAATGGATGTAATAAGTTAATGAATGTATATTGAAAAAAAATTAATTTTCAGTCATTACAACTGTAGAAAAAACGTAATAAAATTTACAGTTATATTTTAATAGCATCTTGCAGCTTCTTTACTTTGAAGTGCCAACATGGCATTTTAAGCAGTAACTTATGTTAAATGAAGGAGGGCAAATTCAGACTCTCGTTGTAGCTTCTCTCCAGGGTCCCTCTGTACAGGAAGAATAGTGGGTCTAGCAGGATGTTCTCCAAAGATAATGCAGTTCTGTCAACGTCTTCTCTCTTTTCCTGCAGTTCCAAAGAGTCAATGAAGGTAAATAGCGCTGAGAGCAGCATCTTAAGTTGCCTGGGAGTTCAGGAAAATTTGGTTCTGTTTGCCCACATAAAGAGCTCTGAGTGCCACCTCTGGCACCTGTGCCATAGGTTAACCACCACTGCCTTATATGGACCTTACTTACAAGGTGGGCTTAAGCAACATTTGCGAGGGGGATCCCATTGCTTCCAAGTATTAATCATACTTAATACACTTCAAATATCAGGTAGCTACAGATTTGTTGGGTTCCCAGTCTTTCATGTGGGCTGTGCTCTTTAATATAATCTTATATAATCTCTAAAACAAACTATTTAGTATACAGTATGTAAATATATATATATATATATATATATACTTACATATTTATATATTTACTTATTTATATATTTACATACTGTACATACTGTACATATATATTTACATACTGTATCTTTGGCTTGAGGTCCAAATGACTTAGTGTTTTTATGATTGTGAACTAATAAAATGTATATAGTGTTGTGTATCTATTGTGATATGCAGTTGTGTGACCGTGCAGGTGCCGGGCGGGCCTTGATTGCTTGGACCCGGGTTCTCTCTTTTAGCCTTGTGACCTGTCACTGTGGTACCCGATGCGGCCAGGACAGGCCACATCGAGTACTCTATGTAACGGCAGATTATAAAAGCAGCACGGCAGGGATTCTCCACCTGAAGCACTGCTGCTTTAAGACGCAAGCCACGGGATATGAGATAGCGGTATAATTTTATAACACATTTGGGAGAAATAATTTATTTGGGGGGCTATAATAGTATTTTTTATTCACTTGTTTAAAATCAGGGGACATTATATAGAGCATAATGTGATAACTTCATCCTGATGCAGAATCTAGACTCTGCATTAGGGTGAGGTTATTATATTGTACTATATATAGCAAAGATTTTAAAGGAACCATAACTGATTTAATGAGCCAATCGCAGTTTCATCGTAAAGAATAGTCAGTACTTAGACATGCATGGCTTAATCTTTAAAACATGTGTATACTACTGGCAGGATCAACCAGGTAACTGGCTCTGAGGTTGGGGATCGACTCCTAGTCAGACTCCGTGAGCTCATGGAACGCTTGTTAGCTGCTTCGCTTCTCCGCCGCCAGAGAAGACCTCTTCCACTATGAAGGTGAAATGGTAACTTTTCATGCTTGCCCCGTAATAAATATTGACCCGGGGCCCAGAGGACTCTTGTTACGCCACTGGATATATGGGATACATACAGAGTTTCCTTCATGTAGATAATGTTTAGTGTGGTAGGATACAAGATTTGCATTCTATTAAGTGACCAGTTCCTCTAGTATATAGATAACCAAATCATAAATCAGTTCATCTTCCCTAAGTGCAAAGAAGGAATATGTCTCATACATGGAAGCTTTAGGAAGATGACAGTAGTTGTTCCGTGTTGCTTAAATTAATTCCCATGAAATAACGAGTTCGTCTTTGTGAAATTCACCAGTTGCTAAGTAACTTAGGGCACATGTTAATGTGAATGACGTATCTTGTGTTTATAAAGACGGAGCAGTTATTTGTGCATTAACTTACGGTATATGCAGCTGAGATAGGTAGGATAATTAAAATTATCTAAAGAAAATGTAACATTTATACTTGCTTAAAGAGAAAGTTCAACACTTTTAATATTTCACACTGTATATATTAATGTGCTCTTTCTTATAAATATGCAATGAAAAATACTGCTAGTATATTTAATTTTACATTTGTCACCATTTTTAAGATCTGTAAGAAAACTGAATTTTATTTACTTCAAAGGCTACATGCCACCATATTGTAACAGATTTTCTTCCTTCTGCCATGATGTAATTGAAGGAAGTGGGGGAGGCATCTGTTGTTTTCACAAACTGTAATAGGACAACCTGCAATAGACCCTTCACCCTAGAGTGAAAATAACTAAACCATCATAAACATGTTAGATATCCCTCGCATACCAAAATACACAGTCAATCAAAATATAAAAAATAATATCCCATGCAGTGGACTCCTAATTTTAAAAAAACTTTCAAATGCCTGAAAATGAAAACGTGTGTCAGGCTTACGGGATGTGGATCCACTGGACCATTGCAGACGATGACTCAAGACACTACCTGGGACCGGAGTCTAAGTGGTACCCGGTTTTCACCAGAGCCCGCCGCAAAGCGGGTTAGATAAGCTGTGGCGTGGTACCACCAGGTCGTTCCTCAGGCGTGACTTGTTTGCAGTGGCGGCCAAGGTTGAGGTACAGAAACAGCAGTCAAGCTCGAGGTCACAGTCCAGGCACAGGGTCAGGGCAGGCGGCAGAGATGCAACGTCAGAGTCCAATCCGGGGTCAGCAACAGGAGGTCCAAGCAGAAGGGTACGGGAACACAGCACACACGACAGCAACACGGAGGAACACTGGAACACGGAGGAGGTCAGGTAACACAGGAACACGGAGGGAGTCAGGTACGCAGGAGACACAGGAACGCAGGAGACACTGGAACGCAGGCAAATCACAACAGAGCTTTCTCTAAGGCTGTGAGGCACAAAAATCCGGCAGGGTTAGACGGGAGAGGCAGATATAAATAGCCTCATGGGAAATGACCAGCACCAATCAATGACGCGCTGGCCCTTTAAATTTCCTAGAAGTGCCGCGTGCGCGCCCTAAGGCACGGGGCCGCGCGCACACGGAGCAAGGCCGGGACTCAGGAGCTGGGAGAGGTGAGACGGGCTGGCGCGGCGCCTGCGGAGAGCGAGAGGCACGGGTGTCCACCCGTGACAACGTGGAAATGAAAACGTGAGAACATCCCACAGAAAATAACTACTTACCCCGCTCTGTACAACGAAGTGTAAAAAGTTACTGGCAGCAGAATATGGCGATGCAGTGAATTTACCACTACTGCCATTTTCTTCATCTTAAAGCACTGAAGTAGTACTATGTAGGAAATGCAGGATATGCCAGCTCACTGCCTCAGATATCTGCCTTTACAGGGAGTAATTATCCCTGTTAATGGAGCTTTTAGACAGCTTTTTAAGACAGTCCTGGGCAAGAAAAAGTAAATTTGTAACTGTAAGTTTGCTCTAAGTTATTGAGTAACAGCATCAATAGATTAAAAGACTTTCCGTGGTGGTTTTTAAAGAACATAAGACATTCTTACAATGGATGTCTAAATAAAGTTTGTCACCGCGATTATATTAATTAAATAATCAATGCATGTAATATCTAGAATAAAATATTTTTCTAAATATATATTAAATATATTTGTGAAATCTGTTGAATGCCAGGGGGACCAAAAGAACACTCAGGGATAGGGCCATGCTCCCAAATATTTAGTGAAGGTCGTGATTTTCTTTAGTTTTGTGGAAAAATAAATAAAACAAGGGACTTAACTTAACCCACCTAGGATTAGTCATTGGTGGCTGAATGTCCAGGGTCACATGTTTGATGCTCTGCTATTCAGTTTCTTATAATTATGGAAACTCTGCAAACAGCTTTTATATCATAACACTTTTACGTTTTTCAGTCATGGGAGACTTTAACTTAAATAGGATAGTATTTATTGATTACATATTTGTTTCTTTTATAAAATTTACAAATTATTTATTACAAATAAGCTTTTTCATAACATTATTCCGTCACCTTTCTCAGTTTCGCTACAGATGCAGAGGTTTGCATTACTTCTGCAAGTGAAGTCTCCCTTCAGACTTCTTCTGATTTCTGCTTCAGCTGCACAGGCTGGGGGGGCACAATTCAAAAACCTACATCTTCTGAACCCTGGCAGCGTGAGAAAACAAATTGGGTTGTCTTATTTAAACAGAGATAATAATTTTTTTAGTACAAACTTCAAGAACATACCATGCTCATACAAACACACCACTGCCAGGCTATTTAATCCTGATGCGGACATACTTTGTTAAGCAAAGCATCTTTAGTTTAGGTGACGTCACCAAGCTCTCTGCGCATGCGAGTGATAAGTGCCGAGGCTAATAATAAGAGTAACTAGTTTTTTAAATAAACTAAGATTGCGTGCTACCAATATCGGCATCTAGGAGATATACCTAAGTGGTGTGTGCGGCCTGATTTCTCATGTGAGCAGGGTAGGTTTCCTTTTAGGGTGATATCTCTGGGTCTGTTTAAGCATCCATACACAACCATACATAGTATAAAGTGGTGATGACATAAAAATTAGGTTTCAATGTGCCAGGGTTCAGGAGATTATAACGTTGGAACTGGTTATGTCAATACGTTATAGATGTCCATCTCCCAAATCGTATGTAGCAAAACATGGCAGTCGTGAGGGGTTAATGTTTCATAGAGGTAATGAGTTATATGACTTGTATGTGTTGGCCAGGCAAAAATAGTCTATCGTAATTATATGTATTGCCGAGCTGATAAGCATGTGCGTCTGCGTAATATATCAATCGTAAATCACCAGATAAATGAACATCGAATTAGCAAAGTTGCCACTGAAAACCGCTTGGCTATTTACTAGTCACAGGGAAAATTGTTGAAAATTATAGGTTGTTTCACCAGGCAAGTGCCCCAATATTTTGTCCGGCCTCAAGTTCCCGTGTCAACAGTACAGTATTCAGCTGTACCACCGACCTCACCCCAACTCCATAGATTGGACACCGATGTAGTTTTGAATACAAATGAGCCTCCGGCACCTGTCCCAACCATGCAGCCTCTACTGCTATATTTAGCAACTCCGAGGCTTGCTGCTGTAAGAGTGCAGAGTTAGTGATGTCATATCTGCACTCTACACCACAGACGGTCATGAGGAGGACAGGAAGTGAGAAGAAAGGCGAGTACTCTTTCTGTGTTGTTTGTGTTATATAGATTGGGTCATTACTTAAACTGAGGCAATATTAAGAGTGGGGGCTTTACTTGGTCAGAGTGGGGACATTTAGACTGGGGCCGTGTGCGGCATTATAGAGACTGTGGGCTTTTGGGCGCATTATAAAGAGGGGGGCATTGTGGGGACATCATATAGATGGGGGTGATGTTGGGATATTATAAAAACTGTGGCAGTGTGGAGACATGATAAAGACTGAGGCGGGTCTTGTGGGGACATAATAAAGACTTTAGCAGAGTGGGAACATTTAATTACTGGGGCGGTGTGTGGGGCACTACTAAAGACTGGGGCAGAGTGGGGACATAATAAGACCTGGGCAAGTGGGAACATTAATTACTGGGGTGGTGTGTGGGCACTAATAAAGACTGGGGCAGTCGTGGGGGACATAATAAAAAATTGGCAGAGTGGGGAGGTGTTTGAAGGGTTGTGGGAAATACAAGGCCTCAGGAGAAAGAAATTATGCTTACCTTCTATACTAACCTTTGACAGCTGGACAAAAGGTAAAGATAGAGATTAGTAAAAGGTTCACCACTAGGGCCAAAATCAAAAAAATTAACCCCTTAAGCTTGTGTTTTCAGTGTAAGGGACCAGAAGAGAAGGGGTAATACTGAGTCTGCAGGTGCTCTTATTAAAGGACATCTAATCACCAGGATGAAGGATTGTAAAGCCCACTGATGTGTACTGGTGTGTATCCATCTGTCAGGATATGATCTTCTCTTTTTTTTCTAAAAAACAAGGAATACAAAGCTTAAACAAGGGGATCTTGACAGAGAAGGCACACACCAGTATGTCAGTGGCTTGATTTCTTGATCCAGGTTTGTCCTTTAAGTGTCGTGACCAAAATGGGGTCAGTGTAGAAAGGACGTAATCTATTGGTGGTACTAGTAGTTTCAGGGGATTACACTTCCGTTTAGCACTATAACAGGTATTTGGGGGGCACAGTAGCAGAAGCACGTATTGGAAAAACAATGGGAAGTCATATATTCTTTGTGAAAACTAACAAGGAAAGAGGAAGGCGGAAAGAAGATATGTGAAAGGGAACCTGTCACCAACATTTCACATATACAACTAGTGACAGATTCCTATTAGAGCCCCATTATCTATAACCCCTTCTTTTTGGCTAAAAATTGTTGCCCCTACATCCAAATATATCAACTTTATGTTCATTTCTTGGCATCAGAGAAGACTCTCTCTGCTCGGCGACCCCTACCAATCTACTCCTCTCATGCCTTTCTCAGTCATGTCATGTGACCAGGGTGACTCATCCACCGGTCTCCTAGCTTCTAACATAAGCAAATCGGTTACCGGGCATATATCTGATCACATAAAATTACAGGCGTCCCCGGGTTACATACAAGATAGGGTCGGGAGTTTGTTCTAAGTTGAATTTGGATGAAGTCGAAACTGTATATTTTATAATGAAGTTCTAGACAATTTGTTTCTTTTTGCCCCGTGACAATTGGAGTTTCAAAATTATTGGTGTTTGTAAATTGGCACGAATAATTCAATAAGCTTCATTACAGACATCTTACAGCTGATCATTGCGTCTGGGACTATAGTAAGCATCCAGAGAGCTCACAGAGGTCACAGGTGGAGAGGGGGTCCGTCGTAACTATGGTTGTCTGTAAGTCGGGTGTGTCCTAAGTAGGGACCGCCTGTACATCATCCTTTCTTAGACCTCTATCCCCCTATGCCTCCATGGGTTTTCTTCTAACCATCCTCCATGGAGGGCATACTGTGATTTTAGTGATCAGATACATACATGTGGCGAAGATGTGAAAAATAACAGATTTTAGATAATGTCATCTGGTCACATGAAATTTAAGTTTCAATGATTGTAACAGACCTCTCGCTCTCTCTTAAGTTTCTAGCAGATTATTATGACAATCATACCTGCCAATCAGGAAAGGATGGGCATGCAAGTAAATTTTAAACAGCTGACTCAATTAGTATAAAGTGACGCAGGCAGCTGAGTTGCATAAAGTTTTACAAAACTGATTTTTGTAAAATTGCAGCCATGGAAAGGAACCTTTAGGGAGAGGGGTGGGCAATGCTTTTAAAAAATAGTTTTTAATTAATTCTTTAGTTTGGGGGGGTTCATTGATGACATGTTTTCTCTTTAGAACATTACCTGCAGTCACTGTATGAAATAGGTTTCTTCTGTACTTCTGTAGCTGTATAGTTTCTGCCTAATTTTATAAGTACCATAAATACTCGTGTATAAGCTGAGTTTTTCACACAAAAAAATGTGCTGAAAAAATCACCCGGTTTATACTGAGTCAATAAAAAAAACAAATTACCTATAGTCATCCTCCGCAGTGACGGTGTCCTGCGATCGGCCAGCGGCGCCACACTATGACGGGTGCGTGATGATGTCATGCGATCGGCCGGCAGAGACAAGAAGAGCATCTCTGCAGCTAATAAAGCAAAGAGGAGAAGACCAAAGAGAGCACCGAGGGTGAGTATGTAGTGTTTTTTTATGTGCGGCTGGCTGGCTGTATACTACAGGGCTGGATGTCACTTCATGGGGACGGATGGCTGTGTACTAAGGGGCTGGCTGTTACTCATGGGCTGACTGGTTATACACTACATGGGGCTGGCTGGCTGTATACTACATGGGGTGGCTGTATACTACTTGGGGATGGCTGGCTGTAACTAACATTGGAGATGGCTCTATACTACTGGGGCTGGCTGGTTGTATACCTCTGGGGCTGGCTGCTGGTACTACTGGGTGGTATAAACTAGAGGCTGGCTGGCTCTATACTACGGGAGCTGCGCTATATACTTGGGGGCTGGTCGGCTATATACTACTGGATGCTAGCTTATATACTACAGGGAGACTGTGACCAATGCACTTCCCACCCTCGGCTTATACTCGAGTCAATAGGTTTTCCCACTTTGTTTTGGTGGTAAATTAGAGGGAATCAGCTATACTCGTCGGCTTATACTCTAGTTATACGGGAATGTATATAATTATTATTTTAATCTATATCATACATTTATATTATTATATACACTCACCGGCCACTTTATTAGGTACACCTGTCCAACTGCTCGTAACACTTAATTTTAATCAGCATCACATGCAGCAACCAGTGCATTTAGGCATGTAGACATGGTCAAGACAATCTCCTGCAGTTCAAACGAGCATCACTAGCGGAGAAGAAAAGGATTTGAGTGCCTTTGAACGTGGAATGGTTGTTGGTGCCAGAAGGGCTGGTCTGAGTTTCAGAAACTGCTGATCTACGGGATTTTCACGCACAACCATCTCTAGGTTTAGAGGAATGGTCCGAAAAGAAAAAACATCCAGTGAGCGGCGTTCTGTGGCCGGAAATGCCTTGTTGATGCAGAGGTCAGAGGAGAATGGGAGACAGACTGGTTCGAGCTGATAGAAAGGCAACAGTGACTCAATCACCACCCGTTACAACCAAGGTAGGCAGAAGCACTCTGAACGCACATACATCAAACTTTGAGGGCAGATGGCTACAGCAGCAGAAGACCAACCGGGTGCCACTCCTTTCAGCTAAGAAAACGGAAAATGAGGCTACAATTTGCACAAGCTCATCGAATTGGCACAGTAGAAGATTGAAAAACGTTGCCTGGTCTGATGATTCTCGATTTGCTGCGACATCGGATGGTAGTGGTCAGAAGTTGGTGTCAACAACATGAAAGCATGGATCCATCCTGCCTTGTCAACGGTTCAGTGTGGTGGTGGTGTGTCATGGTGGGGAATATTTTCTGGCACACTTTGGGCTCCTTGGTACCAATTGAGGCATCGTTGCAACACCAAGCCTACCTGAGTATTGTTGCTGACCATGTCATCCCTTATGACCACAATGTACCCAACATCTGATGGCTACTTTCAGCAGGATAATGCGCCATGTCATAAAGCTGGAATCATCTCAGTTTTTTAAACATGACAATGAGTTCACTGTACTCAAATGGCCTCCACAGTCACCAATCTCAATCCAATAGAGATCGTTGGGATGTGGTGGAACGGGAGATTCGCTTCATGGATGTGCAGCCGACAAATCTGGGCAATGTTGTGATGATCATGTCAATATGGACCAAAAATCTTGAGGAATGCTTCCAGCACCCTGTTGAATCTATGCCACAAGAATTGAGGCAGTTGAAGGCAAAAAGGGGGCCAACCGTTACTAGCATGGTGTACCTAATAAAGTGGCCGGTGAGTGTATTATATATATATATTATATATATTACTATATATAATATATATGTTTTTTTTACCATGTTATTCTTTTTTGGACCTGGTGAAGCGAGCAGTTCCTGGTATTTTTGTTTATATTTCCAAATTTGGAAACAGGACATAGTATTCTTAGATCTTAGATTCTTAAAATCAAAAATGAAAATAACTCCACCAGCTCAGTTTTTCCATACAGAAAGGAAATAGCCTGCCTCCCCCCCCCCATGTAGTATATAGCAAGCCAGCCCTCCCAGTAGTCTATAGCCAGCCCCCAATAGTACATAACCAGTGAGCCCCCAGTAGTATTTTCGCCAGCCTGCCTCCCCTGTAGTATTTAGAAATCCTCCCTGTATTATATAGCCAGCCTGACCCTCTGTAGTATATAATCAGTCTGCCCCCTATAGTATATAGCCAGCAAGCACCCTGTAGTATATAGACAGCCAGCTCCACCTGTAGTATATAGCCATCCTGCCCCACCCCTGTAGTATATAGCCAGCCTGTCTCCCTATAGTATATAGCAAACCTACCCCCCTCTAGTATATAGCCAGCCAGCTCCCCTCTAGTATATAGCCAGCCCCATGTAGTATATAGCCAGCCTACCCTGTAGTATATAGCCAGTCTGTCCATTGTCCACAGTATATATCCAGCCCCTGCAAAAAATAATAAAATAATACTTACTTTCTTGCACTACAACAATATAGAGTTCAAGAAAATTGTGAGAAGGTACTTACCTGTACAACAAATGGATCCAGCCTTAAACACAATCCTTGGGACAGGTGTCAGATTCTCATCATGTAGAGCCCTTACCATTGGCATTCACTATCCCATAGTCTTTTCAATGATTGTCCTTGCTAAACATTTTAGGGAGGTACATGAAGGTAACATCCAAAGCTTAAGTTGAGAAGACATGGAAAGGTTTTTTTAGACAACCCAGAGAAGGGGATCATATGAAGAAATTAAGTAGTGAGTCTTTATGGATGTTTCCCCTGCAATCAACCATTATTGATGCTTTTATGTCAGGATGTGATACACTGTTATTGATATTTTATATAGCCCCTAAGTCTGCCGCGTGCCCTCTGAGCCCTCGGGCTGAGCGAAATCCATAGCTGGTAAGTCTTTGCTGCATATCTCAGGAGCGGGTGTTAACTCACACATTGCTGCGGGCAAAGCTGTCGGTGGCTTCAAAAAGATGGAGGCGCATTTCTGGCAACCTATACAGATTTTAATGGAAGTACTAAGAACAGTAACAGGGCTGGGATCGTAGCACAATATACAGAAATAAAATACAAACAGACAATCCCATACTCTTCAACCCCCAGCCAAAATGTTCTATTTTCTAAAGTATGAAATTAGAAGCAAGCAGATCAGAGAAGAATCAGTGAAAATAATCTCAGGACCCCAACATAGTTATAGTGATACCTATCTACAAATGGCACGTGAAGAGATTTTTACCAGTAACCAAAACTGTGCGCAAATAGAACTGAACTGAAGCCCTAAGATCCTGCTTCGACCTAACTCACTGGAGTTTCTGTAGATCAGAAGAGATCAATGAGCGGACTGACAATATGTGGATCTCAATCTCGAATTAAAATTTTGCCTTGATCAGGTAATCCCATAGGAACAGGTCCGGTGCTTAAAGAACAACAAGCTATGGGTATGCAAAGACCTGAAGGCAGTCTTAAACAGGAAAAAAGAAGCCTTTAGGGAAAAAGACAAGGTGGCCTTGAATATAATTAAGAAAAAATGACAACAAGATTAAAGAGGGGATGGAAGCTTACATTAAATTAAAAGCAAGTCTAGAAACCAATAATGTAAAGGGGGTATGGACAGGACTCAAGAAAATAACAGGGTAGACAAAAAAACAGGGCAGTGCTTGGACATAAGCAAATAGATGACATCATGAAGCTCTTCTTCAATTGGATCTCAGAAAGGCACTAGGGCAAAGCAAGCACTGGAACACAAGCTTGCAGAACCGAACAGATGTGAAGTAAACCAATGGTTAGCACAAGGGAGGTACTAGACATACCGAGGGCCCTCAAAGTTAAAAAAACCAGCGGACTGGATGAGATATATCCTGCCTACTCAAAACTTGTGCTAAGGAGCTGTGCAATGTGCTGGCGGAACTCTTCAATGTTAGCTTAAGGCAGGCACGGGTACTAATGGGCTGAAAAACCTTTTGCATCAGACCATTTAACAAAATGAAAAAACCGACTAGCCCAAATGACTACAGGCCGATTGCTCTGACATCACATATAATGAAGTCATTTGTAAAAGTCCTGATTAAGCACCTAAAAGGGGAGGTCAAGGCGGCGACCCGCTCCAGTTTGCTACAAAGACAGGATAGGCGTGGACGATCCCCATCAAAATACATACTTGTCCAGTGGCTTCAATACAATAGAATGGATGGCCTGAGAGAAAAAAATGAGGGTATTGCAAATGGCCACCCTAACCAACTGGACCGAGGAGCCGACCATAGTACGAGTACGTCCAAATAGGAAACATCCGCTCCAAATCAGCAGCAGAGGAGCACCACTTTCGCTTCTCCCTGTACACTTCGGAGCTCAGATATAATCTCCTACCACCTGCAAAAATTGCCCCCCCCCCAAAAAAAAAATCCTTCCCACTTCACTCCCCCACTGATGTCAGCTCACTACGTGGAGGCTGGGAGCTGAGGAGTGATTGAGCAAAGTCACGTTTTTTTTTTTAAATGCATCCAAACCAAAGCAAACTTTGGGACTTATCACATTTTGTCAGGGAGCCATGTAAGTTAAAACACAGCATTTTATTGTAGGTGTAATGGGCTTCTGCAACTTGTCTATAGTGAAAATGAGGCCTCTGGTAACAGGTTCCCTTTAAACTACTACTAGTAGCCTTCAGCAAACTTGTCCAGGAAACTAGACAGGAGACCTATCTGTTTATGGAGATTGTACAGGATTGATCACTTTTCAGGACTGTGGAGTCCTTTCTCATTCAAGGAGTAGCTTACCCAAACTCAGGTGCAACATCTCTCCTGCTCCATCTCCTCCAGGAACAGGGCAGGAATGGAAGGTAAATGGTGGAGGAAAGACATAGATAGAAAACGTTAGGTGTAAAGGGAGAAAACATTGTAGGAAGGAAGGAACAAGGAAGGAAGGGTCAGGAAGGAAAAAGAGGCAGGGCCTTGAAAAAATATGATAAAGGAAAAAAATGGGGGAAAAGAGATCAGAAGAGGGAAAAGTAACAAGTGCTAAAGTGCCATCACAAGGGAAGCCCTTCAAGAAGGCATTAAACACCTTTGTACAGAACAAACTAAATAGTGACAGTGTGGTATAAACAACATTTTTAAACAGTTCTCACTGGACTATATACTGTAACATCAACATGTGTGTAAATGGAGAAGAAAAACCTGATCTGTAAAATTGAGTAATGACGTTTTTAATCGTCCATACAGGGGCGCACCTGCCATGAGGCGAGTTGAGAACCTCACCTCAGGCGGCGCACCCCCTGTGGACCATGGGGCGGCGTCGGGCTGATGCCCGCCGCGCAGCACATGCTCCAGCCAGCAGGCCAGAACATTCCCTGCCCACCCCTAGCACATATACTTGCTTGCAGGAACTTCCCATTGACGTCCCACTGGCCTGCACATTCCCCACCCACCCTCGCACATGTACCTACCTGCCGGCCGGCACTTTCCCATAACGTTCCGCCTCTTGGCACATCCTCCGACCGCCCACCGGCACATGTACCTGCAGGCAGGCACTTCCCCATAACGTCCCGTCCACCCCCCGGCAGATGTACATGCTGGCCGGCACTTCCTCGTGATGTCCTGCCTCCCGGCACATCCTCCATCTGCCCCCCGGAATATGTACCTACTGGTCGGCACTTTCACTTGGTGTCCCGCCTCCGGACAAATCCTCCACCCACCGGCACTTCCCCTCCTGCTGATCGGGACATGTATCTGCCGGTACTTCCCCCCGACTGCCCTGCAGAGACCCATAACCTCAGCGCCACCTGTCTGCTCCGGGTAGCCAACCCCCGCACACTCCCCTCCACTCCTGGCTCCAGTCCAGGCTCTGGTCTCCCCGGTTCCGGTCCATGCTCTGGTCTCCCCGGCTCTGGTCCAGGCTCTGGTCTCCCCGGCTCCGGTCCAGGCTCTGGTCCCCCCCCGGCTCCGGTCCAGGCTCTGGTCCCCCCGGCTCCGGTCCAGGCTCTGGTCCCCCCAGCACCGGTCCAGGCATCGGTCCCTTCAGCTCCGGTCCAGGCACCGGTCCCCCCTGCTCCAGTCGACCACCTCACCAACGGCAGGCTGAACCTGCTGTAAAAACAGAAAAAAGTAAGGTAACTTTTATGTATATTCTGTACATGGTGTATGTATATTTGCTGTATGTATGTGCAGTATGTGTATATGCTGTTTATACAGTTTGTATATGTATTTGCTGTGTGTATACTCAGTATGTGTGTAGATGTTGTATATGCTGTATGTTTATGCAGTATTGGTGATATTTATCAGGCCACATGTAAGTACTCTGTATGCATTTTATATTACATGGGGGTATTCCGTATGCATTTTATACTACATGCGGGTACTCTGTATGCATTTTATATTACATGGGGGTACTCTGTATGCATGTTATACTACATGGCAATACGCTGTATGCATTTTATACTACATGGTGGTACGTTGTGTGCATTTTATACTTAATGGCGGTACACGGTATGCATTTTATACTACATGGTGGCACGCTGTATGCATTTTATACTACATGGCTGTACGCTGTATGCATTTTATACTACATGGGGGTACTCTGTATGCATTTTATACTTAATGGCGCCACGCTGTATCTATTTTACACTACATGGCGGCACGCTGTATCTATTTTCTATGCTGTATCATATATTACATATATGGGGGGTGTCTTTATATGGCTCGCCTCAGGCAGCAGACAGGCTTGGTTCACCCCTGCGTCCATAGGTAAGATGAATGACAGGTCTAGTGCCATCAGCACATGCACACAGCACACAGTCAGTGGGCTCTACAATATTCAGTGGGCTCTACAATATTGTTCCTCATGAAGAGTCCAGGCATCTGAACCTGCTTTTGAGCAGGCCAAAAGTGCTTCCAATGGCACTACGGTTTTTTTTATGTGTGTAATTATATCTCCATATCGTTTCTCGGTTTCAGGTACGGAATGATAAGCCTGGATGTCATTTTTTAGCCAATGTCACCTTAATGTAGGGTACAAACTGTAATCAAAATTAGGTGAAATTTTTTTTGGGAAAAGTGAGTTACATAGCATTTACCTTAGTTTATATCCCCCACACTATCCAAAGTTGGCTCGCCATAGGATTGTATACCAAATACCAGTATTAAAACTGAAGAAAAAGCTCACCATAAGTGCTATATGTCATACTTTCTCCACTGCACAGATTAACTGAGTCAGGGTCAGTCCATATACTTCAAAAAACGAAAAGATAGTTTCCATAGAGTTGATGAATAAAAACACTATTTTCTTTCAAATTCTTTAAAATCATCTTAATGCCAATAAAAAGAGTAGCTTTCTGATGCGTTTCAAATCAGGAGTGATTCTTAGTCATACATTAAAAGTTGTCAGACACATGGTAAAATAAACCATACAACCATACCGGATGTTCCTAGTTACCAAAAGACACACCTACAGAATGGTCATGTGATTAGTCACGTGTAGAATGTTATGTTGTAAACCAACAACGACAATATTAAACATGAATAAAAATGAATTCATCAATAAATATACATTAAGTTGTTGCGGTAGTTCATGCCTTTTGGACTTCTGGTTTCTAAAGTCACTATCCAGAAGGCTTCTCTGGCACGGACCTTCTGGTACCAGTCTCCTCCTCTTTTGGGCTTCAACACTACAGGCAGTCCCCAGGTTACATACAAGATAGGTTCTGGAGGTTTGTTCTTAAGTTAAGTTTGTATGTAAGTCGGAACTGTATACTTTATTATTGTATCCCCAGTCAAATTTTTTTTGGTCTCTGTGACAATTGGATTTTAAAAATGTTGGGTTTTCATAAGAACCAGCATTAACAATAAATCTTAATTACAGACACCTTTGATAACTGTTATAGCTGTTTATTGTAGCCTAGGACTAAAGTACAGCAAATTACCAAAATCCAGAGGTCCGTTTGTAACTAGGGGTCGTATGTAAGTCAGGTGTTCTTAAGTAGGGGACCGCCTGTATTTCGATAGGTATTACTTGTATTCTAATGAGGTCCCTAGAGTGATATTACTTGAAATGCTTTGAGGCTCCAGAAAGGTTTTGGGTATTATTTAAGGTTTTCTGACTTTGAGTTAATATCGTTGCTCCTGAAATATGTTTTGCTATGCGTTTCTTCAGTTTTCTAATCGTACATCCCACAACCTGTAAGTGACATTGAGTGCAATCTATTGTATATAATAAATGATGAGAGTCACAGTTAATTAAATTCCTGTTTCTATATATCTTGGATGTAACAAAAGAAGTGTGATTATATATCTGTGATATGTATTTACAGATGTTACATCTGGATCCATTGCATTTAAAACTGCTGTTCAAGGATAACCAATTGGAGTTAGGGATCTGTTGACGAAACTGATTGGGGCTAATACATACCAGAGTTTTAGAAAAATAGCAGCAACCTTCTTTTAAGATCTGAGATAGTGTTTTATCTTGGTAAAGGACTGGTAAGTTGTGTTTATGGATCATAACGGATGACAAAAATTTACATTTGATGTGAATGTCAGATAAAACTGTCACAATAATCCGCCATTCTTTAACACTTTAAAAAACAGGTTAATGAACCCGAGAATTGAACGTTAGTGTGCTTTTGCTTATTGTTTTTTATGTTAGAAAAAAATAGTTACATTTCAAGTAACAAAACACAAAAAGCCAAAAAAAGTTTTAACTATGTTCAAGTAGTTTCCTTTCAAGCGACAAAACACAAAAAAAGCCAAATATGTTATGTTTGCGTTAAAAACTCAAATAAAATTTTACCAAAAAATGTCATTCTTATACAAACTGAAAACATCAAAAACAAGGTGAAAAAATACACAACACACACTCCCACTCCCCCCACCAAAAAAGGTATTCTAAATTTGCACACATTTGCACCAGTTCATTTGTGGTGCACATTTAAAAAGGAATGCGCCATGACACAATACTGGCGCAAAAACTTTATAAATATATAAAATCAGACAGAATACTGGCCCATTGTGTGAGTAAAGCCTGTTCAACAAGATGTCACTGAATTGCATTTTTAAATGCATCCCAAGCGCATCTGGAGTAACTCCGCCCCAAACGCAGATGGGTTTAGACCTAAGTAGTAATGCATTTGCCGTGTTTTGCAGGCATTTACATCTAAACATATCTTTGTTTAGGGAAGAAAATCTCCAGATGGGCTTCAAATACATTTTAAAACGCACTTCAATCTTAAAATCATAGACTTAAGGTCCAGCATTAGGTAAAATCTCTTTTTAAAGCAATTTTTGCCTCATCTACTATGTGCCTCACCTACTATCATCTCACCCTTAAATTGTTTCCCCCTTCACCTATCTCTCTCATATTATGGCCTCTCTTATTTCCCACTCATATTGTGGCCCCATCATCTTACCCTCATATTTTGGCCCCTCAAATCTCTCTCATATTGCGGCCTCTATCGTATACCCCTCATATTGTTGCCTCTCATCTTTTCCTAATATTGTGACCTCTTATGTACCCCCTTACACTGTGGCCTCTCATCTCCAACTCATATTGAAGCCCCTCAACACCCCCTTATTTTGTGGTCCCTCTCATTTCCACCTCATCCTGTTGCAGCTCTTATATTGTGTCCCCTCATAACCCCCCATATTGTGGCCCCTCATCTCCCCCTCAAAATGTGGCTCTCTCATCTCTCCCTCATATTATGGCCCCTCATCTCCCTCTCTAAATGTGGCCCTCACATCTCTCCCTCATATTGTGGCCTTTCATCTCCCCCTCATATTGTGGCCTCTAAACTTCCCCCTTATATTGTTGACATTAATACTCGCTTTATAGTGTGGCCTTGTGTCTCCCCCTCATTTTGTGGTCCTCAATAATACTCCTTTCCTTGTTTTAAATTAATTTAAACACCAAATACTCACCTGTCCCTCTTGCCCCGTAGCTCTCCTCTTCTCATCTTCCTATGTGCTAAAATGCCGTCAGATTTGATGACATCATCACTCAGCAACACAGCTATGGGAACAATGATGATGGGGGACACAGAGATGAAATACTGGAACTGGCAGCAGGGGTTCGAGCTAACGGTGACAGGGGGTGGGGACATCAGCTGGCAGGGGGCAGAGGCAAATGTCCCACCAGTGCATTCACCGGCACACTGGTGGGGCAGTCTAAACCTGATGACGACCCTCTGCTTTCTATCAATATGCCAATTTGTAACCCAAATACACAGCTGTCTCATTTTATATAACAACCTTTTATTCGGAACTGTATGATATGCCTTGGTAAAGTCTAGATAGACAATACCAACAGCCGCCCCCAGGTCCAGTGTAGAACTTAGCTCCTCATAGAATCTGATCAGATTCTGACAGGTCTGACAGGACCGATGCCGCATAAGCCCATGCTGATGCTATAATATAAGGTGAGTATTGCAGTATATTGTATCAGGAACACAGTTCATTAAAAAAAATTAGAAGAGCTTGAAAGATTAAAAAAGTATATAAAATGTCAAATCACCGCCTTTCCCTAGAACGCAAATAAAATATAACATACATAAACATGTTCAGTATCTCCAGGTCCAAAAAAGTTGACTTATATCAAAATATAAAAGTTCTTATTCTCGGCAGTGAACCCTTTCATGGAAAATAGTGCCCAAATGTCAGAAATACCACTTTTTTTTGCCATTTCACAACACATATAAATTTGATTTAAAAGGTGATCAAAATGTTGTACAGATGTAAAAAGAAAAAATAAGCCTGTCTTTCAAAAAAAAAAAGACACCTAACACAGGTCCATAAGTAGTTAAATAGTTACATAGTTTATACGGTTAAAAAAAGACACATGTTCATCAAGGGAAACCATGGAAGGGAAGAAATTGGATGTGGAAGGGATGTAAAGGAAACCTCTCAATATTATAACATAACCGTCAATGTTATTTTGATGAAAAAAGGTATCTAGACCCCACTTGAAGTTCTCTGCTGTTCCTACTGTGACTAGTGCCTGAGGCAGGCTATTCCACAGATTTACAGTTCTTGCAGTAAGGAGGCCTATCTTGCCTGCGGAGATTAAACCTTGTTTTCTCCATACGGAGACAGTGCCCCTTGTCTGTTTATTTGATTTAATCTGGAACCACTTTCCACCATACGTTATGTATGGATCATTCATATATTTATATAAATGAATCACACCACTTATAACTGAAGACCATTCTGAGTAGGAATCATTGACTCTCTGGATACCATCCTTCAGCCAGTTCTCAATCCAATTGCAAACAATTCCTGCCAAACCAATAGACCTTATTTTACCCATTAGACGTGTATGAGGGATAGTGTCACTCACCAAAGAATTAAACAGTTATTTGCCTCAGCAAAGGGAAGATTGATTAACTGAAGCATGCATTTTAATTACCTCGTCTTTTGGCACCCTTACTGTACACCCTTTACAGCAGGAGTGCACAACTCGAGGCCCCCACCCTGCTGTCAGCTACAACTGGGGACAGGAAAGGGGGGGGGGACTAGAACTGGGGGAGGCTAGAGCTGGGCTCAGGAAAGGGGGGAGCTAGAACTGGGAATAGAAGGGGGGACTAGAACTGGGGGCAGGAGAGGGGGGACTAAAACCAGGGGCAGGAGGAGGGGGGAACTAGAACTGGGGGCAGGAGGAGGGTGAAACTAGAACTGGGGGCAGGAGAGAGGGGAACTAAAACTGGGTGCGGGAGGGAGGGGGACTAGAACAGGGGGTAGGGGGAGGGGGAACTAGAATTGGGGGTTGGAGGATGGTGAACTTGGACTGGGGGCAGGAGGGAAGAGGGGAACTAGAACTGGGTGCAGGAGGAGGGGGGACTAGAACTGGGAGCAGGAGGAGGGGAGACTAGAACTGGGAGCAGGAGGAGGGGGGAAATAGAACTGAGGGCAGGAGGGAAGAGGAGGACTAGAACTGGGGGCAGCAGGGGACTGCTAGAACTGGGGGCAGCAGGGGGGGGGGCTACAACTGCTGCAGTAGGAGGGTCACTATTTTATTTAGTTTTTTTCTGTGTTCCGTGAAACATTTGTGTTGCAGCATCTGTCCCCAAAATGCTAGCAGTAAAATATCAACTCATACCATAGAAATTTACTTCTTACCAAGTGTAAAAAAGGTATCGGCATCATAATATGGCAATACAGTGATTTTTCAAAAGATTAAGTAAGGGGGTGTGTCATTTGGATCTCATAGTACTACATTTAGATTTGTCTTCCAGCTTTCCTGTATACTGCATGAAATATTAAATACTGCAATTAAGAGGTGCATCTTCTTTTCGAAGATAACAAACCCTAGTACAGCACTATAAGTGGAAAAATAAAAAATATGGCTTTAGGTAGGGGGGTATGAAAACAGAAATGTAATAATGGAAAAAGGTTGTGGTCTTAAAGGACATCTACCACCAAGATGATGGATGACATGCAGGTATGGACCCCTCTTGCAGGATCTGCTCTGCTTTAGCTTTCTTGTTTTTTAAATAAAAAAGGCTTTAAAACTATGCAAATGAGCCTAAGAGACTTGAGACTTTATTAAAACCAACATAGCCCGGAGACCCTCAGGCTCATTTGCAGAATTTTGAAAGCCTTTTCTTATAAAAATCAGGGCATAAAAAGTTCAACAAAGACTGGATCCTGCCAGAGGGGACGCATACCTGCATGTAAGTGTGCTTGGTTTACAATAATTGATTCTGGTGGTAGATGTCCTTAAATAACACCATACCTTCCAGCTTTTGAGATGATGGACCATTTTCAGCTCACAAGCTACACTCTTGTCCTTCACTTTACTTTATCCATAGCTTGCTCACAAAGTATAATACTACCCTTGCCCTGTCCTTTACCCTTACTGTCTCCTTCCTGTGACACCACACCTGATAATTATAATATACACTGGTGGCCAAAAGTATTGGCAATTCTGTCAGATAAATGATTGCAATCAGAAATTCTTTGGTATTATTATCTTCATTTAATTTGTCTTCAATGGAAAACCACAAAAAGAATTTTCAAAAAGCTAAATTGGATATAATGCCACAACAAACATAAAAAGGGGTTGGACAAAAATATTGGCACCGTTTGAAAAATCATGTGATGCTTCTCTAATTTGTGTAATTAACAGCACCTGTAACTTACCTGTGGCCCTAACAGGTGGTGGCAATAACTAAATCCACTTGCAGCCTTTGAAATGGATTAAAGTTGACTCACCTCTGTCCTGTGTCCTTGTGTTACACATTGAGCATGGAGAAAGAAGGAGACCAAGAACTGTCTGAGGATGAGAATCAAAATTTGAGGAAGGATGAGCAGTCTCAAGGCTACAAGACTGAATGTTCCGTGTCTACCGTGCGCAGGTCATCAAGAAGTGTAAAGCCAATGCACGGCTAACCTCACTAGATGTGGACGGAAAGAAAAAATGACTAAGATTTCAACCAAGATTGTGCAGATGGTGGATAAAGAACCTCGACTAACATCCAAACAAGTTCAAGCTGCCGCCTGTTCGTCCAGGGTACAACAGTGTCAGCCTGTACTATCCGTCAGCGTCTGAATGAAAGGACTATAAGGTAGGATACCCAGGACGACCCCACTTTTACACAGAAACTTAAAGCCAGACTGGAGTTTGGCCAAAATTTCCATGAGAAGCCTAAAACGTTTTGGGAGATGTCTCTGATCAGATGAACAAAGTAGAGCTTTTTTGGAAAGGCACAACATAAGTTTACAGGAAAATAGAAGCTAGTGGGGACAGGAGACAAGAGAAAAAGGGTCTCTGATGTGTCAGTTAACTCAGGATAGCTGGATATCAATAATTTGTATAGGTGTACACTCACCTGTTGAGTTGCACAAAATGGCACAACACATATAGCAGTATTGTTAAAATTGGAGCGGTCTGCAGCCTCTTGGGGTTCCGGTGGTTTACCCGTCCGGTGTGGGAACAGTGAGTTTCTCCGATATGGGTTTCTATTGGATATCCCCAATTCGATCAAAGAAAGTTGGCGCGGGTCCGTTCCTTAGTATTTTTTATATATATAAAATCAAAATAAATAAAAACATAAAAGCAAAACGCGTTTCGAACCCGGTAACGGGTTCTTCTTCAGTTGCATTACATGGTGTGTATTGGTAGCTCATATAAGCAATAGTGTTTGGGGTTGATGACCCGGTAACCAGGTGACCTAGCAGTATACAAAGATTGCCGAACAATCAATGAGGGACTCCTCTAAAACAATCTAAAAACCACTAAAAATAACATTTTTCTGAATATCATGGACATAATGCTGATCTCGAAAATATCAAGAACCTTTATAGGTATTGCTGTACTTAAATGGTGTGTGATGGAGTGAATACCTTGCTGATGATTACTCACTATCCGCTATGCAGTCTGGATCCTTAAAAAAAACGTTTCACGATCTGGTAGCAAACGACTTAATAACATGACAAGCAATAGCTATGTACGAAGAAATAGGCAAAAAATCTCTGAAAAATAAACCCATGAACAACACAAAAAATCTTAATAACGATGGAACAGATCGCTTTAAGAACTTAGAAAAAAACGAAAAAAACTCATATTATGAGCAGCAGTACAAGGGGGGGGGGGGGGCTGGTAATACAAAAATTGGGTTGATTATGAGAAAAGATCACAATATCCTATCAGACTCCAAGTACTACAGATAGTAACTACAGACCCATTCCCGAGATCACCAAAGAGCAATGACCTTATTAAAATAGGCTACATGAAGGCTATTTAAATAAGAAAAGAAAAAAAGTTCATTTCATAATTCAACCGAGTAAACCATATTTTACCATCTCCCAAAATTCATAAGCATCCACAAAACCCCTGTCGTTGCCCTATTGTTCTAATGTAAACAGTCTGACAAGTAACTTATCCCATTACAGGATTCTGTTTTTACAGCCATACGTAATAAAACTACCTAGCCACATCAAAGATTCAGGAGACCTTATAGACAAACTCCAAGATTAAAATGGGAAGATAAACATATACGCCACGATGGATTGTAACTTGATTATACAGTTAACATCGACCACGATATCGGTTTGGCCTGTATAGAAAAAATGTTGGAAAGCGATAATCAACATGAAAGAAGACCAAAGAATCTATCTGATAGAATGCTTACAATTTATTACGGAATAATTACTTTATGTAACGGCACCACTCCATCAATATGTGGTACCGCTATGGGTACGATGGGTTCACCTGCATATGCAACCTGGTCATGGGAATTTTCGAAAATATCTTTATTACCCCCAAGGAACATCATAAGGGGAATGTAGTGGTATACTATAGATTTATAGACGACCTATTCAAATCTCCCTTAATAACTATTGTGATGTAATAAATAACAACAAATGGGGTATAAAACTTACCTTGAATATACAAAAAGACACCATTGAATTTCTGGACCTCAAAATTGGTCATAGAGGCAACAAGATCATCACTGAAACATTTTTTAAGTCAGTGGATACAAATAGCTATTTAAACTTCCGAAGTAATCACCATAAAAATTGGAAACGCAATATCCCCTATAGCCAGTTCCTACGGATAAGGAAGAACTGCACAGATATGGACACGTATGTGAAGCAAGCAAAAATAATTGAGGACAGACTCCTGGAGAAAAAATATCCAAAAGAAATTGTCACCAACACTAAACAAAAAGCAAGCCAAAAAAGCCAACAGGAGTGCCTACAATCTGTAAAGGAAAAAGTAAAAAAGCATAACAGTAATAATACCAGGTTCATCACAACATATACCACCAACCATAAAGAGATAGAAACCATAATTAGAAAACATTGGCATATCCTTTTGAATGACCCTTATTTAGAAAAAAATATTTCAAAAAATCCACAGTTTATTCCGCTGCGGAATACAATATGTTGGCAGAACAACTCAACCCCTACATTGCAGGCTGAACCAACATCGTTTTAACATCAGTCATGGAAATAAAAAACACAGCCTGTCGAGACACATGGAGATAAAACATAAAAATGAAGGAAAGTTTAATATCATACCAATAGACCACATAACTGAAGACGTATCCAGTAGATTCGAAGTTTTAAAAAGAAGGGAAATATACTGGATCTACAGATTAAAAACCTTAAAACCCGATGGACTAAATGAGGTCACAGAAACGATTTTAGTTTAAAATCTGAACACACAATTTTTTTTTTTTTGTCCCATTCTATTAAACTGCTTTACCCTGGAGTTTATAATGCAAGAACTGACATACACAAGTATATAGGCTCTTCGCAGCGCATTCAATATCAAGTAGTCCACTTACCTTATCCAGTAAACTCTGAAGTGAAAACCACGGAACTAGTTTGGTCTCCCAAAGCCTCCGTAGGAGAAATTTTGGTCCCTATGTGCTTCCGTACTTGTAGTTCTCACATCAGAGGGAAGCCATTTTAGTAGTTTTTTTAAGGATCCAGACTGCATAGCGGATAGTGAGGAAAATAAAGAGGCATTCAAAGAAAAGAACACAGTCCCTACAGTCAAACATGGCGGAGGTTCCCTGATGTTTTGGGGTTGCTTTGCTGCCTCCGGCACTGGACTGCTTGACCGTGTGTAACTACCAATGGTGTTCATATTATGTAGCTGCTCTTTTCTACTATTTATTACATTCTCCATGTTCTTCCATGTTATTGAAGTTGCCAGGCTAGCTACAATACAGATCCTGTATGTACATTATGAAGTGTTCAGTGGATCACGAATATCACTGGATTTAATTATAAATTACTTAATGATAAAGCAAAAGGCATCACAGGATCTATGGTAGAACCACAGACTAAACCCCATACATTTTTTAAAAATCTAATATACATGCTTATAGTGGCATTGTGAGTTAGAAAAGTGTTTTTTTCTAAAAAGGTACAATTATAGCCCATTTTGAGGAACTTAAATGCCGAACACAACCCAGAAACTGAGTGTGCTTTCATATTATTACTATCTGCAGCACTAATAGCAGACAATAGCAATTACATTGCTATTACATTCTATTCCCGCACCTGTATGATGATAAGTTTTCTTGTCAGCAACAGACAGAATCTGTACATTAATTCAGACATTACAGAACATCTACCATCACAATCAAGCATGATAAGGCATGAGAACTGATTCATAGATCAAGGCACTGTGATTGTGGTTATCTTTTCACTTTTGTTATCCATGCCCTCTATCCTTCTAAAATCAGCTTTTAAGATTATGCAAATGAGGTAGAAGTGCTGTGGGGGTGTTATCAGGGCCCCTCCATGTGTTAGCTTCACAGACTTCTACACTGTGCAGAAGCATTCCCCTCTCACTGTATGTGGTTAAAGCAGGAAGAAGGATAGGCATGTGTAGAGGAAGCAGGTGGAAGACATGCAGGGGGAGATCCAATAAAATTATTTTTAAAAGACGTCAGCTGACCATTTAGACTTTTATAGTATATGAAAAAAAGCACACACTCTGAAATCTCTGGTGTTCTGACAATACCTTTAGTTGTCAACAAGATTTACCTTTAAGAAGAAACAGAAAGCCCATGAAGCTGGAACAAGAGCTACTACAGAGATCATTTTATTTTAACATTTGCTTTCATTTCTGTATTTCTTTTTTGCACATTACGTTGTCATTATTCATAGTTTATGACACAGACTGTTGTTGTAAGTATATAATAGCCATATGGAAAATGTATTAAGCAAGTTGAACCAAAATCCCAAACATGCTCTTCTTTAGTAAATAGCTTTTGTTATGATACAATTGTACACTTTAGCTGTTGGAAGTAAAGGGATCAAGGACCTGTATTGAGCACTGTCAAGGTTTTTGCATTTTCTATTAATGCACTGTAGGCATTCACATTTCATATTATAATGATGCATTTTATGTGACCATTCAGTAAATAAAATACACAAGAAGGTGTGTTTAAAATCCTCATTGGCTTAGAACACATGTGGTGTAAATATGTAGCTAACTTTGTAATCATGTAATATGTATGAGGAGGATGATGATAGGATGCTCGCTGATTATACTGAATGTCAATTTTATACTGGTTGCTGTGGTTTAATGGAACATTGGAAGTCTATAAGAGCCAGTGAACTGCATTCTGGGCACATTGCCAATTTTTTGTGTTCTGTTTGATAAAAAGAAAATAAAATTGAATGCTTCCCCATTCAGGAGTAATCTGACATTTACATTATAGACACACTGCACTTTATGTTCTCAATAGTGCTGGTGTGTTAAAAAACAGATTCATTTAAATTTCGCTTTATGATTTTTTTTCTCCAGGGCATCTGAGTAAATAGCAACATCTGAGTCGTTTGAGTTTGCTATAGCCTTTAGAAAAATAAGGGATAGAGAAAGTACAAACCTTTTTAAATACAAAGGTTTTAAATACAATCTATAGAATTTTATAGATTTTAATAATTTTATAGAACCTATAATATAAATATATCTGATAGGAAAATAAAGCAGCACACAAGACGTCTTGAACAAGTGGGTGCAGGCAACACAGGACTGGGCCTTAAGTCCTCCAAATAGAAGTTTGAAGAAAACGTGCAGCACTCCGTTTGTGGTAAAAAATGAATGTGGTCCTTTTATTCCATCACATATGACAATAGCGACATTTTGGCTCAAGAGAGCATTTTTCAAGCCATTTACACAGTGCAATCAGCGGAAATTTATACAAACATACAAGGTCATGTGACTAACAATGGTCCACCTACCATATTTACATATTAGTGTTGAAATATATACAAAATGCATAAAAATACATAGAAACCAACAGTGTATCCATGTGACTATATAGAATTATGTACCAATGTACATGTTAAGTTAAAATAATTTGCCAAAGTGCTACTTAGCAGCTAACGTTTAATCCATAAAGTGCTGTGGTGCTGGTGCCAGAGGGAAGAAGTTCCCTGTTTCTTCCTGGATGTGCCCCCACGCATATACAGGCGGTCCCCTACTTAAGAACACTCGACTTACATATGACCCCTAGTTACAAACGGACCACTGGATATTGGTAATTTATTGTACTTTACTCCTAGGCTACAATAAACAGCTGTAACAGTTATCAAAGGGGTCTGTAATTATGCTTTAGTGTTATTCCTGGTTCTTATGACAATCCAACATTTTTAAAATCCAATTGTCACGGAGACCAAAAAAGTTCTGGCTGGGATTACAATGATAAAATATACAGTTCCGACTTACATACAAATTCAACTTAAGAATAAACCTACAGACCCTATCTTGTATGTAACCCGGGGACTACATGTAATAATCTCTGATCGTCACAAAAACTAACACAGCGTGTGTACAAAAGTAATGCCGCTGTGGAACGCATGAATGGAACGCACGCTGGGTGCGACACAATGCGCATGCTCTGGAAAAGACCGGCTTGTGTAACGGACGTCATGGTAACCAGATACCAACGTGTGCGCCACAATGCGCGTGCGCCAAAAAAGCCGGCTATTCTGTCAGGCGTCACGGCAGCTCAAAGACATTGGGGCAGATTTATCAAGCAGTCTGAAAATCAGAATATTTCCAGTTGCCCATGGCAACCAATCACAGCTCAGCTTTCATTTCACCAGTGCTCATGAATATTTTAAAGGGGAGCTGTGATTGGTTGCCATGGGCAATTGGAAATATTCTGACTTTCAGACTGCTTGATAAATCTGCCCCATTGTCTGCTATGCAGAACATAATACACAGGGTTAAAGTGGGAGTAGATCCTATGGGTGGTATATACCCTGATGAATATTGTAGTCAATTGAAAGTGTGTACACTGTTAGATATATTGCAGCGCCGCAGCCATCATCAATACGGGACAATATGAATATGTGGCAAGGAATGAATGATCAGGTTAACCCCTCCTGGGGAAATCAGGTCCTTCTGGGGGGTAAAAGAGACAAAACAAAGTTATAGCATGTTATACCCCCTCACAAGAGATTGTGCATAGTGACAGTATCAAAAGCAATCTTACTACATAGATAAAGAAGCAGAATCAACAAAAATGGAGCATTTCCATTCTATGAGGGGGGGGAGTTGTATATTATACATGTATAGATATATATATATATATATATATATATATATATATATATATATTACTTAACCCCTTAAGACTTGGCCCCTTTTCTAGCATTTTTCCACATAAAGAGCTCTGTGATGGCTTATTTTTTACATAACAAATTGCACTTCATATTGACGATATTTAATATTCCAGGTTGTGTACTGGGAAGCGGGAAAAATGCTGTGAAAATGGTGAAAAAACGCATTTGCAATGTTTTCTTGTGGGCTTGGATTTTACAGCTTTCACTGTGCGCACAAATGACATGTCTACTTTATTCTTTGGGTGGGTGCGATCATAGGGATAACAAATTTGTATAGGTTATATAGTGTTTTCATACATTTACAAAAATTAATACCTCCTGTACAAATGTTTTTTTTTTAATTTTGCCATCTTCTAGAGCCAATAACTTTTTCATACTTTGGTGTATGGAACTGTGGGTGGTGTCATTTTTTGCAACTTTTGATGGCATTTTCATTGCTATAATTTTTAGGACTGTTTTGATCACTTTTTATTGACTTTTTTTATATTTTGCAAAATGGCAAAAAAGTGCCATTTTCGACTTTGGGCATAGATAGATGGATAGATCGGGCATTTTACATACATACATAATGTGTTTATGATTTTAACTGTATATTAATATTTATATCAGTTCTAGGGAAAGTGGGTTGATTTAAATTTTTAGGCTTTTTTATTATAATTAGTTTTTTAAACTATTTTTATTTTTACTTTTACCATTTTTCAGACTCCCTAGGGTACTTTAACCCTAGGCTGTCTGACTGATCTTATATACTGCACATACTATGTCACTGTCACTGTCATATGGTGATACTAATGTTAAATGGGAGAAATTCTAATCTATCCTGGGTTTTTATACTTCTAAATTTATTCCAATAGGTAACAAGTATAGACGGGCTAGATTACACCCCTCGTGGCTTACAGCTACAGTTGAAAGGGCAATTAATGAGAAAAAGAGGGCATTTAAAAAATATAAATCTGACGGGTCACCTGAGGCTTTCAATACTTACAAAAAACTTACCAAAATCTGTAAAAAGGAAATCAAATCAGCCAAAATACAAAATGAAAGACAGGTAGCTAAAGATAGCAAAACAAATCCCAAGAAATTTTTTGGTATATCAATGCAAAAAAAATGGGTCACAACAGGTTGGACCCTTTATTCTGAAAATGGGGCATCGGTGACTGGAGACCAAGAGAAGGCGGAGATACTTAATAGGTTTTTTAGCTCCATTTATACAATAGAAGAGAGAACTTCTGACTTGGGTGGTGCCAGTGCGGGTAATGCACCCTGTAATATAGTAGACTGGCTGAAGGTAGGCATTATCCAATCTAAGCTCAATAAAATCAATGTGTACAAAGCTCCTGGACCAGATGGGTTACACCCCAGAGTTCTTAAAGAACTCAGTTCTGTTATTGCTGTACCACTGTCTAAAATCTTCAGGGATTCCGTAATGTCTGGTGTGGTGCCAAGTGACTGGCGCAAGGCAAATGTGGTGCCAATATATAAAAAGGGCTCTAGAACTTCGCCAGGCAATTACAGGCCTGTAAGCTTAACTTCCATTGTGGGGAAAGTGTTGGAGGGGTTAGTAAAAGACTACATACTGGAGTATGTGACATCAAATAGAATAATAAGTGATAGCCAGCATGGGTTTACTAAGAATAGAAGTTGTCAAACTAACCTTATCTGCTTCTATGAAGAGGTGAGCAGGTGCCTGGATGGAGGAGCAGCTGTGGATATTGTGTTCTTGGACTTTGCAAAGGCATTTGACACTGTCCCTCATAGACGCCTGATGGGTAAAATTAGGACTATTGGTTTGGCAGAAATAATTTGCAATTGGATTGAAAACTGGCTGAAGGATCGTATCCAGAGAGTTGTGGTCAATGATTCCTACTCGGAATGGTCACCAGTTATGAGTGGTGTACCTCAGGGTTCTGTGCTTGGCCCACTACTATTTAATATATTTATTAATGATATAGAGGTAGGAATTAATAGCACTGTGTCTATTTTTGCAGATGACACCAAACTGTGTAGTGTAATACAGTCTATGGAGGATGTTCATAGGCTGCAGGGTGACTTGGACAAACTGAATGTTTGGTCATCCACTTGGCAAATGTGGTTTAATGTGGATAAATGTAATGTTATGCACCTGGGGGCCAATAATCCAAAGGCAAAATATGTCCTTGGGGGAGTAAATCTGGGAGAGTCCCTTGTTGAGAAGGACCTGGGGGTACTAGTAGATCATAAATTGAGTAACAGCATGCAATGTCAATCAGCTGCCTCTAAAGCTAGTAGGATCATGTCATGTATCAAAAGTGGAATGGACTCTCGTGATAGGGATGTAATATTACCACTATACAAGGCACTGGTTCGGCCACACCTGGAATATGCTGTCCAGTTCTGGGCACCGGTCCATAAAAAGGATGCCCTGGAGCTGGAGAGGGTTCAACGTAGAGCCACAAAACTGATAAGGGGTATGGATGGTGTTAGTTATGAGGAAAGATTAAAACAACTAGATTTATTTAGTCTGGAAAAGAGACGACTATGAGGGGACATGATTAATTTATATAAATATATGAATGGTCCATACAAAAAATATAGTGGTAAGTTGTTCCAGATTAAATCAAATCAAAAGACGAGGGGGCACTGTCTCTGTTTGGAGAAACCACGGTTTAATCACCAGAGGCGACAGAGCTTTTTTACTATGAGAACTGTCAATCTGTGGAATAGCCTGCCTCAGGCGCTGGTCACAGCAGGGACAGCGGAGAGCTTCAAGAAGGGTCTAGATGCCTTTTTACACCTAAATAACATTGATTGTTATGCTATATAGGATTGTTTCCCCTAAATCCCTTCCTCATCCAATCCCTTTGGTTGAACTTGATGGACAAGTGTCTTTTTTCAACCGTATAAACTATGAAACTATGAAACTATGGCAGCATATGGGGATTTTCCTCCTCATTCATTACAATGTGCTGATAGCACATTATATTGAATGGGTTAAAACGAGACAGCCTTGGGTCTTTGTAAGACCCGAGGCTGTCATGGCGACGGATTGCTGCTCCCCGATGACATAATGGGAGTGGCGATTTGCGGCAGATGGCGGCGCCCATGTGCTTCCATCTTTTTGAAGCCGCCGGCAGCATTGCCGGTGGGGATCGTTGGGTGTTACCAGTAAGTATTTGCTGCAATATGCAGCAAAGACTTACTGGCTATGGAGAGGGCTTGGCTCTCGAGCCCTCTCCATGCACCGGGACCCGGCTTGCGCCGTACTAGTAGCCGGGCAGGGGTTAAAGGAAATCTACCATTTGTTTTTATGCATTACCAACCAAACATACCTTGGGAATGCTGTAGCTACACAGATCCAGAAACAGATTTTTGTAATCCCTAAATTGAGTCATTTTGCTGACAAAACGATTATAAAATTATGATAACGAGGCTCTGTAGCTGCTGTGGCTGGCTTGGTGCTTCTCCTCTTACCCTACTTATGCACTGCCCAGAGAATGATGTAATCACTGTGTTGTCTCTGACAGGCAGATGTAATCAATCCCCCGGCTGCTGTGTATGAGTGATTCAGCTCAGGCTGATTAGTCCTGTCTGGACAGTTCAGCTTTCTGGCCCAGCTTTCTGAAGGTCCTGAACTTTATAATTGTTTTTTGAGCAGCACCACTCGGATCAGGGATTAAACAAAATATGTTTCTGCCTCAGTGTCCCTGATCGTGGCCCTGGGTATATAATGTAATCATTTGAGGGAACACTGTATATAACATAATTCAGTGTACAGTTTTTTGTTTATTCTATTTAAGTCAAAGGGTATTAGGCAGAAAGCTTACCTGTACTGACCCTCTGAAATTTGTGATGAAATAAATCTTGCATTTGTTGACAGAATGGACCTTCTTTAGACAGAAATGTGAAGATCAATTTGCAATTTCATGTGTGCATAGAAAACACAATTTACTTGATAACTGTTTCTTGACTGAGCACTGGTATATCTACACAGGATATGGTTGGAACCTTCGTACAAACATTCATTAACCCAATTCTCAGCCCAAATCCCCAATTAATGGTGTACTAACTAAAAAGTAATTTTACTATTCACTTTTCCGTACAATGCAATGAGGATTGACCTCAACTCAAACTGTTAGATACATCCCATCAGATCCAGATCCTGTTTATGTGTTGACCTACCCACAATCTTTAGTGGCATTACAAGTGTGCTAAAATGGTTGTACCACCGTTGCTATACATAGGGATAGAGTTTAAGGATCCTAATTATTTCCTTTACTGGCTGCCATTTATCCCTGCAGGGAATATGTAGCATTGAATATCTGCTTTTTTTCTTAGTTGGGTCCCATCAGACTACTCTTTATTAAATTGAGCTTCCCTCTATAAATTAATATACTGCTTATTATTAGTATAGAGAATATCTATAAAGAGCATTTGAATGTGTACTAAGTAATAACTTCTATTTCATGCAGAATGACCCACCATACCTTGTACTTTACCACTTTGTCCCATGACCTTGAACTTTTGAAATTGTTATTGATTTGAAGCTGAAAAGCCATTGCAAGATATCATTTTGCTAATCTGTATTTGATTTAATGCAAACAAAGACTTGCACTGGCCTTTAATGTGAAAAACCTGCTCATAAGTTTGTCTTTTAAATAAAGAGGCTGCACTTTTAATGAGTGGAAATTATAGCAATCACTGCTATTGATTTTCTTCCAGAGGATTTGCTTGGCTAGAAGAGGAGGTTTAATCCCATCTTTATTTTCTTGTCCTCCTGAGAATTCTTCCTTCTATGTATTCTGCTATTTGAATGGGAGATAAGATGCTCAAAGGTGAATCTGTCAAGGAAATTTGTTCTTTCTTGTTCAATGTAAGAGAAACTGCCATCATTCCAATTTTCCAGACTGTTTATTGAGGACACATGTACCATATAGGTGAGATCATAAACTTTAGTACACATTTTACTACGTGATCACTACAAACAGAAAACTATGGAGGGTCTTCAAGGTTTCAAGATATATGCCGTACAATATACCTACCATATATTGCTGGGTTTTTTTTTGTTATTCTTGTTATTCTCCTAAACCGCTGTATCACGGTTTAAACACTTTAGTATCTTTATATGTTAAGCCGGTTTGCCACACCGTGGTATGTGCTCGGCGTGCGACCGTGCGCCTAAATAGGAAATGCCGGAGAGCCGTGAAAATTTTTAAATTGGAAATTGGGGAATGCAGAACTTGTTCTGATTCTGGCAAAACCAAGTTGTGTAGAATCCATGCTTTCTTAATCTTTATAAATGGCAGAATCTCATGAAGCGACATACATAGACAGTAGCACAACAGGCACAAAATCGGCAAAAATAATTTTCAGGCAGTAGCCTCTCCAATATAAAAAGACCAAAAGTTAAAAAGTGAACTTGAGAATGGTGGCCACCCAGTATTTAGCACTGTTGAGTATCCGGACAACATGGGTGTCAGTGCACAGGCACTGGAGCATATAGTGTCTCATGCTGGCCAATCTTCCCAGACAGGGCTGCTTTTGGAAAAAGTGGGACCCTGGGCAAAACTAAAAGTAGAGCCCCAAAATAAAACTATTTTATGACCAGTCACAGTCAGAAAGAGACTTCTTTAGTATGGTAAAACGACCTGTAATATGGGAGAATTTTATAGGAGCTTGATAGATGATGGGCAGCATGGTGGCTTAGTGGATAGCATTACAGCCTTGCAGCCCTGGGGACCTAAGTTCAAGTCCCAGGTCAACATCTGCAAAGAGTTTGTATGTTCGCTCCGTGTTTGCGTGGGTTTCCTCCCACACTCCAAAATATCAAAATTGGTTGGTTGATTAGATTTTGAGCCCCATGGAGCAGGGACTGATCTGGAAAGCTCTGTGCAGCGCTATATAAATGAAAGGAATTATTATTATTATTATTATTATGATAGAAGAAAAATATGAAAGATGATAGAGATTTCTAGATGCAGAACTATAAAGTAGATGATATATACACTAGATGGATATGAGAGATAAATACTGTACAGTAGAATAGGAGGTCAGATAATAGGAGATAGATAACTAGACAGATAGATGATGAGCATCTTCACACGAGCATTCAGCCAAGGGGTATTAACCCTTTCACTGGCAGACATTTCTGGATATTTTGTTGTGTTATTGTCCAGAGCAATTTTTATAATTTTGATGTTTACAAATAAAACCGAAATGACAGCAAAAATAATTAAAGTAAAACGCAACAAACCATATATTTCATGGTCTTCATCCAATTTTGATTCAAACTGAAACATTTTATAAAAAATACATAAAATTTGACTTTGATGGCAAAAAATGTGCTCCAAACAGAAAATATTTACCTTCACATCTGCAAAATATAACAATAAAACAGATTAAAAACTAAAGGTGCCCCTAAAATCTTTATAATTTTGAAAGCAAACAATCAGGCGATTAATTTGCCTTAATTGACATCCTCATGTAACTTTGTGACAAACACAAATTAGTAAACAAAAAGTGCATTGAAAATGCCTTGATAATGTACGTTTTTACATAAAACTCACATCGAAGTGGAGGTTTATGCACAAATAGGGATTTAAAAATAATAATACAAAGAGAGCAGATTTATATATACCACACTACACAACATCAAGAATTTACACTTCCAAAAATGCTTTCCTGGCTCCTGAACAGCTCGCTATTAAATATATAATAGCCAGTCAGTCACCCCACACCACTTTTAACCTGATTTTATCGGTTTAAAGGGGGCGTGGTTTAGTGAGCAACCCATCACTAGTGTGCAGTAAATTCTCCCTGCAGCCTGCCAGCTCAGAATCTGAAAAGGGGATATACTTCAGAAGGCAATATCTCTGGCTCTGTGACACTTAGAATCTCACTTCCTTTTTCCTTTGAAAGAGGACAATGGGGGTCATTTACTAAGGGCCCGATTCGCGTTTTCCCGACGTGTTACCCGAATATTTCCGATTTGCGCCGATTTCCCATGAATTGCCCCGGGATTTTGGCGCGATCGGATTGTGGCGCATCGGTGCTGGCATGCACGCGACGGAAATCGGGGGCCGTGGCCGAACGAAAACCTGACTGATTCGGAAAAACTGCTGTATTTTTTTAAAAAAATGTGTCGCGGAGCTTGCACTTACCTTCACTCAGCCCGGCTCGGTGTACTCCAGTGTGTTCCGATGCTCATCAGCGCAGCAGCGCCACCTGGTGGACGGCGGAGGAACTACCTTAATGAATCCCGGCCGGACCTGAATCCACCGCATAGAACGCGCCGCTGGATCGCGAATGGACCGGGTAAGTAAATCTGCCCCAATGTCTCGTTTATATCTAAATTTAAATCTGTGTTTCTAAGTGTCAGGAAAACAGAGATATTAAATGTTAAAGTGCCATCAGGAGTGATTTTTAGATATAAAAATCGCACCCAAAATCTTCACTTTAAATCTGAATATCTATGGTTCCCTGACACCTAGAAACACAACTCTAGATTCATTTGAAATCCCAGAGGCAAGGACAAGCTGTCCATGGTGGGTGGTGTCTCTTCCTCCTCTGCATCTCCCTACCCACGCTCCAGTGACACACATGTGCTGTCCTGATTGTCACCCAACTCCTCCTTCTTTTCCTCCTCCTCAACCTCTTGCCCCAAAACTGTTCCCTGGCTGGAGAGTGCAATAGTATGGGGAACCCACACTGCACGCCATGTGTGAACTGGTCTGGTACCTGTTACATCTTCCGTCATGGCCTTTTTGTAGCAGGCAAAAGATGGGGATGGTAGAGCTGATGATGGCATCATTGGTGCTGATCATCTTGGTCAGCAGTGAAGCAGCGCTGACTATATTCGAAGCAGTGGAGCATGGAACACATTTCCCTCAAGGTGGTCCAGTCATTAGTAATGAAGTTCTGCTAGTCACTAGTTTGCCTTATCTGTGTGTTCTGGAGCTGGAATAATTTTCTGCTGTTCCAGCATATGCGAAGTGAAATTCTATCTAGTTGGTACATCAAATAAGAGTTGTTGGGTGGGCAGGTTGGGTTCCTCTGCAGTCAAGGTATGTGAACAGAAGCAGGGTATGAACACCGAAAATGTGAACACATGGTACACACTTCAAGAAGCAGCTCCTGGAGGTCTGTATAGCTGACCAGGAACCTTTGTACCACCAAGTTGAGCACATGCGCAACTCTTCCCTTCCATCCCTCTCTGCGGAGGAAGCAGAAGAAGCACCAATCACTGATCTAAAATTTCAGTGAGCCATACAAAAGACGCAGACAGGTAATGCCCGGACGTTTTTTCTTTGCCATACTACTAAAAATTTTCTGCCTGCTTGAACCCCACTGGACAAAGGCTTTCAATGAGATAGCCATGGGTGCCTCCCTCCCCAGGAATGCGCTGAGAGCGACCATAGCCGTACTGTCCAAACCAGGGAAAGATGCAACCCTATGCTCCAATTACCGCCCAATTTCATTGTTAAATCAGGATCTTAAGTTGTTCACAAAAGTCATAGCAATGCGGCTTTCTCCCCTCCTCCTTGGTGCCATTTACTTGGATCAGGCCGGTTTCTTGCTGGGAAGGGAGGCCAGAGATAATGCTACAAAGGCAATCAATCTGATATATAGGCCCAAATGGAACATCTGCCCCTTATGTTACTGTCAACTGATGCTGAGAAGGCCTTTGATAGATTAAGCTGGTCCTATATTTCCGAAATCCTTCACAAAAGCATTCACACTAGAATGTTTCATTGGATCATGTCTCTATCCTCCAACCCTTCGGCATCTGTCCGAGTGAATGGCACTCTTTCATATATCTTTGCATGAGAATTAGTACCAGGCAGGGGTGTCCACTGTCCCCATTGCGTTTCGTCCTCTCCCTGGAACATTTTCTCCACCACGTCCATGCTAACACTGACATCTCAGAAATAGGGATACAGTGGCCCACATATAAAATCGTGGTTTATGTAAATGACCTTTTTTCCTGACACCAATTTATTGAGACTCATTTTCCCAATTATCAAACTTCCACATCAATTGGTACAAATCCGAAGCTTTAAATGTCTCCCTACCAGAATTTCTTAGGGAAACATTGGAAGTTTCATTAAATTTTAAATGGGCGTCCCAGAGCATCACTTATTTGGGGATCCAATTGCCAGCGGACCTATCTAGACTCTGACCCTCTCCATAGCCGGTAAGTCTTTGCTGCATATTGCAAAGTGTTTTCCTGCCGATCGCAGCCGGCAATGCTGCCGGCGGCTTCAAAAAGATGGCAGCGCATGGGCATCATCAGGGAGCAGCGATCCATCGCCATGGCATCCTCGGGTCTTACAAAGACCCAAAGCTATCTTGTTTTAACCCATTCATTACAATGTGCTAATTGTAATTGTAATGAATGAGAAGGAAAATCCCCATACACTGCCATACTGTAGTATGGCAGTATATAGTAGGATCAATCAGACAACCTAGGGTTAAAGAACCCTAAGGAGTCTGAAAAATGGTAAAAGTAAAAATACAAAAAAGTAAAAAAAAATTATAATTAAAAAACCTAAAAATTCTAATCGCCCCCTTTCCCTAAAACTAAATATTAATAAACAGTAAAAATCATAAACACATTAGCTGTCGCCGCATCTGAAAATGCCTGATCTATCAAAATATAATAATGGTTTTTCACTTTGTTTAACCCCGTAAGGGAAAATAGTGCCCAAAGTCGAAAATGTCACTTTTTTGCCATTTTGAAAAATATTTAAAAAATCAATGAAAATGCCATCAAAAGTCGCAAAAACTGACACCACCCACAGCTCCGTACACCAAAGTATGAAAAAGTTATTGGCGCAGAAGATGGCAAAATAAAAAAAAAATTTTGTACAGGAGGTTTTAATTTTTGTAAATCTATGAAAACATTATAAAACCTATACAAATATGGTTTCCCCGTAATCGCAATGACCCAAAGAATAAAGTAGACATGTCATTTGCTGTGCACAGTGAAACATGTAAAATCCAAGCCCACGAGAAAATGTCGCAAATGCCTTTTTTCACCATTTTCACTGCATTTGGAATTTTTTTTACTGCTTCGCAGTACATGGCATGGAATATTAAATACTGTCACTATGAAGTGCAATTTGCTATGCAGAAAATAAGCCATCATACAGCTCTTTACGTGGAGAAATAAAAAAGTTATAGATTTTTATAACTAAGGTGGGGAGTGGAAAATGGTTGGACCGATGGATTCAGACAAACCGCGGAATTTAAGTTCAAAATTATGTCGCAAGCCAAGTATTTATATGCAACAAGAGGAAGATGGTGAACTCCGGCGGACCTGAGCGGGGAAGCGACAGATGCAGGAAATCGGGCACACAAGTGAATCGCGGCAAAGTGCATTCTGGATGGACAATACACTTTCGGAAACTCCCAGGGACCGGATAAGTAAATGTGCCCCAATGTTTTTAAACTGTGGAGAAGAGCAGACAAATTCAGAGCAGAGCACTTCAGTATGGACACTACACGGTTGTCAACTCATGGAGCCCACAGAACCCTGCCCGCTGGGCAAGTGAAAATCTCAACAACTGCGGTATTATTTGAATTCCCTATCCCCTTGCTCTCAGTTTTCTAGAAATCCAAAATCCTTTGAAAGCCTTTGTTCCAGCACGGGGCCACTCTGTCATACGCTCTCCTCTGCATACTCGTGTCTTCTATCCACTCCTGAAGATCCTGGCCCACAATACTTGGTGCAGTGGGAAAATGACCTAAACATATCTTTAACGTTTTCCTGCCAAGGACATATCTCATAAGGTGGCATATGTATAGCCAGGCACGTATGTATTAAATCCTCACTTCAGATGGCTCTAACATCAGCTCGGTGGCACCTAGAAATACAATGCTTTTTGCCTGGGAAAGAGGGGAATCTCTTCTTTCAAATCTGAAATTGTGTTTTTAGGTGTCAGGGAACCAGAGATATTTACGTTTTAAGTGAGAATTTTGGGTGCAATGGTTATAGATAAAAATCATTCCAGCATTTTAAGAGTTAATATCTCTGGTTTCCTGACACCTAGAAACACACATTTAGGGCTAATTCACACTGCCGTCTGTAGGGCCGCATATACGTCCTCATAGACGGCAATAGCGGCATGGCGGGAATATGGTGCCACACCTGTGTGGCACCGATCCGGGTCACACACCGCAAAAAGATAGAGCATGCTCTATCTTTCGGCAGATGTGCGGCCGTGTGCCGGTATTCGCTATGGAAGGAGGAGGGGTCACCTCCTCCTCCTCTCCAGCACTCGGCAGTATGCCTGCACGGCGGGCATACCGTGTGTGAATGTACCCTTAGATTCATGAGAAAAAGCAGATTCTAATCTTTCATAGGAAGTGATTTTCCACATGCCACAGAGCCACATATGGCCCTCTTAAGTGTGCCCCCTTCCAGATTCTTAGCCTTTAGGCTGCAGGGAAAATTTGGACCATACTTTACACAGGAGCTGCTGCACATCACAGATAATGTAAATATTGACTTCATAAGTTACAATAAGAACAATCTGAGAACACACTTGCTCTGTGATTACATTATAATCGCGATTTTTTTACAAAAATTGAGTAAAACAATAAACATTCAATCCTTTTTGCCTAATTAGGCTATATATTAACACCACAATCTAGAACATGTCCATAAAGCTATATATAACATGAAAAATACACACATTCCTGAATAAAGTTTTTTATTTCTTCCCATCCCTCCATTATTTATAGCTATGTTATGGCATTCTTACCCAACTTTTTATGAACCGGGGAGGCTTCTGTTATTGCGCAGCTAATACAATGGAGCTGATCAAAACGTGACTTTTGTTAACACATTGGGGCAGATTTACTTACCCAGTCCAGTCGCGATCCAGCGGCGGGTTCTCCGATGCTGATTCGGGTCCGGCTGGGATTCACTAGGTGTAGCTGCTGCGCCGAGGTCCGCTGGAGTTCACCTTATATTTCTTGGTGCAGGTAAGTGCATGTTGAGCGACACTTTTTAAAAAAAAAATACTGCGTTTTTTCCGAATCCGTCGGGTTTTCCGACGGCCACCCCCCCGATTTCCGTCACATGCAACCCGGCGCCAAAATCCGAACACATGCGCCAAAATTCCAGCGGAATTCGGCGCAAATCAGGAATATTTGGGATACCCGACGGAATCGCGCGATTTAGTAAATAAGCCCTATTAGCTTGATTTATGGATATACAGGTTTTTATTTGGGTAACCATTTTGAAAGGGAGCATACAATAATATACACTCACCGGCAACTTTATTAGGTAAACCATGCTAGTAACGGGTTGGACCCCCTTTTGCCTTCAGAACTGCCTCAATTCTTCGTGGCATAGATTCAACAAGGTGCTGGAAGCATTCCTCAGAGATTTTGGTCCATATTGACATGATGGCATCACACAGTTGCCGCAGATTTGTCGGCTGCACATCCATGATGCGAATCTCCCGTTCCACCACATCCCAAAGATGCTCTATTGGATTGAGATCTGGTGACTGTGGAGGCCATTTGAGTACAGTGAACTCATTGTCATGTTCAAGAAACCAGTCTGAGATGATTCCAGCTTTATGACATGGCGATTATCCTGCTGAAAGTAGCCATCAGATGTTGGGTACATTATGGTCAGCAACAATACTCAGGTAGGCTGTGGCGTTGCAACGATGCTCAATTAGTACCAAGGGGCCCAAAGAGTGCCAAGAAAATATTCCCCACACCATGACACCACCACCACCAGCCTGAACCGTTGATAAAAGGCAGGATGGATCCATGCTTTCATGTTGTTGACGCCAAATTCTGACCCTACCATCCGAATGTCGCAGCAGAAATCGAAACTCATCAGACCAGGCAACGTTTTTCCAATCTTCTACTGTCCAATTTCGATGAGCTTGTGCAAATTGTAGCCTCAGTTTCCTGTTCTTAGCTGAAAGGAGTGGCACCCGGTGTGGTCTTCTGCTGCTGTAGCCCATCTGCCTCAAAGTTTGATGTACTGTGCGTTCAGAGATGCTCTTCTGCCTACCTTGGTTGTAATGGGTGGCGATTTGAGTCACTGTTGCCTTTCTATTAGCTCGAACCAGTCTGCCTATTCTCCTCTGACCTCTGGCATCAACAAGGCATTTCCGCCCACAGAACTGCTGCTCTCTGGATGTTTTTTCTTTTTCGGACCATTCTCTGTAAACCCTAGAGATGGTTGTGCGTGAAAATCCCAGTAGATCAGCAGTTTCTGAAATACTCAGACCAGCCCTTCTGGCACCAACAACCATGCCACGTTCAAATGCACTCAAGTCACCTTTCTTCCCCATACTGATGCTCGGTTTGAACTGCAGGATATTGTCTTGACCATGTCACCGCCATGTGATTGGCTGATTAGAAAGTAAGTGTTAACGAGCAGTTGGACAGGCGTTTCTGTGTAAAGCTCAGTGCAATTTCCTTCAAAATATGTTTGACGCCCCTTTTCTGCATATTTTGGTGAATATACAAATGTGGGGTATGCATGAACTTTTCACATCTTACTGTTTTAGGAAAGTATATTTTTTATTTAAGTATTCTGGATTTGTTCATATTTTGGAAGAAATTTTGAATTTTCATGTAATTTTTGCATTATATTACTATTTGTTGCAAAGTTGCATGAAGGTGGTAGTGTATTAAATTGAATAGTTATTTCTATATACATGGTAGGTGGTGATTTCTGGAAAAAAATATTTTAACAGAATAGGAGTTTCTTACTTTGTGTATAATAATTTTTTAAATACATTTGTGGATTGCAACCAAATATAGCATAGTTTTGGTGTTTGCATTTTTGGGAGAGTAAATTTTTGTCGATGTTGTGTAATGTGCTATATATAAATCTGCCCATGTCCCGAGTTGCAGGCGCACCCGTGCACCTCTCTGTTCCCTGGGACCACCGCAGTTGTCTCTCTTAACTTTCCACGATCTACAGATAATCATCTCGCTCCGGACCACAGCACCCCACCCCCTAGGGTGTTCTGAGTAACGGGCTAGAGCACCGATAATTGCCGCTAACCAGCTGCCCTTCCCGTTTAAATTCCAGCCCTTTCCTGTGTCCCCTGCTGGATCTTTGTGCCTTGTTCCTTTGTGAAAGCTTTGCTCCTGATGCCTTGTGCTTGGGTTGTGAATTCCCGTTGTAACCCCATTTCCATCCCTGACTACGCTTCTTTGCTGCCTTCCCTGACCTTCCGCTTCGTTCCCGACTCCTATTCTGTGCTTCCTGTCCTGACCTCCTGCCTGTTCCCGACTTCGATTCCGCTCAACGAATTTGTACTTCGCTTTGGTCACCACCGTGGACAAAGTTGCGCCTCTGGAGCGGCCTGGTGGTACCACACTGCAACAAGTCCAACCTGCTTTGCGGCGGGCTCTGGTGAAAACCAGGTACGACTTAGACTCCGCTCCCAGGTGTCGGCTTACATCATCGTCTGCGGTGGTACGGAGGATCCACTACGGAGGATCCACTACCACTGCCAAGGTTCTGCTACCTGGCCTGGCTGATTTTACCAACAACGCGGGCCAGCAGTCCCAGCAGATTGCCATACAAGGTCAGCAGCTCGGACAAGTCACAGCGTCACTTCTGCTACGGTGTGTCTACCTTCCGCTGAACCTAGGCTGAGACTCTCCATGCCATCCAAGTATGATGGGGACCCCAAGAAGTGCAGAGGCTTTATCAGTGCCCCCTGTACATGGAACTTATGCTGACACAGTTCGTCACGGCACGGTCTAAAGTGGCTTTCATCATCAGCCTCCTTTCCAGGAAAGCTCTGGCATGGGGTACTTTCCTCTGGGACAGGAAAGACTCGGTCACAGCTTATATCACCTCCTGCACGGGCGTCTTCTGCTGAGACTGCACTGCTGAATATGCATCAAGGGGACTTATCTGTTAGTGATTATGAAGTTCAGTTCTGTACCCTGGCTTCTGAGCTAGCCTGGAGTGAAGCAGCCCTGACTTACACGTGATCAGCCATCAACTCTAAGTGATCTCATCTCTTTGGCCACTCAGATTGACATCCATTTTTTTTTAACGAATAACATGACGTGATAGTAATACATCACACAAACAGGAGTCGTGTAGCCTAACATTTTGAGTTAAAGCGCCTATTACGGTACATAGTTAAGCTATCTACTGGTCCAAATGTTAAACCCCCCTCCCTCCGCCCATTGCCGAGTACACTACGAAACAAAAAGAAAAGAAAAAGCAAAAAGGAAAAGAAAGAAGAAAAAAAAAAAAAAAAAAAAAAACAAAAAAGAGAAAAGCGAGAAGAACAAAACAAAGAGAGGCCCATAACATGGGAGAGGACCCGACTGCCCTCGAGAGCTCGAGTTCTTAACTCTTCCACTCTTTCCATATTTCAGCTTCCTTACCATCTATTCTAATGCTAGATTCATACTGACTAACTATCCCAACTAGATTTCTCCAATTGTTAACCTCTGGTTTTTTGGCCCCCTTCCAGTCCTTGATGATAATCAAACAGACCCAGAAATAATAGTTTTGAGACTAATGTTTTAAAGTTTTTGGTCGCAGCTATTTCTGCAGTATATCCCAGGATTCCCAAAATGGGGTGAAAAGGCAGGGCGATGTGTAAGCCTCTCTAAATCTCTACGAAGATTTCCTGCCAGAACTCAGTTATGACGGGGCAAAACCAAAGGATGTGTGCGATGTCAGCAGAACCTTGTTTGCAACGGTGGCATTTTGCATCTGCTTTCAGACCAGCTTTAAACAATATGTGTGGTGAATAGTATACCCTATATAAGATATTTAATTGTATGAACTTAAAATTATCATTCAGAGATATCCATTTAATTCCCCTATAAATCTTATCCCCGTGTTTTTTACTTAACCCCATTATACTGTTTCCCCATCTCACCTGACTCAAGTGTACTATCCCTTTATTAATTGCATCCATTATACCTTTATATATTCTTGATAAATTTTTCTCACTAATTTAGTGAGATTGCTGTGTGTGGTATGTGTAAAAAGGTTTTGATTGCGTTCGGCTCTAGCCGCATGTTTTAATTGTGCAAATCTAAAGTAGTCTCTGTCTTTTAATGCTAAATTGTGTTTCAGTTCTTGAAAGTCTTTGAATTTCCCCCTGTGAAACAAGTGTATAACTGTATAATTCAGTCCTTTTCTTTTCCAAAAATCCATCCCTTCCAAATTAATAAATTCTTTCAACCAATAATTGCCCCATAGGGGAGCCCATTCAATTGTACCATACACTCCTAAAAAGGTCTTATATTTGTACCATACTCTGTGCAACATAACTGCTGCAGGGACCCGATACATTTTCTTTTTATTCAAAGCGCCGGATTCTAATCCGGAGAAAATGTTCTCATATGGTCCCCCCAATTCTTCTAATATCCTTTTAAAGAAGGGCGAGTCCCTGGACTCCCCTATATACTGGACCTGCGCAGCGATGAAATAATGGAAGAATGATGGTAAGGCAACTCCACCTTTTATAGTACTTTTCCATAAGAAATTTAGCTTGATCCGGACTCTGGATCTCCCCCATAGTAATTTATTCACTATTGCTCTGTGTTCTGAACCATTTGTCCTCAATCCAACAGGGGCAGTTAGTAATGACGTACAGAACTTGTGGGAGAACCACCATTTTGATCAACCCCACTCGATCTCCTTTGCTTAACGGCATTTTAATCCATATTTGCGTTCTCTCTTCTAGCTTCTGCACTAACGGGGCTATGTTTATAAAGGGGGGTTTCACCGCGCTCCTAGGAGGTAGAAGGGAATTGAAGGGATGTTGGAGGAAAGTTTTCTAAATAAATGGTATCTAGCTGCTGCGTCCTCTGTTGTACAGGAATAGGTCCTGACGTGCAAAGATTTGTGTGGTGGGTGGTCAGTGGATGGTCGCGCTGCTATTCAAAATTTTGTATATCAACAAAGCTTTTTATGCAAAGTGACAGTTGTTAGTTGAATGAAAAGACATTTATTTCACATAAAAACAGTAAGTTTAAGAATTCATCGGTAAAAGATTGGACGACGCGTTTCGGGGTGGATTAACCCCTTCTTCAGGTCCACGAGGTTCTGTGGGTTGTAATAGTGTATCATCAGATTTTGGGTGTTCACGGGGAATTAATACAGGGGTACAATTTATAGTTTCATAAAAGATGACATTATTGTCTATAGTCGATAAAAATACATAAAATAAAGTAGGAGTACTACTTAGTGTACATAGTTAAAAGGTATAATAATAGATAGAAACAATCATTATTGTAAAGCCAGTGTCCAGAGGTATAACAGAAGTTTTAGATTCATTATTATAACAGAGAGAAGACATCTATTGTTACAACTCATAAAGCTCATAAGTGGGTGTACTGACCTTTCTGTATGTCAGAGATCGGATGGATAAATCTTTTTTAGGAACCAGTACTGTTTTGTGGAAACTAAAATCAAGAGTGCGGTGTGTTAATAAACAAAGGAATGGGTGTTATGGTTTGTAGGACTAAGGGGGTTGTATAATATCTAACCTTTACTGCACTGAGCTGGGACATCGGCCGGTTATCAGGTGTCGGGATGGTCTGTTTACCTGCGTTGCTGTGGGGATGTCAGTAGAAACGACATTAGGATGGCAGTGGATGCGGTCCTGGGTTGCTTAGCTAATTACCTTAGCAGCGTACTCACATGGTTGTGTGGTCCGGTTCGGTCAGCAGCAGCGAGACGAGTGATCGTCGCTGCTGTTGGCCGGGGATTTAAATAGGGACGGGGCGGAGTGAGCGCTTGCGCTCTGCAGGTGGATGAGAGGTGTGCTGTGCGCATGCGCAGCCACCGGTATCGGAGGATTCGGAGGCTCAAATCGAGCTGTGGACTGTAGGTGTCTGGTAAGTGTGTGCGCTGGTGTTGTGAGTGGGTAGCGGTATGTTTTTTTGATGATTGGTGGCCAGGAGGTTGGGCTGGAAGTGGAGAAGTTTGAGAAGAAATGGAATCTTTGGTACAGGAGAAGGAGCTATATGATGCTGAAAAGTGTGAATCCAGTAATGGTGAAAGAAGTAATTTGTGGATGATTAGAGGAGCAGGGCTCTGTATGGGGGGGAAGGGGGACTTTGGTGGGGTCATTAGATTTTTTCAATGCTTTCATTGAGGCCATAAGGGTTCATGGTGTTAAGTTTGTAGATCCAATAATTTTCTCTTTTGATAAGTTGCTGTAATCTGTTGGGATGATGTTTGGGGATCTGTTCTATTATAGTGGCTTTGATTAGGGAAAGATCCTTGTTATGATGTGTTTTGAAGTGTCTGGAAATGCTGTGCAGTTGGTAGCCTGCTTTTGTTTTGCTCCGGTGTGCATTAATTCTTTCTCTGAAGGATTTGATAGTGCGACCCACGTATTGTAATAGGCAGGGGCACTCCAGAAGATAGACTATGTGGTCCGAAGAGCAGTTTACAAAAGTTTGGATTTTAAAGGATTCCCTCGTGGTGTTTGATGAAAATGTCTGGGTTCGATGTTGTAAGATATCGCATGTCAAACATCTGGGATTGTTGCATTTGTAGCATCCTGTTAGGGATGGGAACATGGTTGTTATTTGGGGATTTTGGGTTCCTCCTTTCTTTGTTGTACGTAGCTTAGTTGGTGCTAGTAGTGTTTTGAGAGTGGGAGCTCTCTTGTAAGTGAGTTTGGGATTGTTTGGAACTATTTTCGCCAAATATGGGTCTTTCTGTAAGATAGACCAGTGTTTCTTTAGAAACAATAATGTCATCTTTTATGAAATTATAAATTGTACCCCTGTATAAATTCCCGTGAACACCCAAAATCTGATGATACACTATTACAACCTACAGAACCTCGTGGACCTGAAGAAGGGGTTAATCCACCCCGAAACGCACAGAACCTCGTGGACCTGAAGAAGGGGTTAATCCACCCCGAAACGCGTCGTCCAATCTTTTACCGATGAATTCTTAAACTTACTGCGAAACGCGTCGTCCAATCTTTTACCGATGAATTCTTAAACTTACTGGGGCTATGTTTAGTCTAGGAAACGCAGAAATATTTGTGTTAATTTTTATACCCAGATATTCAAAACCATCTTTTTTATCTACTGGGCTAAGTTCTGTAATAACGTTCCCAGAGAAATCGTCGATTTTGCATGAGGTAGACTTCTTCCAATTTATTTGCAAACCTGACATTTTGGAAAATTGGTCTATCAAATGCATAACTTTGGGGACTGTTGAAAGGGAGTCACTCAGGGTTAACAAGATATCGTCTGCGTAGAGCAGGATTTTGTCCCCTGGACCCGCACAACCACGACCTACAATCTCCTTGTCCTCTCTAATGGCGGCTGCCAATGGTTCTATAAACAAAGCGTATAAAAGGGGTGACAAGGGGCATCCCTGTCGCGTCCCTCTGGTCAGGGGAAATTCTTGAGACAGCCTCCCATTGATTTTTAGTCTAGCCCGGGGTTTTGCATATAAAAGCTTAATGCTCCCGATAAACTTGTTGCCCATTTGGAATCTCCATTACTTCCCAGAGGAAGAGCCACTCTACCCTGTCAAACGCCTTTGTAGCGTCTAGAGACAGGATGGAGCGGCTCTCCCCCCGTCCAAGCTGGATAGTACCGTACAATCTTCGCAGATTGGCCTTGATGCATCGCCCGGGAATAAACCCGGTTTGATCCTCGTGCACGATCTCAGGTATTACCTTTTTTAAGCGATTTGCCAATAGTTTGGCAAACAACTTCACATCTGTATTCAGAAGTGAAATTGGGCGATATGATTCTCTAATCTTTGGGTCTTTATTTTTTTTGCATATCAGGGTGATGCAAGCCTCGTACATAGAGGCCGGCAGCACCCCGTTTATCAAACCCGACTCCCATACTTACATCAAAACCGGGAATAAAATATCACCCAATTCTCTGTAGACCTCCATCGGGAATCCATCTGAACCTGGAGACGAATTTCCAATGCAGGTACTAAGAGCCAATTCCAATTCCTGCATAGAGATTGGAGACTCGAGCATAGCTCTCTGCTGGTAAGATAATTTAGGTAGAATGATTTTCCCCAAAAATTCCTGCATTTGACTAGCTGAGCTTTGTGATTCTGTTGTATATAATTCCTGGAAAAAATTCTCAAATTCTTTGATAATTTCGTCCTCATCTCTGGTCACCTCCCCCGATACTTTTTGTATTGAGTTAATTACTGGGCTAGAGAAGTTGGACTTAATTTTATCCGCAAGCCTCTTTCCCGGCTTATGCCCCTCACAAAAATTCTTTTGTTCCCAGAAAAAAGTGCGTTGTTGTGCTTTGTTTACTAGATATGTATTATATTTCTGTTACGCTACTTCCAGTTTCTTATTTAGTTCTCCCGATTTATTGTTTATACTTTCCCTTTCCAGCTCGATGACCCTTTTTTCCAACGCATTCCCCTCTTAGTGAAACTGCCTGCGACGTTTTTTTATTTCACTTGAAAGGTAATTCCTGAGGTACATTTTAACAGTGTCCCATACAATTGACACTGGCGCAGACCCCAAGTTGATTTCGATAAATATTTTTAAGTCATTTCTAACACGTTCTAGATCCCCTATTAGGTTGAACCAGTGAGGGTTAAACTTCCATTGAGTTACCTTCTGCGCTGCCTCTTTCATTCGGAGTTCTAAAATAATCGGAGAATGAGCCGAGATAGTTCTGATCCCGTATTTCATATTTTGGATTAGTGAGCAGGCCTTATCGTTGGCTAGGGCTAGGTCAATTCGAGATCTGGTCTTATATGTCTGACTAAAACATGAGTAGGTGATTTTATTACCATACAGGAACCTCCAGACATCCCTTAGCCCTACCTCCTCACAAAAACTAGCCAATTTGGTGTGCCGGAACTCGCCCTGCCCCAGATGTTGTACTGATTCACGATCTAGTTCATTTACCAATACACTGTTGAAGTCCCCTACTACGAATACGGGGTGTTCCATTCCATCATCCACAAATGCCAAAAGTTTATACAGAACAAAGAAATTGAACGGAGGCGGGATATATACAAAGGCTAGTGTAGTTCGTACACCAAAAAGAGAACCCTCCAGGAAGATAAATCTCCCTTCTTAATCGCAGAGATATCTCTCAATCTGAAAATTCACTGATCTATGTATGAGAACTGAAACACCCCGTGAATATTGTGAGAACACAGAGTGGAATTCCTGTGAGCACCAGCCCTTCTTGACTAGGTGTGTTTTTTTTTGCCCCGAGTAAGGTGGGTCTCAAGAAAAACCACGATCGCTGGTAGCTGCTTCTTAACAATATTGGTTAATATACATCTCTTTCTTTTTTCGTTAAGACCCCTTGTGTTCCAAATAAACAGTTTTAACATGACATATTAACAACGACAGAAAAGAAAAAAGAAAAAGAAAAAAACCCCTAGTGTACTCGGCCCCATACCCCACCCTCCCCTAATGTTCCGGAACATACCAGAACTCACACCTAAAGGAGCAGCCTCTGTGCTCCCTGTCTACAAAACCGCAGCATAATATCTTTACGGACACATCAACAATGCAAAACGGTTAACCCCTTAACGCTCTGCGCAGTAGCTCTACGGCGCAGACGTATAAGGGATGTATGAAGAGGGCTCACGGGCTGAGTCCTCTTCATACAAAGGTGGGGGTTTTTGCATAATGCATAAAACCCCCACCGCTAATAACCGCGGTCGGTGCTAGCACCGATCGCGGCTATTAACCCCCCCCGTTGCCGCCGGCGATCATCAGGGGGCGGCGATTGGTTGCCATGGTAGCCTCGTGTCTTCTTTTGACATGAGGCTATCTGGCAGCTGCAGATTCGTTACAATGAGCCAGTGGCTCATTGTAATGAATGTGCTGCAAAAATGCCATATATTGCAATACAGAAGTATTGCAGTATATGGTAGCAGCGATCTGACCATCTAGGGTTAATGTACCCTAGATGGTCTAAAAGATAGGATGAAAAAAAAAAGAAAAAAAAAAGTTTAAAAAATAAAAAAAATTAATAAAATATTAAAACTTCAAATCACCCCCCTTTCCCTAGAACTGATATAAAACATAATAAACAGTAAAAATCACAAACATATTAGAAATCGCCGCGTCCCTAAATGCCCGATCTATCAAAATATAAAAACGGTTACGGCCGGCGGTGACCTCCGAGAGGGAAATGGCGCCCAAATGTCCAAAATGCGACTTTTACACCTTTTTACATAACATAAAAAATGAAATAAAAAATGATCAAAATGTCGCACAGACCTCAAAATGGTAGCAATGAAAACGTGCTTCATTTCGCCAAAAAATGACCCCTCACACATTTCCGTGCGCCAAAGTATGAAAAAGTTATTAGCGTCAGAAGATGGCAAAAAATGTTTTTTCTTTTTTGTACACATTCGTTTAATTTTTGAAAATGTATTAAAACACAATAAAACCTATATAAATTTGGTATCACCGCGATCGCACCGAACCAAAGAATAAAGTAGGTATGTTATTTGGAGCAAAGATTGAAAGTCGTAAAAACTGAGCCCACAAGAACATGACGCACGTGCGTTTTTTTTTCAATTTTTCCACATTTGGAATTTTTTTTTCAGCTTCGCAGTACACGGCATGTTAAAATAAATAACATTACGGGAAAGTAAAATTTGTTACGCACAAAATAAGCCCTCACACAGGTCTGTACACGGAAAAATGAAAAAGTTAGGGATTTTTGAAGTTGGAGAGCGAGAAATGAGCCGAAAAACCCTCCGTCCTTAAGGGGTTAAAGACCCTTAGCGTCAAGCCATTCCATTGCAGGTATCGAAAAAGTGATACAAAATTTTGAGGCAAGCAGGAAAAAGCAGAGAATATACAATTTCAGCAGCCCTCAATCTTTTTTTATCTCTACAAAACTCATTCTTTTTTTCATGGTAGGCCCTGAGTAATCAGGGTATATAAACACTGTCCTGCTCAGCGGTATACGTCTCGCTGCGGTAAGAGACAGGGAGCACGCCACGGCCAGCGTGTTACGTCATGCCGCTAGCTCCCGTCCTGAGATTGACATCCGGTTTAACAAGCGTTCTGTGGAACAGCATCTTGAGCAAGTGCTAGTCAGGACCCGACACCCCACCTGGCTCCTGCCTTCCAAAGACCATTTTAGTCACATTTCAGCTGCAGAGGAACCGATGCAGGTGGATAGAGCTTGTCTGTCAAGAGCGTATCAGACTAAGACAGGGGCACTGTCTATTGTGCCAGCCCAGTGCACTTTCTTGTCCACTCCGTCCACAGCGCCCAAGAAACGCACTAACCAAGGGTTCTTAGAAAAAGCGTCCCTAGGTGAGAGCAAAGCTTCTCTACATTTGAATATTCCCATTCTGCTAAGCTCTGGGACATGTAGCCAGTTCCAGGCTTCTGCCTTCTTGTATTCCAGCTCTGCAGGAAACTTCGTGGATGCTGCCCTGGTCTCCCAGCATCATCTCCCTGTGGTCCGTCTCGAGAAGCCGCTGATCGTCTCCTCGTCAGTGGGCAAATCCTCTGAGATCTGGTCTAGTACCGCAGCAAGCCTCTGTTTCTGCAAGTTGGGGCATTGCACAAGGAGAAACTATCTTTTCATGTGATACTGCAGTCCATGTGATATGTCTTTTTATGTGTTGGGTCTTCCGTGGTTGCAGCACAATGCACCCATGCTCAACTGGCAGATGGGGGAGGTTCTTCGCTGGGGACCGGAGTGCCAGTCTCGCTGTTTGGTGGTTCCTCATCCTGTGTCCATCACGGTCTCCTCAGTGTCCACCAAGCCACGACTCTATGACTGCCTTATAGAGTTGATGGCGGGCATGTCTCCTCCGCGGGGTAAAGTGTATCCCCCATCGGTTCTCGAAACTGCGTCCATGTCGGCCTATGTGAAGGAGAACCTGCAGAAGGGCTTTACACTCAAGTCTTCTTCTCCTGTATATATTATATCACACACACAGTGTAACCTCTCCAGGTTAGACCACCTCTCTGAGAGAACCCTCCCTAAAAGACTTTTTTTTATTCACTAAGTGATTTTTTTTTCTTTTTTGCCATTTAACTCTATGGAAGCTGTCTCCTATCTTCAGACCACCCCTTTCCTGTACAAAGAGATCTGCTCAATGAATATACATTGTGCTGTGTGTGCAGGATCTGATCCATTCATTAGAACTGATGGGGAGCCTGAGCTCTGTCTTTATTTGTGCATTCAAGTTTGCATACATATACATTTCTACTATATCCAAAACGTTTAACTACACACAGCACCGCTACATGCCATCTCTGGTATGTAATTCGATGACCTGAAACATTTGATCAGAAACATGCTCATGACATCATGGCAGGTCCTGCAGCTACAGAGAACTTTTACTGATCCTGGGATCGGATGTGCTAGTAATTTGTATGTGAGGGTCAGCGGTTTGTGCTGTCCCACAACGCCTTCATGTTTGATGACAGATGGTATGTCCAGAGAATTGGAACGGCAATGGGTAATCCCGTTGCTTGCACTTTTGCCAACCTGTTGCTCGCATACTTTGAGAACCGTTACATCTATTCTCTGGGCAACCCCTTTGTCTCAAACATGAAGACGTTCTATCGCTATGTTGATGACATTTTCATTGTGTGGGAGGGTTCCTGCACACAATTCTTTGAGTTTGTTGAATACCTTAACAACTTTAACCAGATGAATATGCGCTTTACTGCGATTTTCGGAGAAAAAGTTTTGGACTTTCTGGATGTGAGGGTTAGCGAAGTGGGAGGGGAGTTGTGTACCACGGCTTTCAGAAAAGCAACGGCCACCAACTCCTTTCTGCACTTTGATAGCTTTCACCCCATGCACACTAGGAATGGGTTACCGTATAGTCAATATCTACGGCTCAGAAGAATCAATAGTTGGGATGCTCAGTTTGTGTGTCAAGCTGAAGACCTAACTACTCGTTTGATGGCCAGGGGATACCCTATAAAATTGCTGTTTCCAAAGGCTGCTTCCCTCTCTCAGGAGGAGTTATTACAACCTAATTACAGAAGAAAAAAGAACTATAGGAATGCAAGGGCTAGCAAGAAAAATGATAATAAAAAATGTACCTTTTTTTTTAATTTAGTCCTTGCGAGAATGTGATTCGTCAAGCCATTCTAAAAAATTGGATTCTAAGACAGGACCCCCAACTGTGCGATATTACCACTTAACGCCCATGTATTGCATTCAGACAGTGCCCCACCATAAGAAAAGCTTTAGTACATAGTAGATTTTCCACACCAAGAACTACGTTTTTAGAAAAAGTTGTTTCTAAGGGAAATTATAAATGTGGGTCATGTAAATTTTGTAAATACAACAGTCAATTGAAGTTGATCCAGTTTGGAGGTATCACACAGAGGGTTGATTCCTTTATCTCATGCAGGTCTACGCATGTGATATACTTTGTTTTTTGTCCTTGCAAATACTTTTATATTAGTAAGACCATACGTAAACTTTACGTGAGATTTAGAGAGCATTTCAAATCTATAAGTTCGGGAGAAGGTTGTCCCCAACTTTGAGCATGTAAAAAAATTGCCACGATGGGGGCCCTGAAGTGTTGAGGTTCGCAGGCAACAAGTAAAAGTGGATCCCCTTGGAGGAGATAGGAATCACATGTTATTGAGACAGGAGAGTAAATGCATCACCAAGTTTGATGTGACTGGCATTTTAGGGTTAAATGGCAAAAATGATTATAGTGTCTTTTTATGAATATCCAGTTATGCAAAAGACAATGTACTGTGGTATCGTTGGATAAGTCTTAGGTACAAGAAGAATGGTTAACTTAATTATTAATTTCGCTGCAGTTTAACTAAATATTTAGATGTTATTTTTATCTGGTCATGTCTCCTGTATATAGTGTGTTATTATTGTTTTTAAATTTCACACAACTTGATTGTTTTAACGTTGACAATGTGCGCCGCATGGTGTGTTGCAATGTGTATACTGTACCCTTGATGACACCTGCCGTCTCTTGTGCATATATTGTGTGCGACGGTGACAGATGACGTCAATGGCTCGATGATGTGCCTGTCAGCGCGAAAGGGTCCGTCGCCAGGCCCGCACCTTCCCTGTACCTTGCACTCAGAATAAAGGACTCTAATCGGTGAGTGTCGCTTATTTTTTTGGGGATGTCATGACAGGGCAGGATATGTATACAGGGGAGGCTGTGTAAACAGGGGAGTATATGTATACAGGTGGGCTGTGTATTCAGGAGACTGTATTTACAGGGGAGGCTCTGTATACAAGGGGAGGCTTTGTGTACAGGGGAGGCTGTGTATACAGGGAAGGCTGTGTGTACTGGGGGAAGGCTGCATATAATGGAAGGAGGCTGCGTATACTGGGAGGTACTGTGTATAAAGTGGGAGGCTGTGTACTACTGGAGGGAGGCTAAATTAGGGCAATTAATAAATTGTGGGTGCTGGATATACTATCATTTATTCGGGTGAATATATAAAGGATTTTTAATGTGGGGAATAGTATGTTCAGTCATGTTGTGAGGATAATTGATATAAGGAACATGCTCCATTATATAGTGACTGTGGTATTTTAAGGGGCGCAGTGTGGAGGTATACTGCATAGAGCTGAAGATGTTTGACTATGAATTCAGCACTGAAAAACCATGGGCAGGAGAAATCGTAAAGAAGTCCTCTTCCTGATGGAGCAGATCATCACCTGTATGGTACTTGATGCTAAATGTCATTAATGTCTGTGTCACTGACTGACTACTAGTGTGTAAAATAGCATGATTGGGCATGGTGGGGGGGGGGCAGCATTTTCAAGTTTCACCTTCGGCAGCAAAAAGGCTAGATAGGTATCACCTCACCACCAATTAGTTCTAAATATTTGCTTAATTTTCTTTGCTGCACAACTAAGAGGTCAGATCGTCTAGTACACTAGTACAGTAATAGTTATGGAGTACTGGATGTATTTATCACATATGATTGTGTTCCCATCCTTCCATTCTCTTTCACAACAGATAATAGAGGTATTCAAATGTCAAGGAATTTTAGGTGTTACAAAAAATGATCACCAGGAAACAACCAGGCAGAGCTGCTGTCATGGACACTGGTGTGCGCAGTAGGAACCAAAAAGACTGCAGAGTGCATCTGGATCTGAGGGGAGGGAAAGGGAGTATGATAAGATATAAGCTCCTGACATTCAGCAGAGCTCAGACATGTAAACAAAGAAACATGGAAAGTCTACACACAGTACAAAAGTAAGGACTTCTTGATGAACGTTTAGGAATTATCCATCCACATGGCAGTAAAAGCTCATGGGCAACTTGTGTAAGATTTACTAAACACTTTAAGTTTTATTTTTTATAGTGTTTGAGAATTTAGCACTTTAAGTTTCATTATTTTATACTGTTTCAGCATTTATTTTATAACCTCACACTTTATGTAGATAATATTTAAATTGAACTACTATTAGGATTTTTGTTTATGGTTGGATGGTTGGGAAATTTCTTATGCTACAGAATATCTATTACTGGACTGAATTGCTACACCCAGACGATAAGATTTTTTTCTGGATATTACAGTAATTTATTTTTCTTTTTCATTTCAAGCTCAGAGCTTCTAAAGTAAAGATATTTTGTTTCCATCTGTCTCACATCTTGTTTAGGTACAAGGGAATTTCTCACTGAATTATTAACAGTGAAGTAGCCTGTGTTGTGCTGGGAGATTACCCTCACACTTCATGTGTCACTGCTCCAGAAAGAAGCTATCCTCTGGGTTTACATGGAATTTCTATGAATGTGCTAATGATGGCAGAACCTATGTGGCCCCCAGTGACGGAGATGCTTATTAGTGTACAACCAGCCGCTCACAGAGATTAATGATGCTATTAGTGTGGCCTGTGACTGGATCAACTCATCTCATTATCTGGTGTCAAATGTTGTAGGGAGAGCAATCTAAGTTACATACAGTGATAATGTATGAAAGACTAATCATTTGACTTTTTTCGTGCTACTTACTTTAATTGATCTGTGATGACAAGTGGATAAATGTCTTTCAGGGCCATAAATTAAAATAAAGTTTATGATAATTTTTAACACACTATATAGAAAGTATTATAAAAGTGCCTGCTTATGCAACATGTTATCAGAGCTGGTTCAGTTATCTGAAGGAAGATTCTGAATTTAAAAGGACCAATTAAACAATGGGGGAGATATGCCGGTCTTTAGAATAAAACTAGATAGTTCTCTTCTGCGACAGATTTATCTGCTGGATGATTAATCTGGTGCAGTATAAGACTGTCAAGTCATACTTTGCACCTACTATTAGTTGGTTTAGATTGTCGCTCTATACTTCTGAGCTATAACCTCTCCCGGCATGCTGAGACATTTAGTTCCCCTGCTGCCATAGGCTATGCCTGTTGCATAACGCTCCACCCCAGACTCGCCACCATTTCACCAACCTCGGTCTCAGATCACTAATTAGTTCACCTCACAGTGACCTGGGTCTCAGATCATTACATAGTCCACCTGATGCTATACATAAGTGACATGCTAAAGCCGGTGCTCCCCACAGTAGCCAATATAGTCACAGTGGCCCTAAAGGGGAGGGAGTACTGTCACCGTCGCACCCACGATCCTCTCTATGGATCGCAGGTACACCGGTTCCCTTCCATATGGTGCGGAATCCCCTCGGCCTGGACTCACCTCTCCAACACTCCTTCTTCCCAACTAGGCCACGCGCGCCGGCTCTCCTGCTTCAACAGCTGCTTGACTCCCGGCAACTGCAGGCTCCGCTTTCTCTAAAGCCTCACGAGCCTGCTGTCTCGCCTCCACAGCTGTTTGACTCCCAGCTGTTTCAAGTCCAGCTTCCACGTCTGCCTCGCTTGGCTCCGGCTTTCCAGAAGCCACTCCAGTCTCTGGCTTTCCAGAAGCCACTCCAGTCGCTGGCTTTCCAGAAGCCACTCCAGTCTCTGGCTTTCCAGAAGCCACTCCAGTCTCCGGCTTTCCAGAAGACGCTCCAGTCTCCGTCCTTCCGAGTCATTCCTGCCTCCGGCTTGCCAAGAGCCACTCCAGCTTCCAGCCGCACTACTTGCAGGGGAGTCAATGCAAGTTAACATCTGTTCTCCTGCTGACCTCTTCTTTTGTGTGAATTGTTCTTTTGAGTTGTGAATTGGATGAACACACTATACCACAGGAATTATTTTTGTCAGTTGGTTAACAAGAAATGAAAAATCCCTCTCTCCCCTTTCCTCTGTCCGAGGTCTCTCCTATCTGTGTGCCCCAAACAAAGTAGGTACTATTACAATGTGGGTGCCAGTAGGAGCTCTAATGTTGTGTAGGCACTTTGTGGAGCTTAGTAAACCTTACAAAGAAAGGCCAAAATTCCACAAATTATGTTTACAAAAAGATCATGATTTTATTAAGACACATAAACACACATATAAAAAAGGGGGACAGATGCTTACAAAGCAAGCAACCTTTGCTTGAGGGACAATACAAAACATCTGGGGCACGTGGGCATTGCCAGAATAATGTAAAAAATTCTATTGGTTGTGTTGGCAATGGCCACTGACCAAACATATATCACTGGCAATGAAGAACAACATATTTGGTATAAAAGAGGTACACCTTGGTATAGATTAGCATGCATACATGTGGCATGCATAAATAAATTAATATACATACATATTGCACAACGCGTATTGATGGAAACAAGATATACACTGAAAGTGCTAGTAGTTAACCAGGTCTCTTTGTGCAATATTGATAATAGATATTAAAATATGATACAAGGTATATCGAAAGTTAACAGTGTTCTATTATCGGGCGCAAGTGACAGGATGTCACTTCCGGTTCCAGACCACCTACCACACCGACCATGTGATCCGATCATGTGACTATCCATGTCACATTCGGATACACTATGTATTGTGCGACACAAAGGCCGGACATCGGAGATCTGTCCACACATGCGCACAACTCTGGGGCACGACATGGAGACACAGCCTAGGGTTGTTTGCCACATCTAGGAACAGAATAAGCATTCCCAATCAGTGCCAGTATATATATTGTGCAATCAGTACATAATACTGAAGATGTAATAAATAAATATGATGAATTTGTGGATTTTAGGTAGTAGGCACAATGTGTATTTTTTTACTTTGATTTTTGACGATGAGCTTCTTGTCGGTCTGTTTTATTATCACATCGTCTAGGCTCATCAAGGACTTCAGTGCTTTACGCATATCGGATGCTTTGACATGACTAATATCACAGGACATTTGTTCGAACTCGTCTGATACTAGTCTCACAAACAAATCCACAGTGGTAAAGGTTGAGCATGGAATTTTTTGAATTTTGGGCGTATACAGGGAAATATCTTACTGTGTTTTTGTGTGTCAGTTGATAATTCTAGTAATTCCTCCAAAGCTTGTACAGCCTCTTGTACAGCAATAGTAGAAAATATATTTCTTGGATCTTCTTCATGAAACCAAATATGATGGATTAGAGACCAGGCAAAAATATGTAGATTTTTTATTGCTAAAAAGGTATTGAAACTGGCAGAGGGAGAGAAGGTTAAACCCTTTTGTAGGATCAACTGTTCATCGGGTGTAAAATTATGATTGGATACATTTATTGCCTTTAATTTTGATTATGTGGTTACACTCCTTGTTTCAGGTTTCAGCCTGTTGGTTATTAAGGCCCTAATTTCTCTTCCCACCACAACCCCTTGTTAATTGTTCACGATTGCTGGTACCTTCCCCTGCATCGTTTTGTGATACGATGGATGACATGGATGATGATCTGCTCATTGTGCATTTTGCACACATAGGGGCAGATTTATCAAGTGTCTGAAAGTCAGAATATTTCTAGTTGCCCATGGCAACCAATCACAACTCCCCTTTAAAATATTCATGAGCACAGGTAAAATGAAAGCTGAGCTGTGATTGGTTGCCATGGGCAACTAGAAATATTCTGACTTTCAGACAGCTTAGTAAATCTGCCCCATATTTTTTAGTTTTAACATAGTTTATGTGTTTTTCCCATTCTTGAAAGTCTGTATCCATAGATTTATTAAATGTGGTTAAGTCTTTTTCTGACAACCCAGCCAGTAGTTGAGGTCCAATGAGTTCGACCTCCTCCTCAATTTCCGTCAGGCTTTGTTGGTTGAACTCAATAAGGATGCTCATTAATTTAGCAGAGCATATGGAGCATGCCTCTCCCCATCTCGATCTAAATGTCTCCTTTTCCACTGGGAATGATGGGAATGCCTGTATTCTCAAACCCCTTGGTATTAGATTTTGTTCGATATATTTCTCTAGTGAAATCTTATTCCACCAGATCCGCTCCACTTTGTGGAGCTTGTATGCACTGAGCATTTGTACCTCTAACAACATATATAATGTGTATATCATATGTACATACTGTATGTGTGTATTAAAGAATAGCTCAATAGCAGTAGCAAAAATAGTCTAAAATGCAGTCAGAGACAGTGACACAGAGGTTTCAGTTTATATGTTTTTTTTATTGTAGAAAAGGCTTATGGTTCAGGCAAAACACAAAATAATACCTGTTCAGCTAAGCACTAACTATACTATGTCTTCCCTGACATAATTACTCACCACATGAAGAACATAGAACACAAACATGCATTATATATCCACATATGTATATAGCGCACATTAATGAACATACATTACTGAACAAACAAACTGTACATACACATATTGCCAATCTTTACACAAACACTCATGGGGGTGATTTATCAGAACTGTCTGAGGTAAAACTGTTTCTAGTAGCCCATGGCAACCAATCAGAGCTCAGCTTTCATTTTCCCACAGCTGTTTATAAAATTAAAGCTGATCTCTGATTGGTTTCCATGGGCAACTTTAACAGTTTTGCCTCAGACACTTCTGATGAATCACCTCCTATGGTATATGTGTTCACATCATAAACACACAGATACTTACATACCTATCCAGCTGACACACTGCTGTCATCCCAGTAGTAGAGATCCACAGCTTCCAACCCGACAGCTGCCTGGCTGGTGTCACATTGCACACCCAGGGATATGGTGTATACTTCTTCCATTCTTCTTATTTGGGGCTGGTGGGCAACCCTTGGGCTGGTAGGGGAGCCTCTGTTATTGGCAGAGGAAGCTTCCTGCTCAAAAGTAAGAGGTTTTCTGAGTATCACACAGGGGCCCCGCGTCTGCTACAGCTCATCTGCATGAGCTTAGTGCACTGCACGTGCGTACAGCATGTAAGAGCAGCGCACAGCTACCGGCCCAACTCCACCAGTGGGCCTGTTCGCACCCTCTGGGACCTTGATCGTTACGTCCCTGCTGCTAGTACTGCTAGTAATACAGGAGTGGGTAATACAGCGTGTAAATTGAATCAGGCATTCAATCTTTGTAAAGGGGTAAACTTTTTTAGGTCTTATTGGTTATTACAGACGTTTTATTCCATAATTTAATACATAGTTGCTCTCTTCTCCTATATCCTTTTCCTCACAGATTAGTTAAAGGGGTTGTGTCACCATAGCAGAAAGACATACTCTAGCTCAGTGCACTGTAAGCTATAATTTCACCATTTACTGTTATTAGAAAATATGCAGTCTTACTGAGATATCCTGCTGTAAGGTGACTGCTGGCTCCCCCTGCTGGTAGCTGTGTCCCGTCCTGCCTGCCTTCTCCCCTGGCCGAGTCTGCGCAGAAGGAATCACCTTCTGCTCGTCTGTTTACATCTCTGACTGCAGATTCCTCCACTGCCTCAGACTGAAGGAGACCAGCTGACAGGGAGCAGCCAATGGGAGCGAGGGGGAGGGGCCGAATAAGCTGTGCAGCCGTGTGGTCTGTACTGAATGTCTCAGTGATAACACCAGGCTCCACCAGTGCGAACAGGGGCACATTATAAGGTAATTACACCCAGGAATACAGAGGGTCCATGCAGATCACAGTCTGCCCCTAACATGGCTGTAGCTCTAACATATTACAGTGTAGCAGCTCTTCCCTTCCCCTCACCATGTATCCACCATTAGTCAAAACAAGTAAAGGAGCTGAGCCCTGACCTCACTTCATCTCACACATGTCCTGCAGTCCTCCTCCTGTAAGTCCTGACTACTGAGCATCCCTCTATACTACCCTGCTGTCCTACAAAGAACCCCTGTCCCTGACTAGCAGGAGACCATCCAGAGGTCAGCAACATGTGAGTGTCTGTCTGTCTGTCTATCTATCTATCTATCTATCTATCTATCTATCTATCTATCTATCTATCCATCCTATCTATCTATCCATCTGTCTATCTATCCATCTGTCTATCTCCTATCTATCTATCTATCTATCTATCCATCTGTCTATCTATCTATCTATCTATCTATCTATCTATCTATCTATCTATCCATCTGTCTATCTTCTATCTATCTATCCATCTCATATATCTATCTATGCATCTCATATCTATCTATCTATGCATCTAACCTATGAATCTGAGGCACGGGGGAATCCTGGTAACACCCCATAGAACCCTTCAGGCTCATTAAAATCATTTTAAAAGTTGATATTAGAAGGAAGGAGGCCATGGATGACAAATATAAGAAGATCCCACAGTCCCGGTGCCTGGATCTATGAGTAATGTCTATGGTTTATCAGGATGGATTAAGATGGTAGTTGGTAGTGGAATCTCCTATCATTACCTATTCTGATTTCCTATTCACACACGTTTGGTATCATTATACAGACACAGGCACTCTCCACCTTCAAAAATCCATAACTTTTTAATTTTTCCGTGTACAGATCGGTGTGAGGGCTTATTTTTCTGTGTACTGCCAGAATTCCAAATGTGGTGAAATTAGCAAAAAAAAAAAATGCACCACTTTTGCATTTGCCTCACTTTCTTGAGGGGTCAGTTTTTACGACTTTCACTGTGCGCTCCAAATAACACCTCTGCTTTATTCCCACCCCCCATAGTGTGTGTATATAATATATATGTATCACAAGTTAGTCCTCAGTATAGTATATATATGTTATATTTTATGAGAAAAAATATTTATAAAAGCTGTCTATATTGCCCCTCGCAGCCAATCCTAGCTCATATTTAATTTTTTTTATATGTGTTTGAAAAACGTTTATCTTAGCTGTTATTGGCTGTTATATGTATCTCACATATGCAGTGGTGAAAGGTGAACGAAACAGTGTCATGGCTTTGGTGGAGGAGACATGGCGTTTCTTTAGCAGAATCAGCTGTAGTAAGTGTAGGGACTACTTTAACACATCAGGTGGAAGCATACCCTATGAAAGAGAGACGCCTGTAAAGCATTATAGGACTTATGGTTGAACTGCCTCTGTCAGTGCCGTGCATGTGCCTGGCTAGGCCCCTCCCACATCTGCTTTTCTGTGACACAGAATAGATGCTGCACAAGCATCAAAATAACAAATACAAAAGTATTTATAATTCCAGGTAACCATTATGAATAGATTTTTGAAATATTTTAACCTCTTTGTGAGCATTTTGAAGTAATTAGTTTCGTGGCATAACCCCTTTAAGTGTTCAAGCACAATTTACTGGTCTCATCAACTACATGGCCTCTGTTTTTATTTATGAAGAGGATATAATTTTGATGTTAAAACTTGTTGTTTTATTCTTTTAATAAAATCCACTGAGACAATTTTTTTGTATCAACACTAGAAATCTAAAAACTATTAGCCATTTATGAGCGGGTGTGCCTGACGTGTAGGACAATAACACTAGTCCTAACCATATCCAGTTAAAAGAAAGAAGTAAAATACGCTCCGTAGGAGTTAATACTGGGAAAATTCATAATCAATGACAACCTATTAATTAGATCGCCAAGATAGCTAGCCAAGTTGGTTCCACATTTGCAGGCTATAAGGCTCCAAAAGTATATATTCTTATACAAGTAATTGAGAATAGATGCTGAGCATTGTATATACACTTCACACAAAATAGGTATTGTGTAAAGTGGATACTACTGTTTTGTCAAACATTCTGTTTACGTATAGTAAAAAATGCACATTCTGTGGAACTGATGCATTTTGCATCTATGGTTTTATTATACTAGTCTCCTCATATGGGAAAGTAACACCTTATGGGCCCCCAAAGCCTCTTGTGCCCGGTTGCGACCGCACCCTCTGCACCCCCTCAAGTTACACCCCTTTATATTAACCAAGGTCCAGTTGTCTATGGGGGTGAGGTCAGACGAGTCTTCTGGCCAAAGCGGGATGGTCTTGCTGCGGCGGGGTACCACCAGGTCGTTCCACAGATGTGACTAGCCCGTGGTGGCAGCCAAGGTAGCAATACAGGAGACAGTCCATACCTGGGGTAACAGCAGGAGAACAGCACAGGAACTCACAGTAGGAATCACATCAGGAACACAGGAGCTGGCACACAGATCAGGAACACAGGAACAGACTGGCAAAACGCATCAGGAACACAGGAGCAGTACCACAGGAGGAGGAACTGGAATGCAGGATACACGGGAACACACAGGAACACCCAGGAACGCTGGAGACACAAAAGGAACGTTGGAGACACACAGGAGGGCTTTTTATTCAGAGGAATGGCTTGAAGATCCGGCAGGGAATGATGAATGCCGCTGGATTAAATAGAGACCCAGAAGTGGCCAGCGCCAAACATCTTAGCGCTGGCCCTGTAAATTTATGAGCAGGGACGCGGAGCCTAGTCTGGTCGGGAGCGGGAACGTGGAGAGGTAGGGCCATGGATCGCGGGGGGTGCCGCGACAGTGGAAGTAGTGCGGGGGGCACTGGTGTACCCGTGATCAGTGGCATGGATTGCGGAGGTGCCCATGACAACCGTGTGCCTCTCCAGTTTTCCTCCAGACTCTGGGAACTTGATTTCCTAATGAAAAACAAAATTTACTTTCATCTGTAAATAACAGCTTGGACTACTGAGCAATAGTCCAGTTCCTTTTCTCCTTGGCTCATATAAGACATTTCTGACATGGAATACAACACTTGTAGCACAGAAAAGAATAGCAGTGAAGCAGCACTCCTTAAAAAGTATTCCTTTATTCCACCATAGTAAAAAAAGGGACTATGGTGGAGTAAAGGAATACTTTTTGAGGAGTGCTTCTTTGCTGCTAATCTTTTCTGGTGACTTGCAATGTGGCTTGGTTGGCCACTTCTGAAAACTTAAACCCTGTGCTGCTCCAATCCTTTCTCTTTTTTTGCTACACTTGTAGCCCATGTGCTGGATATGTCTCTGTGTGGTTGCTTTTGAAGGACTGACCCCAAAAGCAGTCCACTCCTTGTGAATCTCTCCCAAATTTTTTAATGGCCTTTTCTTAACAATCATATCAAGGCAGAGTTAATCCAGTTGCTTATGTACCTTGTCCTAACACATTTTTTCCTTTCACTCGACAGTCCATTAATATGAGTTGATACAGCACTCAGTGAACAGCCAGCTTCTATATCAATGACCTTTTGTGGCTTACCCTCCTTATGGAGTGTGTCAATAACTGACTTCTGGACCTCTGTTAAAGGGGTATTCCGGGAATATGAACGTATGACACAAAAACCAATGATGCTATGAATAAACGAATACAACAATACTCAATGTCATTAATAACAAAACGGAGCTTAAATAGTTTGATTTTATGATTTACAAAATGATTGGCCTCTCTAAAGTAGGTGGAGTTATCACTAAGATGGCCGCCACAGGAAACTACAAGTTCCATGATCCTTTAGTTCTCAGTAACTCCTCCTACCTCTTATGCCCGGCTCCCAGTGATGATATAACAGGCTTTCTTGCTGTGTTACCATAGTAATGATGTGTAACTGCCATCACTGCACATCACCACAACACTGGCCATACTGGATGCACTTCAACCCACCGACTACAGCCAAACGTAGAGGTGATCATATGACCTGCCCAGGCAGGTGCAGGACATGTGATGTGGACATGTGACCATCTTCTGTCCTGTGTCTGCTCCGCAACGGACCGCGCGAAGGAAATTAACGGACTGAATAAAGGGCCAGTAGCATTTTAATTCTTCATTACAGTCTATATCATCAGCATTTTCTGCTATGGGGAGCAAAATTTTAAATAACAACTAATTACACATTAGCTTATATTTTGAGTACCCATTTGTATATGAATTATGCTTATTCCTGGAATACCCTTTTAAGTCATCAGTCTTGATTGTGTCAGTTACTGAACCAATCTAAGGGACTTTTATAATGTTCAGGAAGCCTTTGTAGGTGTTTTGGATTAATTATTCTAAATTTCTGAGATAAGGACTTATGGCGACTGTCACACACTAGGAAAATAAATTATGGTCATTTCAATTTAAAAATGTAAATTTCAACTCATTGTCAATGAATCTACGATCAGGGTCCTTTGGAGTGTTGAGCACCAAGGATTTTGGAGGTATAGGACAATTGGTCCAACATTTCATAATGGGGTTTGGTATTGTTGGATTTGTAAATTCATGCTGGGGAATGTGCATGTAATATCTTCTCCCTAGGAGACCCCTGGAAAAAGATATGACATTACTAGGAAATATGCTCCCAAACACACACCTTGATACAGTTGTAGCCACGCCCCTTTCAAATCACATAGGGGGCAAGATTAGGTAGAGATTTCAAAAAGAGCATGCACCTACTCTTTCTCAGTCTTTTGTAGGAGTCATTCATTGGACAGGTTGGTCCAGTCCTCCTGCCGGATAAGTCTGCTATTTCCGTAATAAGGTTATTTTTTAATTCCCTTTTACTTTTGTAACTATTTGTGTATGTATCTTATGTATATTGTTTCGTAACCCATTATATGATAATTGTATGTTTTTATGTGTGCACTGCATTTTGTTTATTACATTTTAACTTAATAAGTCTCTGCTCGTAGTCTTAAAGAACCTGAGTTTCTGAAGAGATAGCATTCTCAAGTTCCATTTGTAGTAATTGTATAGACAATTGCATAATTTTTAATCTGTAATATGAGTTTCTAATTTGTTGAGGGACAGGCACCTGTTTGCCTACTCATTTATATTATTTTTGGGAGTGGTGGCAGTGAGGATTGGGTTGAGTGCCAAGGCTAAGAGTAAAATTTAGAGTTAAGGATAGGTGCATAGGTGAACAAGGCTTTATGTGCCAAATTTGAGGCTCTCTAGTATACACTTAGGGCCAGAAATATTTGGCAGTAACACAATTTTCGCGAGTTGGGCTCTGCATGCCACCACATTGGATTTGAAATGAAACCTCTACAACAGAATTCAAGTGCAGAGTGTAACGTTTAATTTGAAGGGTTGAACAAAAATATCTGATAGAAAATGTAGGAATTGTCCACATTTCTTTACAAACACTCCACATTTTAGGAGCTCAAAAGTATTTGGACAAATAAACATAACCCAAACAAAATATTTTTATTTTCAATATTTTGTTGCGAATCCTTTGGAGGCAATCACTGCCTTAAGTCTGGAACCCATGGACATCACCAAACGCTGGGTTTCCTCCTTCTTAATGCTTTGCCAGGCCTTTACAGCCGCAGCCTTCAGGTTTTGCTTGTTTGTGGGTCTTTCCGTCTTAAAGGAAACCTACCATTTAGAATGGTCGGTGTAAGCTGTAAGTACCGGGCACCAGCTCAGGGTGAGCTGGTGCCGGTACTTACTTTCGTTAGTGTTATAAACCGCGGTATTGCGGTTTTAACACTTTTTAACCTCTAGACCAGAACAGGCTTCGGCGCTTTTCTGCTTATGTCATCAATAAATACAAGTGACCCAGTGCCATTGAAAGCCATGCATGCCCATGCCATCACGTTGCCTCCACCATGTTTTACAGAGGATGTGGTGTGCCTTGGATCATGTGCCGTTCCCTTTCTTCTCCAAACTTTTTTTCTTCGCATCATTCTGGTACAGGTTGATCTCATCTGTCCATAGAATACTTTTCCAGAACTGAGCTGGCTTCTTGAGGTGTTTTTCGGCAAATTTAACTCTGGCCTGTCTATTTTTGGAATTGATGAATGGTTTGCATCTAGATGTGAACCCTTTGTATTTACTTTCATGGAGTCTTCTCTTTACTGTTGACTTAGAGACAGATACACCTAATTCACTGAGAGTGTTCTGGACTTCAGTTGATGTTGTGAACGGGTTCTTCTTCACCAAAGAAAGTATGCGGCGATCATCCACCCCTGTTGTCATCCGTGGACGCCCAGGAATTTTTGAGTTCCCAAGCTCACCAGTCAATTCCTTTTTTCTCAGAATGTACCCGACTGTTGATTTTGCTACTCCAAGCATGTTGGTACGTACAGTATTCACATTAGGTGCGCTCTTTTCTAAGATGTGAGCACCTGTGCATTCTCTTATTTTGGCTAATATCCCATAAAGCATTGCAAACCAATGTGGGTGGTACTCACTTAAGTTACGTCCAATGAAGTTCACTTTCTTTTTGTATATAACATGCATTATTTATGTCACTAGATTTAGGCTACGACTAAGGACCATGTACGGTCCGAAACGAGTCAGATTATGTGACTTCTGAGTAGTATGTTTTTTAGTATGTTTCAATAAAGTGCCGGATTTTATACTTTCACTTTTTGCCTGGATGCTGGATTCCTTTTCAGATTTCTCCCTGACTGTTGCTGTTCCCACACAGCTTTCCATATATTGGCTACTACCAGGACTGCACTAACCAGGCAGGTGAGCTGAACCATATCTTCTGTATTGATTGCAGAGTTTATTTGGACCTGTCACCAGCGAAATTAACATTCCCGGAGACAGACTCCCTTACAAAGACTGTTATGGGAAGCTGGTAGTTTTATAAATTATTATGCAATTTAACGATTAATATCACTACCTTCCTTGTTGTACTGTTTACTATATTCTATATCTTCTGTTTCTAGTCTCTGTATTGTACACTATAATTTACCACACTCAGGGTTAATACTAATAATGTTTCTTAACACACTAGAAGTATACAATGTTAATCACAATACCCACAAACCCACAGAATCCAACCCACAACAATGCATATAAACACACACATACACACATGTAATAATCCTTACACCTAACTATCCCTATTATTACAGAGAACGAAAGGGGACATGGAGATTAACAGGGAAGCAGGGGTATAGAGATAGGTTAATAGATGGATAGGTAAACAGGGAAGCAGGGGTACACATATAGGTTAATAGATGTATAGGTAAACAGGGAAGCAGGGGTACAGAGATACAGGTACTCAGCCAAATCCGGGAAGGTGCTATAGTGTCTTCTCTGTGGTGATCCTCTTAGCTGGTGGTGATGGCAGATTCCTTCTCCTTTCCTAGTTGGTCTCCAGGGAAGATTTCTTCTCCTATCCTCCACTATCATCCCCTTATAAGTCTCTCCTCTGTCCCTTCCCCCCAAGATGGTGGACAACAGATGTATAACCCTTCCTATCCTGTATATCCAATACAGGATGTGTATTTAGTCACCCATCCAGCCCCCATCAGGTAGGATGGAAATCCCGGATTTCCATCCTGGCATAGAGGTGTGAAGCATCTCTAGATAACTGTCCCTGGAGAGTTTGAATGACATTCCCATAGTAAAAGGGGGTTGACATCCTGCTGTCCAAAGATACAGATATGTGAGATTGCCCTTACCACATTCTGAGTAAGAAAGCATTCCCGGGGAATGGAATATGACAGAGGGACATTATATATATATATATATATATATATATATACACTCACCGGCAACTTTATTAGGTACACCTGTCCAACTGCTCGTTAACACTTTCTAATCAGCCAATCACATGGCGGCGACTCAGTGCATTTAGGCATGTAGACATGGTCAAGACAATCTCCTGCAGTTCAAACCGAGCATCAGTATGGGGAAGAAAGGTGATTTGAGTGCCTTTGAACGTGGCATGGTTGTTGGTGTCAGAAGGGCTGGTCTGAGTATTTCAGAAACTGCTGATCTACTGGGATTTTCACGCACAACCATCTCTAGGGTTTACAGAGAATGGTCCAAAAAAGAAAAAACATCCAGTGAGCGGCAGTTCTGTGGGCGGAAATGCCTTGTTGATGCCAGAGGTCAGAGGAGAATGGGCAGACTGGTTCGAGCTGATAGAAAGGCAACAGTGACTCAAATCGCCACCCGTTACAACCAAGGTAGGCAGAAGAGCATCTCTGAACGCACAGTACGTCGAACTTTGAGGAAGATGGGCTACAGCAGCAGAAGACCCCACCGGGTGCCACTCCTTTCAGCTAAGAACAGGAAACTGAGGCTACAATTTGCACAAGCTCATCGAAATTGGACAGTAGAAGATTGGAAAAACGTTGCCTGGTCTGATGAGTTATATATATATATATATATATATATATATATATATACACTCACCGGCCACTTTATTAGGTACACCTGTCCAACTGCTCGTTAACACTTTCTAATCAGCCAATCACATGGCGGCGACTCAGTGCATTTAGGCATGTAGACATGGTCAAGACAATCTCCTGCAGTTCAAACCGAGCATCAGTATGGGGAAGAAAGGTGATTTGAGTGCCTTTGAACGTGGCATGGTTGTTGGTGTCAGAAGGGCTGGTCTGAGTATTTCAGAAACTGCTGATCTACTGGGATTTTCACGCACAACCATCTCTAGGGTTTACAGAGAATGGTCCGAAAAAGAAAAAACATCCAGTGAGCGGCAGTTCTGTGGGCGGAAATGCCTTGTTGATGCCAGAGGTCAGAGGAGAATGGGCAGACTGGTTCGAGCTGATAGAAAGGCAACAGTGACTCAAATCGCCACCCGTTACAACCAAGGTAGGCAGAAGAGCATCTCTGAACGCACAGTACGTCGAACTTTGAGGAAGATGGGCTTCAGCAGCAGAAGACCCCACCGGGTGCCACTCCTTTCAGCTAAGAACAGGAAACTGAGGCTACAATTTGCACAAGCTCATCGAAATTGGACAGTAGAAGATTGGAAAAACGTTGCCTGGTCTGATGAGTCTCGATTTCTGCTGCGACATTCGGATGGTAGGGTCAGAATTTGGCGTCAACAACATGAAAGCATGGATCCATCCTGCTTTGTATCAACGGTTCAGGCTGGTGGTGGTGGTGTCATGGTGTGGGGAATATTTTCTTGGCACTCTTTGGGCCCCTTGGTACCAATTGAGCATCGTTGCAATGCCACAGCCTGTTGCTGACCATGTCCATCCCTTTATGACCACAATGTACCCAACATCTAATGGCTACTTTCAGCAGGATAATGCGCCATGTCATAAAGCTGGAATCATCTCAGACTGGTCTCTTGAACATGACAATGAGTTCACTGTACTCAAATGGCCTCCACAGTCACCAGATCTCAATCCAATAGAGCATCTTTGCGAGTGGTGGAACGGGAGATTCGCATCATGGATGTGCAGCCAACAAATCTGCGGCAACTGTGTGATGCCATTATGTCAATATGGACCAAAATCTCTGAGGAATGCTTCCAGTACGTTGTTAAATCTATGCCACGAAGAATTGAGGCAGTTCTGAAGGCAAAAGGGGGTCCAACCCGTTACTAGCATGGTGTACCTAATAAAGTGGCCGGTGAGTGTATATATACACATATACATACACCCAAATACCTATGTACATGAATGGACACTTCCTTTTACAAAGACAAAGCAATGCAAGCGATGAAAGATCATGATAGCCTCTGACAGAGGCATCTAGGTTGTTTTAGAGAATCACTTTTAACCCCCTTATGGGCTGCGCTAATTAGTTGCCATGATGGCAATATATACAGTATATATACTGTATATCAAAAGGAAAATGGCAACACATGGTGGAGAATAAGGATACAAGGAATCAGGGTCCCAATTAGGGTGCAGGCTTCAAAGCATACACAGGGAGGCAGCGCTCCAGAAAATAAATGTGGATTTATTCACCCAACATGGTACAGCATTTCAGCTACAGCTACTGGCAGGTATCGGCCTTGTAACAGGAGAGAGATCACGAACCGAGTCCTCTCCATAGTACTCTTCACAACTGTCCCACATATATATTTAAGTGGTTGTGAAATGGTTTAAGTACCCTTTGGGGCCTAAAATAATAGTGAAAAAAATCTAAGGAAGTTTTAAAAAATATAAAAATTCAAATCACCCCTTTTTCCCTAGAACACTTAAAACAAGTAAAATTATAAACATTTTTTGGTCATACAGTGCCCAAAATGTCAGCACGGAAAGTATTCGCTCGTTTGACAAAAAATTATACCTTAGGCTACATTCACACGGCCGTATATACGGTCGACGTATATATACTCGGTATATACCTGCCCCATAATGGCAATGGGCACACATCGCCGTATGGGAGCGGTAAGGTGTTTTTATGTAGCCATGTCCTATCTTTCCCCATAATAAGGCATTGTGCACCATACATCGCTATGGAGATGGGCGGGGGTGACGCTGCTACAGTACAACAGGCACAATGTTGTGTGAATGTAGCCTTCCACTAAAGTATGAAAAAAGTTATTGTCATTACAATGTGGACAAAACATTAACTTTTTTTGCATTAAAACATATAAATAAAGGGTTGTGTCATTTAGGTTGCATAGGAAAAGATGTAAAACAAATTCCAAATCGACCATGTCTGAAATTTTGTCCCAACTTCCCTGTAAACTGAACAAAATATAAAATGATACCACAAGAGTTCACAATTTGTCCCACAGATAACAAGCCCTGATATATAACTATTAGAGCCCAATGATGCGAGCACTCTTAAAGATGCCGGGTTACTGTTATATTCGAGACGAAACTTTTCCCGATGCTCGAGTGCTCGTTTCAGAGGAACGGAGCCCCATTGATAAGTAATGGGAGACTGAGCATTTTCAAGGGGGGACCAATGGGCTAATAGGCCGACAGCTCTGCACAGGGAAGAGTTGGGACCAAACACCATTGGGAACCCAGAAAGGAGGACAAACACCATGGAACTGGAAAGGAAATCAGCAGGCGGCGGAGCATGACTGGATTGCCTTGAGGCTGACCTTAAAGCCCACATTATGCCCAAAATTATGGGCACACAGCCATGGCCATGTACAGAGTGACAGAATGAAGCTAGATAGCATCTAAAACATCAATTTAAGGGGACTTTTCCGCCGACACTAATCGGGGACGGCATGCAGAGACTGGCCTCTAGAGTTGAGGACAGCGGCAGCCCCAAGGCGTGAAGGCTTAGAGCGGCCCAGTGGCTCAAGATATAGACCGGTCGCATGGCTCACATGGTAGACATCCGACATACCCACGAAGATGGACTCAGGTTTTTCAAACCTAATGGGTAGAGAGAGGACACAAAGGATGGTGAGCCAAAGAAGCCCGCTCAAATGTAAAATATAGGGGTACATGATTAAAGGTTTGCAAGTATTATATTTGTGGTGATGACCAAAGAAGCTGCCGTTTGCCTAGCTTTACTCGCGCCAGCATCCCGTGGGCTTGATTACATCTGTACTCTAGAGGTGAGCGACAAAGTTAACATGGAAGGGAAGCCATGAAAACAAACCCAAATTGCCTCACAGCCGTTTGATAAGGGGACATGTTAGGATGGCATGAAACTAGTAGTAGATTAAAGGTGTGCAGTTAAAACTATGTTAGTTTGTTCTTGGCATGGATGTGGCGCTCCGCTGCCAGGCGAGCTTTGCCAATCCACAAAGCCCCTTGTCGGCCTACTCCCCCAAACAGCACTTTAAGAACCTTTTGTATAAGAATCAAAGGAAGTTAGCGAAAGTAGCGTAGCTGTTTCTTTCTAAGTTAGGATATGTGGACGTGGGGTGAGGGGAATGTAAACAGTCTTATCGCATAGAAGCGTGCCCTTGAATAGTGAAGTCCGGAATAATATGGTAAATGTTAAAAGTTTTGCCAGTTATTTTGTGGATTACACAGCAGTCAGGGAGCAGTGTCAACAAACCGACACATAGTCATTTTACTCAATATTTGGCCGGAAATGCCTGAGGGGCAGCAGCAAAGCCGCTTTAAGAAAGCCCATAAAATGTATTCTAGATTGTTCCTCACCCTCATAGTCAATGTTGTGGATTTTTTGTTTTAAGGTTGTCTTTGGTTTAGTGAACTGGTATGGACAAGATTTTATAATAAGTTGTGTTTTTATTCTCATTTATTGTTGACTTTACATCCACGGACTTTGAAATGAAGCTCGACAATTTTACAGGCTGGACCTCCTTTATTTTATTACTCTTGTGCAGTCTGAAATAGCATGTGTCCCAGCAGATAGGTATACAGTGTTTTAAACATTTTTTTGCCCGTTTTTACCATTTCTCCTCTGCTGATTTCCCTTGGCTAGGCCTATGAATTGGGTTGAATATATTAAAGAGGATCTGTCACCCATAAAATTAAGCAACTCCTAGCCCTATATTTGATGCAGCAGTGTTACTCTGCTAGCGCTATCGAAACCCTCTGATCACGCTAGCAAACACTTCTGCGAAGTACAATAGAAACGCTGGACCGCGCTCAAAATGCTCTGGTGTATTCATGAGGGGGCAGGTCTATGAAGCATACCTTTGAGCGTACTCCTGCGTTTCTATTGTACTTCGCAGCAGTGTTTGCTAGCGTTATCGTAGGGTTACAATAACGCTAGCAGGGTAACACTGCTGCATCGAAGATGCGCTAGGAGTTGCTTACTTTATGGCTTACTTTTCTTTTGCTATGGGTCACAGGTCCTCTTTAAGGTGGAAATGCAGGGTAGAGTTTGTATGATTGATGGATCCTTGCTGAAAAGACTGGACTGTGCAGCAGTGTGGGTGATCTCATTGATGCGACAAACACTTTGGGGCTCATTTACTAAGGGCCCCCGATTCGCGTTTTTCCGGACGTGTTACCCGAATATTTCCGTTTGGCGCCGATTGTACCTGAATTGCCCCGGGTTTTTAGCGCACACGCGGATGCGAATTTTGGCCGCATCGGCTGCCGGTCCTGCTCGCGATCGGAAACCTCGGTGTTCGTGGCCGAACGAAAACCAACCTACGTATTCGGAAAAAAAACCGCCGCCCCCCGCTTTAAAAAAAAAATTGCGCGCGAAAAATTTCACTTCACCTTCATCCTGGGTAGAGGATGCCGGTTATTTCGAGCATTCCAGCGGACTTCAGCGCAGCAGCGCCACCTGGTGGATGACGGAGGAACTGCATTGATGAATCCCGGCCGGACCTGAATCCAGCGCAGAGAATGCGCCGCTGGATCGCGAACGGACCAGGTAAGTAAATGTGCCCCTTTGTGTATTTGTGTATGCCTTTCATTTTTCCCTAATAGTCAGCAAGTCCCTGCTTTGTAGGTGGTTCTTGATGAATGATCTTGTGCCAGAAACAGAAGAATATTCTAGTGGTTGCTGATGATACATTGCAAATGCTCTGTTTTGTTTAATTTTTATGAAACTGAATTTTCACTGTCCTATTTTACGCACAGGGTTGGCTAATTAACCCCCGATCGCTCTCCCACAGAATCCTGCATACAGGATAAGCACAAGACTCATAATCTCCAGACAAGCCTCTGCTTGCTTTATTGTGTTCAGGGGATGTTTATTTGAAAGGACAGAGCTGGAAGTATTTTTAAAAGGTTTTGTTGTGTTGCTAAAAGAAGGTTTAAAATGGTATTTTCTCCAATAGATTTATTTGCAATAAATGTTACTATCCATCCAGAATAGCATGAGCATGAACCGAAAGCTGGTATTTAACATTCTGGTATTTAAGGCCATTAACTAGGCTTAAGTGGTACTTGGGGGAAGGGAGTCTAAAAAATGAGGCTTACTCTCTGAAGAACCCCAGTCTCAATTTACATATTAAATTACATTTTCTTCACTTAGCTATAATAACCAAAACTGACATTTATCTTCACCGACATACAAAATATGGATGGCCGCTCATAAACACCTCTCTTAAAAGTATACCTGTTGAGAGAAGTAGATAATGGAACATGTAAACCTGCAGAGGCAATTTCATTAACAACAAACATTTCTTAATTCAACTACCTCAAGTGCGTGAAATAAGTTCTAATATAGTTACATGGATACGTCTGGCTGCCGAGGAACGTGTTCAGCGTGTGGAATTGAATTGGACAATCCCATGGACTGAACACATAACACAGGATGCCCTGTCTATTGGCATAGTAAAAACTGTTACAGTATCGTCCAGGAGTCTATGCATTGTATTTCTGCAGGATGCAAGAACACTCATCCCGTGCAATGCGTTTAGTTCGTGGGAGCGAACCAACATTCAGGTCCACTACCATGTGCTGAACATGTGGGTGTGCAGCCCACCTAAGGCTGGTGCCACACAGACCGCTTTGTCTGCGTTTGAAAACGCAAATGCAGACAAAGCCGAACCCACCGGCGCGGGCCGTGGCCCGATCGCATGGGCGTTTCTATGGAAATGCTTGCGATCGGGAACGAGCGGCCGGTATTTTGCATTAAATTAACGCAAAACATCGGCGGCTCATGTGGCACCAGCATTAGGGATAGTCAGGGCAGTTTCTTTATCATTCTTGCTTTATTGAATTAGAGTAAAACAGATAACATCCAATTTGCAGTTTATATGACACAGTTCACAATTACAGGTTATACATTGTTTGTATTTCGTATGTTGTGAGAAAATGGTGATGAGATAGTAAGAACTTTCCCTTGGATGCTGTAACATATATATCAAAATTCTTGGAAATTTACTTAACAAGGCAGATCTCAAAAAAGTGCCCCTCCCCGCATGAAGTCAATGAAATATATACAATGCCACCCAAAGTTAATAATATCATGTATGCCCCAAATGATATATATTATATAAGTACAGTGCTTCTGAGTGAATTAAATTATATGCAATGCATCCCTTTGTTATTTACATGTGCTTCCCACAAATAAATTTTAGTATACAGTGATGGCGAAAAGTTTTGAGAATGATACAAATGTTAATTTTTACAAAGTCTACTGAATCAGGTTTTATAACGGCAATTTGCATATACTCCAGAATCTTATAAAGAGTGAGCAGCTTAACAGCAATTAATTGCAAAGTCAATATTTGCCTAGAAAATTAACTTTTTTCCCCAAAACACATTTCAACTTCATTGCAGGCCTGCCTTAGAAGGAGAGGCTAACATCGTTTCAGTGATTGCTTCATTAACACAGGTGTGGGTGTTGATGAGGACAGGGCTGGAGATCAATCTGTCATGATTAAGTAAGAATCACACCACTGGACACTTTAAAAGGAGGCTGGTGCTTGGCATCATTGTTTCTCTTCTGTTAACCATGGTTATCTCTAAAGAAACATGTGAAGTCATCATTGCACTGCACAAAACTGGCCTGACAGGGAAGAATATTGCAGCTAGAAAGATTGCAGCTCAGTCAACAATCTATCGCATCATCATGGAATTCAAGGAAAGAGGTTTCATTGTTGCCAAAAAGGCTCCAGGGTCCAAGAAGGACCAGCAAGTGCCAGAGCTTGCTCAGGAATGGCAGCAAGCAGGTGTGAGTACATCTGCACGCACTGTGAGGCAGAGACTCTTGGAGCAAGGCCTTTAGATAAGGAGGGCAGCAAAGAAGCCACTTCTCTCCAGAAAAAACATCAGGGACAGACTGATATTCTGCAAAAGGTACAGGGAGTGGACTGCTGAGGACAGGGGTAAAGCCATTTTCTCTGATGAATCCCCTTTCCGATTGTTTGGAACATCTGGAAAACAGCTTGTTCGGAGAAGACAAGGTGAGCGATACCACTAGTCTTGTCTCATGCCAACTGTAAAGCATCCTGCAACCATTCATGTGTGAGGTTGCTTCTCAGCCAAGGGAATTGGCTCTCTCACAGTCTTGCCTAAAAAAACACATCCATGAATAAAGAATGGTACCAGAATGTCCTCCAAGAGCAACTTCTCCCAACCGTCCAAGAGCAGTTTGGTGCTCAACAATGCCTTTTCCAGCATGATGGAGCACCATGCCATAAAGAAAAGTTGATAACTAAATGGCTCAGGTTACAGAACATAGAGATTTTGGGTCCATGGCCTGGAAACTCCCCGGATCTTAATCCCATTGAGAACTTGTGGTCAATCATCAAGAGACGGGTGAACAAACAAAAACCAACAAATTGTGACAAAATGCAAGCATTGATTGTGCAAGAATGGACTGCTATCAGTCAGGATTTGGTCCAGAAGTTGATTGAGAGCATGTACGGGAGAATTGCAGAGGTACTGAAGAAGAAGGGTCAACACTGCAAATATTGACTTACTGCATTAACTCATTCTAACTGTCAATAAAAGCTTTTGTTACTCACAATATGATTGCACTCTTATTTCTGTATGTGATAAAAACATCTGACAAACACACATAAAAACCAGAGGGCAACACATCATCTGAAAATATAATAGTTGTGTCATTCTCAAAACTTATGGCCATGACTGTATACAGCTACTACCCTTTAATCAAAATATGTACAGTGCCCCAAAAGCAATTGCAACATCCCCCACTGGGGCCTAGCCTTTTCTTGGGGCCTGGAGGCCCAGAATAACGGAGTGGCAGGCTATTGTGGCATGGAATTATGGAGGGAGAGGATGATGCAGTGGTTTCTCCCTGGGGCAACCCTTGAGGTGTCTGTAGGATGAGTCCCTAGGTGATGGATGGGAAAGCCTGTGGTGGAAAGCTGGGATCAGGGATCAGACGGAGGCAATGTTGTGCAAATCAACTTACAGTTCTTTATTGAATCGCAGGCAATGGCCAAAATGGGTAACAGAAGTTTCCTAAAGCTGGAAAGGTCATAGAGAGCTGGTCTTCAGGAAAGGTGCACGAAGCATGATAGTAGATGCAGGCTGGGTTGGTTCTAATGGAACTGAGCCCAAGAGGTGGACGCTGCAGTTCTGGGCTCAAGTCTCCAGACTTGCCCTGTGTACCAGGCAGTAGAGGCAGTAGAATTTCCTGGCAATAATGGCAGTAAAGGTGCACTGAAGGTGCGCCGCTCACTCTGGCTTTCTCTTGACTATGCAGTCTGACTCCAAGATGGAGTCTCTCCCTCTGACCATGTGTTCTGACCCAGCAGGGGTTTATATACACTCCTGGTCAGGTGGTAGCACCTCTCCAATCACCTTCCAGCTTGCATAATAGACACATCATTGGATAACTACATACACCAGTTAACTATTGCCAAGCAGTATCTGCAGCTGCCGTTACACTAAGTTACACTAAGTTCTCCTAGCATTATCTCCTGGTTGAGTTGCGCAGGCTCACCAGATCCTGACATGGAGAGGGTGCTATTGGCAACTACCACCTTGCCTATGCATTGGCTGGAGTGTAGCACAATTAAAAGCTTCTATAATATACATACAAGCAGGGGAAGTGCATGCATAATGGGTATAAAAGGGTATATCCAGGCAGTGTGCACATATACCCGTACAACCAGGCTTAGTGCCATATATATAACACAAGAGAAAGTGCATTTATAATAGCAAAACCAGGATGAGTGCATATATACAGGTACTTCTAGCACAAGCTAATATATAAATATACAACCAGGACAAACACATTTAGAAAGGTACAACATACAGGGAGCATACACAATAGTATAAAGATGGGCAAATTTCTCAAAACTTCAATTCGACCAGGTTTGCTGAATTTTCTGAAAAAATTTGATTCGACCCAAATTGAATCATGTCAAAATCACGTTAAAAAACAGGTATTGTCTGGCTACAGAGAGCCTTAGGGTGTTGTACAACTTTGTGCCATGCTCAAATATGCATAGGGAGCGTGGTTTGGTCTTCAAACAATAAAGGTAGACAAGGTAAAATCTGTGCCAGTTAGAAAGAACTGAGCTGAGGGTCAAGATCCCACTATAACATCATAGAGTGCACTCTTTTTACACTGGCATCAGCTAATTCCATCAGTGTTGCTAAAGCCAAAAACAAACAGGAGTTAATTCAAAACAAAGATGACCAGTAAATGGGAAATTTGCATTTCCTCTGTGTTCTGTATCCACTCCTGCTTTTGGCTATCAATCCTGAGGCTTTTCTTTCTGATGAAATGAAATGGAAAACCAAACATAGTGGCAACATCATAGAGTGGTGGAGGGTGAAAACATTATGGAAATCACAGGTTGTTCCAGGGAGACAGCAGTCAGTTGGCAGCAGCATGAGTAGGCCGCATAGAGGCACAATGACAAATTCTGGAGCTGGCAGGAACATGGAAGGCCACATAGTGGCACAATGACAGTGTGGAGGTGCAGGCAGCAGCAGAAGCAGGAGGTCAGAAAGTGGTACAATAACAGAGTGTGGAGCTGGGTGACATTTCCAGTAACTGGTAAAGATGGTGGGAGGCAGATGGAGCTGCTGGCAACATATGTGTAGCATCAGGCGGGTGGCAGCATCAGAATAGTGGTTGAAGCAGGTAGTTAGAATCGCTGACTCATTTCTCAATGTTTGGGGGAGGTGTCATGGCTGATCTACTCTGATGCATAATGCATTGGTGTGTTGAAATCCTGGCCTATCCACACCTGATTCATCTTGACAAAGGTCAGTCTCTCCACATTACGGATGGACAAGTGGGTTCTCCTTGGGGTAACGATGGCTCCCGCTGCACTGAACACCTGCTCTGATGCCACACTACTGGCCGGGCAGGACAGCTTCTCTACTGCAAACTACTCAAGTTGCAGCCACACATCAAGTTTGGTTGCCCAGTAGTCCAGGGGATCCTCTACCTAGTAAAGTGCTGTCCAAGTAGACCACCACCTGCTGGGGCAGGGTCTGCCCCATGTCCTACTGCTGCTGGTGGCGGCTACCCTCCTCACTAGGCAGGTGAAGGAAGCTGCTCATTAAGGACTCCAGACTTAAGCTGCTGCTGATGGAGCTGCTACTGCTCCTACCCCCCCATCTCCCCACAGCAGCCGTGGCAGTAGTACTTAAGCGATGACTGCCAGGAATCCCCTGGTCAGACCTGACAGAGGATGAACCATAGCGCACATAGGTAGCGGCCAACTGTCTGCACAGTATCTCTCTATAGTGCTCCACTTGTTGCTCCCTCTTGGCAGCTGGAAAAAAGGCACCCATTTTGGACCGGTAGCAAGCGTCCAAGAGGGTGGAGAGCCAAAACTCATCCCTATGCCGGATGTTGACTATTCGGCTGTCACTAGTTAGGCAAAGCAGCATGCTGTGGGCCATCTGCGCAAGGGACTCCTGGCCTCCATCTCCACTGTATGCTGCCACGGTCCTTCTGGGTCATCTGCCTCATCTTCCACCTCCTCCGGATGCTCCTGCTCCTACGCTGTCACCTGAGTATAAAAACCACTGATTTCACCAGACACTGTTTGTGCTCGATATTGTCCTCCTCTTCCTCTAGTACAGCTCCCACTGGACTCACGTGGTCAAGAGATGTAGTCGACACTTCTCCAGTGCCCTGACCAGACAGATTTTGCAGCATCTGTTCCAGGACATTAAGCAGTGGAATGACGTTATTCATCCCGCAGTCCTGGCAAATAACGTGGCCTCTTCAAAGGGCCTGAGCAAATGACAGGTCAAAGTTAGGACATCAAAGTTACACAGGGGAGTACTCCGTTCCGCTTGCATCATCAGAAAATCATTAATGGCTTTTCTCTGTACATACAGGCGGTCTGACATATGAAGGCATGAATTCCAACCAGTGGAAACATCGCATATCAGCCTATGTTGGGGGGAGGCTGTTCTGCCACTGCAACTCGAGGAGGGCGTGCTTGGCTTTGTAAGAATGGATGAATTACATGTACATATTCCTGCCCATTTTTAGAATGTCTTGCAGATGGGTTGAAGACTTGAGGAACCTTTTGATAACCAGATTGGACACGTGCGCCATGCAGGGTGTATGGACCATCCCTCCTCGGTGCACCATGGACACCATGTTCCCCCCATTGTCTGTCACCATAGTTACGATTTGCAGTTGTTGTGGAGAAAGCCACACATTGATTTCTTCTTGCATGACGTGGAGCAGCTCCTCCCCTATGTGACTTTGTTCGCCCAGGCAAACCAGGTGTAGAACTGTGTGACACTGTGGGCTTGCACCTCCTTTTTGGAAAATAAATTTCAGCTTGGAACTCTCCACCTTGGTTTGGCACAACCCATTAGTTCTCTGAAGGGTGCAGAGTCCACAACTTGGAAAGGGAAGGACTGCAGTACCAACAACTTGGACAGGAGTACAGTCACCTTCTGTACCTTAGCATGGCTGGATACATACAGTTATCTCTTAGTAATTGCCTCATGCAACGACTGCTGCTGCCATGTGTAGCGAGGAGCAGGAGCATCTGGTCCGGGAGATGATGTGAAAGACACATCTAGGTGCTGCTGTTGCTGCGGCATTATGGACCACCACATCTGAGACACGTTACTCCCAGGCCGCTGCATGTGTTGACGCAGTGTCATGGTGCCAATGTTATGTCCCTGGCCACGCTTCACTTTCTGCCCGCCGATTCTACATATACACACGCTGGTCTCCTCTGGTGTCTTAACAAAAAACTGCCACAATGCCGAGAAGGTGATTTTACCACTCTACACTGAGTGACTTAACACTGCTGCCTCGCTGAGCTCTGGTGCCACTATTTACTTGGACCTGGGAAGCGGGTCTTGTACCCCACAGCCGTTTGGCTCCCATCCTCGCACTGCTGCCATCCTGTTGATTCATGGCCACAGCAGCGACTTGCTGCCTGCTTCGCTGCCTGACGTGCAAGCTGACACCCTCTTCTCCTGAAGATGATGATAAAGCCCTGGCTTCACCCGGCACCCAAGTGCAATCAACTATGTTGATTTAACACAGATTTTTTGATATCTACTTTATCAACAGAAAAACACTTGAAATGTGGGGTATACAGAAGCACAAGAACGGACACCCTGGACTTTGAGAAAAAAAATCACTCCAGCAGCTACTGAGCACAAGCAGATAGACGCTAGAGACAGCACATGCAGTATGAAAAGAGGAGATTTGCAATGGCTGCCTATTTTTATAGGGCTGTGACATCACATAAGCCTGCCGGTCGCTCATTGGTTTTCATTTCTGCACATGTGCAGAAAGGTGTTCCTTTCTTCTTCCCAGAGTTCTCTGCCCCATGTAACACTTTGTGCTAGCACCCATTTTGCTAACAAAGGGGGAGAAAAAAACTTTGTTGCCACGAATCACCGTAAACTTCGGATTTGTGACTAATCAAAGTTTCCCTTAATTGATTGGCCCAACTGTTTTATAGTATAACCAATACAAGTGCATGTAGCAGGGCCAGATTAAAGGGGTTTTCCCACCAACTTGCTGATAAATAGGGGTCTCCGTGCTGAGACCCCCACAGATTACGAAAATGAGGTGTCCGATGGGGTCCCATGCTCGGTCAGACTAATGGCAGTGCTCGGCAAATCGCAGTGCACAGCAATTTCCGTCAGCTCATTAGAGATTAGTGGAGCAGAACAGTCATGCACGGCCATCTGCTCCATTAGTCTGACAGAGCGACAGGGATCTGATGGAGCTATTTGGGACCCCATCTGAACCCTTGTTTTGGTGATCTGTGGGGGTCTTAGCACTGAGACCCCCACTAATCAGCAAGTTAGGCCCTATCCTGTGGATAGAATCCAACTTTTGTTTGTGGGAAAACCAAAGGCTGTCTGAGGTACCGTATATTCCGGCGTATAAGATGACCTGGTGTATAAGACGACCCCCCTACTTTCCTGTTTAAAATATAGAGTTTATGGTAGATTCGCCGTATAAGACTACCTCTTTTCCAACGCATACAAAACACCGGTAAAAATTTTTAAAAAAACAGATTTGAATTTAACATGGTCCTTTTTTTAATTTAAATTCTTATGACATGCAGGTATATAGCAGGAAAACTGTCGCTCATAAACATAAGGTATACCACAACAACATTACCATCGTCCATTTTACTGTAAATGTTACCATACTGTACCTTAAATTTTTATTTTATTAAATATGCCATGCCATGCCATGCGGGAAAAAAATTCCAAATGCAATGAAAATGGTGAAAAAAAGCATTTGCGCCATTTTCTTGTGGGCTTGGATATTACGTCTTTCACTGAGCGCCTCAAATCACAGGTCTATTTTATTCTTTGGGTCGGTACGATTACGGGGATACCAAATTTGCATAGGTTTTATAATGTTTTCATACATTTACAAAAATGAAAACCTCCTGTACAAAAATTATTTTTTGATTTTGCCAACTTCTGGCGCTAATAACTTTTTTATACTTTGGTGTACGGAGCTGTGGGTGGTGTCATTTTTTGCGAAATTTGATAATATTTTCAATGATATCATTTTTAGGACTGCACAACCTTTTGATCACTTTTTCTAGATATTTTTATATTTTTCAAAATGGCAAAAAAGTGCCATTTTTTCGACTTTGGCGCTATTTTCCGTTTACGGGTTAAACGCATTGAAAAACCGTTATCATTTTTGATAGATTGGGCTTTTTCGGACGCGTCGATACCTATTTATTTATGATTTTTACTGTTTATTATATTTATGTCAGTTCTAGGGAAGGGGGGTGATTTGAATTTTTAGGTTTTTTATAAATTTTTTTTTTTTTAACTTTTTTTACTTTTTTTTTATCTATTTTTCAGAACTCCTAAGGGTACTTTAACCCTAGGTTGTCTGATCGATCCTACCATATACTGCCATACTACAGTATGGCAGTATATGAGGATTTTCCTCATTCATTACAATGTGCTATCAGCACATTGTAATGAAGGGGTTAAAACGAAATAGCCTCGGGTCTTCGGAAGACCCGAGGCTACCATGGAGACCATGCGCCGCTATCTTTTTGAGGCTGCCGGCAGCTTTGCCAGCAGCCAACGCTGTGAAAACACCCGCGATCGGCGCTACCGGTGTTACCGGTAAGCCTTTGCTGCAATATGCAGCAAAGACTTACCGGCTATGGAGAGGGCTCAGTCTGTGAGCCCTCTCCATGCAGCGCGACCCGACCGCCGCCCGTGAATACACGGCGGGCGGTCGCGATTACCAGCGTATAAGACGACCCCAGAGAAGACAGAAGTTTTTTCTGTCTTTAAAAGTCGTCTTATACGCCGGAATATACGGTACTTAATACATCTAATACATCAATTAAGATGTGCCCCCCCACACCCTGCAGCAAAATGTGAGTGTCATAAATGGCTATAATATGTAAAGCTGTAATATGTGTACAATAAAGTCATAACAGCAAATTTACTTGATAACCAACATTCACCAAATTTTTTCTTTATGTCGCCATGATTTTTTATGCGTCCTCTCGTTTTTGTAGGATTTTATGAGGCTTAGAACTTTAGGTGCAATTTTTCACATTTTCATAAAAAACACAAAATCAGACTTTTGAGGAATCTGCTCAGATTTCAGGTAACTTTCAGTGCCTAAATAATTGTAAAAACCTTTGTTCTGGAGCCGGTGACAGAAGCTGGATGTAGTAGTACAATACGTGACAAGTGGTAAGTCACAGCCGCCCATGGCGTACTACTACGTCCATTGTTGGTAAGGGGCCCCATGCTCACCCTGTACAGCAGTATACCAAGCGACAACTATGGTTATTGGTGCATACTCGTGCGAGAAAATTTGCAAAAACACACTGTGCAGACTGTTCCATTTTCCTCCTTTTTAACCTCCCTTTTTAAATCAAATACAGTATTCCTATCTATCTGTTAATATAAAAGTACTTTCCTAATTTTCACGGCCCATTTATAGGGGGTTGTGTGCCTGGGACACACCACCTCTGTGTGGGGTAGAGCGGTGGGGTCTGTAAAGGTGGTAACACAGCACCTTGCCCAGCACCACGACGCACCAACTAACCAGATGAAGGATCTCCCCCAGGGGGGGAACAGGGGGGGGAAACCACGGCGTGGGTATGGCTTAGAAATTCGCTGTCGGTGCGGCGTGCCTATCCGTGGGGTCCTCATTGGGGGTTTCCTCCCTGTCCGCTTGAAGGGACCTGAGCTCTATGGTTATTATTTAAGACCGTGCTGGTTGGCCTTTCGTTTTTTTGTTACTTACCACACGTAGGCCTCCATTCAGGGGATTGCACCCGTGTGTACCATCTCCTGTCGGGACCCAGTCGCGCGCACGCCCGTTCCTGGCGTCATGGTGCTGCGCGACCCGGAAGTAGGATGGTGTACTTCCGGTTCGGCGGGGGGCCGTGTTTCGTCCGACACACCTCGGCCGTCAAATCCAGGAGTAGCCCCGGGAGTATAGCACTCCTCCTTGGGGGAGTGTCTCACCAGCCAAGTTAGTTTTTTTTTGGCCTTGTTTTGGTGACTCTTAAGAGTAATAAAAGAGCCCAGGCCAGACCGAAGGGGGGAGGGCGTGCTTTTTTGGATAAAAACCGGGGCTTTTAGGTGGTACTCTGCTCTAACACTCTTTCAACATGGGCATAAAGAAGACGTGATGTTCCTGAGCCCTTGAGACCCCAACTCCGGTACTTCAGGGTGGTGAGTGCTCTTATTGTCTCTCTTACAGGGTTGTAATAGCTTTAGTAGAAAATTGCCCGGCGAAACCATGAGAAAAGTACATGTCCCTCATGGCATCTCAAAATTATGGGCAAAAGTCTCCTCTTGGTTGGACTCGTCTGCGGTCGGTTATTAGAGAAGAAGTGCCGGTTATCGGTTAAAATATCATTGACCAACAACCCCTGCCCTTCATAATACGGACCTCCCAGGCCTTCCCTCGCGACTCCCATGGAAACGTTATCCGTGTCAAGCGGAGGAAGGAGAAAAAGGGATGATTCTTCGCCTCAGAAGAGGAATTGTCGGGACGTCCTTTATTTTTGGCAGAGATACGTAAGGACTATTGAGGATGGTTAATCCTCCCATGGAGCATAGAGTGAAAAAAAAAACTCATAAATCAGTGCAAGACTATGTTTGAGGGGCTGACTGAGAGGAAAAGGCGTAACCTTTCCATCCATGTACCATTCTATCCCTGATCTCAAAAGAATGGCAGAGCCCAGATTAAAATCCTATATCCCTAGGCTATAAGATGGAAATACCCTCTTTGAGAGAACGCACGTCGGCTGGGGCCCTCCATCCACCTAAAGGGGAGTGCCCCCTCCATTAATTAAATTTCTGTCTCTGTATGGGTGCCGTCGGGTTTACACACCCTTTGAGATATGGTAATGCCGGGGGGGGTAAAGATAGTCCCAGGAAAAATCAGGGGTAAGTTTTCCTCAAAATCATGGGAATATGCGACCACTTCCTTCGCCTCAGAACCAGCAGTAGCGGCACCTGTGGTGGCTCGCTGACTCCTGTTATGGTTAGACCACTCTTTGTGGGGGGATAGACAGAACAAAGTCTCTAGAGAATCCCTAAGGCCTCAATAACAGTATCCAAAAAGGGGCGGCTCTAAGCCGATGCCTCAGTAGACTTTTAAACTTTCAGCTGATCCTCCTCAGGCCTGTGCTCATGCGTTCAGCCATAGGGCTTTATGGTTAAAAACCTGTCAGGATAAATGGCCTCTAGGGGTAAACTATTTCGCATTCCCTCGATGGGTAATTTTTATTTGGGCCCATCTTGATGAATTTGCTGGAAAAACAGGTGACAAAAAGAAGGTTTTCCCACCATCCTCTAACCCCCTAATAGACCCAGATCCTTTCGGTCCTTTCGGAGATTCAATGTGCCAAAAGGAGAGTAGGGAAAGCAGAAGTAGACCAGGTCCAACCAGACCCACTCACCAGCTAGGGGTTATTTTTTGCCAACAGCACTCGCATCTAGGCATCCACTTTCCGACCACAATGACGCGAGGCCCCAGGTGGGGGGAAGTTGTCCCACTTCCTCTCCTGCCTGGGAACACCTTTCATGCAGTCAGTGGTATGTCCTGCAGTTCCATTCTCGGGGGATAAGAGCTGGGACTTCAAGAACTTTCCTCCTCAAAGTTCAGATAACAAAATCCCATCGGGAGAGAAAGGGCATCATATATGGAGTGAAGTACCGAATTACTCTCCAAAAAAGTACTGTGCCCAGCCCTTAGGTGAAAAACAGGGTTCTACTCGACCCTATTCTGGGTAAAAAAACCAAGGTGGGGGCCTAGACCTATCATAAATTTGAGAGAGTTAAACAGTTTTCTTACAGATCCAAGTTTCAATGGAAACGCTAAAGTCCGCGGTAAATCTGTTATATCTCATCCGGGGGTGTTTTTATGGCGTCAACGACCTTAAACAAAGACGCCTATTCCATATACCTATTCCACCGATTATCAGAGTACCTAGATTTGCGATTCAGTTAGGTCAAAAGGTAAAACACTTTCCGTACAGAGCCCTCCCTTTTGGTATCGCCATTGCAACCCAGGTGTTTACAAAAACTTGTTTCAGAGATGTCGGGGTCGGCCTCTCAATAATCAGGGGGCTTTTGGGGGGGGCTCATACCTTACCTGGACGATTTTCTTCTCTATGGGGCCTTGCAGTAGAAGCAGTAGAGGGTCAAGTGTCAGGGGTCCGAAAAATTCTGGATTTCTTTTCTGGTTGGCTAGTCACGGGAAACATCAGAAATATTCCCCATCCAACAGAAGCTCTTCTCTGGGTGGTTCTCCTAGACTCAATTACCAAAAACCTTTCTTCTTCCTTCCCAGAGAGAAGCAGGAAAATAAGGGAAGTATAATTATGGCATAAAAGGTCCTCAATACACCCATAGGAAAGGTATGTCCCTTTTAGGAGTCCTAGTTGGCCACCATCCCCTGCAGTTCCCCTGGTGGCTTCATTTTTCACACAAAACCTTACAGTATTTTCTTCTTCGGTCTGGGACAGAATCCTTCTTCCTTAGACCAGGAGATACACATTCCAGAGTTAGTAAGTAGTCCTCTAGTTGTGGTGAATCGATCGATACTTAGAGCTGAAAGAGCCTCCCTGGTTTCCAGGTCCAGAAAAAAACCATTACAAAAACAAGAATGCAAGAGCCCGGGTGTTTGGGGGCTCACATGGAAAGACAGAATATTTCAGGCCATTGGACACTCAGGAATCAACCCTTTCTCAAACAACAAAGAGTTACTGGCTATACTAACGGGGCTGGAACAGCTCTTCCATCCCTGAGGGGACAAGAACGTTTTTAGTAAGATCAGACAATACCTCGCGGTAGCCTATATAAACAAGCATGGGGAACAAGGGGTCCACAACTCATGGAGATACCCTCATCACATTTTTTCAACTGTCAGATCTCATCTACGTCACTAGGGCGTACACATAAGGGGGGCAGAAAATACCCAAGCGACTCTTGAGCCGCAATGTCCTCCGACAGGGAGAATTGGGGGCCTCAAGGGAGAGTCTTCAACCTGATAACCAAAAAGTGGGGGATCCCACCGTCCGTTCCAGCATATGGAGATCAGCGCCCAGTCATTAAAATAGACCTTTTTGCCAGCAGAAAACCAAAAAGTGAATCATTTTTTCTCCATAGAGTACAGGGATCGTCCATTGGCAAAGAATTCCTTCTCCCATAATTGGGGAGTACCATCACCTGTTATAACGCTTTCCCCCCCCATGCTATTGATTGCCCAGGACTCTGGGGAAAATAAAACCGGGAGAAGGCAAAAGTCCATCCTCATTGCCCCCTTTGGCCTCGCCGTGCCTGGTTTTCAAGTCTAGAGATATTACAATAGCGATCCATGGGGTCCTGCCAGAGTGGAAAGGACTTGTTATACCAGGTCCTATTTGTCTCCGAAGTGAGGGGGCTTCATCTTACGGCATGCTATGGGAGGTTGATTCTTGGAAAAAGTCTTTCAGGTCAGTCATTTCCGACCCTTCACTCAAAAAACTAGAAAACCCATCACCCTCATGAATTTATCTGAGAACATGGAAGGCTTTCTTAGGTTTATAGAGACCAATTGATAGTGAGCCAGATTTCGGTAACATGTCGGTTTGTTTTACAACTAGGCCTGAAAGGGGTTTTGAAACCGGTCCACCCTAAAATTCTGTCCAGGTATCGGCCCTTGCAGCTCTGTTTGAACCAGGATTGCCAAACCATCCTTGGTGGCTAGACTTTGTTACAGCCTCCGTAAGACTCCACCCCACTTCTAGGTCAAGTTTTCCGCCCTGGGATTTTATCCTTAGTATTAAAAGGCTCTATCAGGTCCCTCCTTTTGAACCCTTAGAGAACTCTCTTCAAAACTACTAACCTTCAAAGTTGTATTTCTGTACTATCACATCTGCTTAGGAGAGTAACGAGATTGCTGCACTATCCTGTAGACCTCCATTCTTTGTTTTATTCCCAGATAAAATCGTGTTGAGACCTGATTCCCAGTTCCTTCCAAAGTAGTTTCAGACTCCATAGATCTCGCGGTAGTTTCTGCCTTCTTTTTGGCTCAAGCCTAGTCCGATAATGAAAATCCTTTCATAATCTGGATGTCAGGCGTATGTCCTTCAATATTTGGGAGTTCAGAATTGTTCCGTAGGACAATAGTCTGTTTGGGTTCTCTTTTCAGGGAAGAACAAAGGGGAAAAGTTGCATCATCACCACAAAAACGACGATTCGCTAGAATGGATCAGGGCTACCATCCAGTTATAGATTGAAGTAGCCGAAAAGACTATCCAGAAATTTCATGCCCATTCCACGCAGAGCTCTGGTACACAAATCATGGCAGAGTTCAGACATGCCCTCATTCGGAATCACGATATGTCAAGCTGCATGTGTTGGTCTTCCGCCCCACATGGCCTATCTTTAAACACTCTAAGGTTGATGTGGCGGGTTCTCTCGACCTTTTCTTCGGGAGAGGTCTTTCCTTCTATTATCCCTCCCTAAAAGTTTTCTTCTTCTTGGAAAATCTCTCTGGTTGTGCCGTACGTGGGCTGGGGGGAAAACAGAATTACTCACCCGGTACGATTGTTTCCTTGTAACCACGACGGCGACCTGGTATATTCCCACCCGTGTGTTATTTCCTACTGTTTTCTGTGTCGGTCCAATTGGGTGTCGCAAAAAAAAAAAAAAAAAAAAAAAAGAATATATATAAGTTAAATATCATATTACGCACCGTATATGGGGTATATATCCAATACTAACGAATACATGGAAAATGGTTTCTATGCTGACTTAAACAATGAATCTCTTCTCCAAGATCCGGTTAAAAAACCCCTAGGCAGGATAGAGGAGCGCGATTTTAGCTCAGTTCCTGTCCCTGGGGGGCGGTCCCTCTCTCTGGTTGGTGCGTCGTGGTACGAGGAAAACATCATTACCGGTGAGTTAACTTCTGTTTTTCAAAGCTGTTTTAATATTTTGGAGGGCGCAGTTATATATATGGGGTTTCATGTGTGGGATTTTCTATCATATAGGCCTTATAAATTACTTCGAACTAAATTAGAATCTGAAAAATCGCACCAAAAAGGTAATAAGCTACTAACATCCAAAATAGAAAAGTCATGGTTGAAAAATGATTCCAATGTAGCAGTCGACATATGGAAAAATGTTAGTATCAAGCTTCTCTTAAGTGATATGATTATATATTGTCCAAAAAGTAGAAAATTTTGATTGGCAAAACCATAATTTTAGTTCAAATTGCAAATTTCATACAAAATAAATACTAAAATATTGTGAAATGTGGCAACTAACATGAAGTAGAATGTAGGAACACATTCTAAAAGGGCCCACTGATTAACGACCATTAGTTACCTTGTAAAAAAAAAATCAAAATCATACTCACTACCAAAAGCGTGGTGTTAAGGGGATTCTCTTCTGGCCAGGCTTACTGGGGAGACTTATGGACAGCCAGGGGTCATAAAGAGGCCACAACTCGGTACTCTGTCTGTGGCCTCTCGTACACAGAATTTTTTGGGCCTCTGGTCGGTGCTGTTCTGCCACCTCTTTAAGTGACGAAGGAGCTGCGCCTCTCCTCAGGAAGATGCTTCTTAAGGGAAATCTGCCATTTGTTTTTCATACATTGTGAACAAAACATACCTTGAAAATGCTGTGGCCCACTGATGTAGAAACATTATGGCATATTTACTTACACGCCGCGCGCGAGTTCCCTGAAGTGCATTGTCCGACCGGAATTGAACTCTGCGTGTATTCACTAAGATTGCCGCCCCATATCCTGAATGTGTTTCGCTTCCCCACTGAGGATCCGCCAGATTTCAACATCTTTCTTCCCAATGCATGTAAGTGCATTGTCTTGCAATAACAATTCAAGATAACCCCCCGCTCTCAGTCCGAATTCCGTCGGATCGTCTGACGGCACCCCCCCTGATTTTCTGTTGCATGAAAGCCAGTGCAGGTGCGCCCAATCTAGTTGGTGCGACACAATTCTATCCTGCTAAATAACCTTCTTAGTAGCGCAATCCCAAACCATGAACAATCCGAGAATTGTGAACCGCAAACCCTTAGTAAATAAGCCTCCATTATCTTGCATTCGGCCTCCGTTCATAAACACATTTCACAGACGTCCTGAATTGGTCCAGAAAGGACTATTCAACGTGAGCTGATGGTGCAGTGATTGAATACTTCTGCCGGTCAGGGACAACATATTGATTACATCATTCCTGGAGCATGTCATAATTAGGGTAAGAGTAAGAAGTGCGAGCCGCCACAGGAGTAACAGAGCCTCATTGTCATAATTTGATTTTTCAGCAAAACCACTCGGCTTATTCAAGATGTGTTTTCTGCATCAGTGTAGCTACAGGATTCTCATGTTTGGATCATAGGCATAAAAACAAATGGTAGATTTCCTTTTTGTTTGTATTGAGCTATGTGGGACTATTGTTTTTGTATGTGAATTCCGAAGTAAATTTTTTGAATCCCTGGATTTTCAGACTTTGGGTGGGAACAAAGATTAAAGTATGCTTCATTGTAATAGTAAAACCCCTAGATAACTCTACATTAGTTCCTGAGGCTAAAGTTCAGTAATTAACCAGCACCCATATACACGTAAAGAGGTCCATTTGTAACTTGTGGTTGTATGTAGGTTTGTGTTCTAAGTAGCAACTGGATATAACTGCATTATAGTGTAACGCACTATATTAAGATGAATAGAAGGTTTATATGTAGGTAGGGAGCCAATGTCATGTTTTCTGTTTATTTATGACGGAAACAAGTAACAGGTTGTAGCAGAAATTTTTACCTAATGGAAAAGCAAGACAGAAACTAAGTGTTTTTTTAAAGCGTAGTGACATTTATAGTAACCTACAGTATTATTTTTTTTGTTTTTACTAGATTTCTCCTCGCATTCCAAAGATTTACAAGGCATTAGCCTGTAGGTAAGAAGAGGCCCAAATGAATGTAAGAGAGTGAAGTATAATCCCCCTAAATCTCCAGCAGAGGAGTTAATGACAAATGATAAGGCTGCCAGAAAAATTTCAATAGTGTTGGAACGAATGACTGCTGGGCAGCATGAACAGAAGGTGTGGTGCCAGCTGGAGGAGACCCTGTTATTGCCTGTACCATTACAAAGTGAATCATATTTGTCCATTTACCTGATTTAAACGGCATTGTGCAAGCTTCATCATACATTTAATTGTTAAAACACAAGTACAATATTTCTTCTTATGCTGGCAGCATTCCAGTTTCCTCATCTGGGTTTGATTTTGGAAATGTTCAATGATCAGTTTTTTTTCTTTTATGAACTAATAATTAGATGACAGGATATGGCAAGTACAAAATATCTATCGGCCAGCTCAAACAAATTCGAAAGCCTCATCACTGTAAGAATGAATATAAAATGTTCACTTTGCAAAAAGTTAACTTCCTGCAGGAACTTCTACTATTTCATCAGTGGAAAAGCCTTTTATTGCCTCTTTTAAATTAACTCTAATGATAAAAGGGTATGCTTTAATGTTGGGGTTTCCCCTCCCCAAGCAGAGCCCTAGACATTTGAACCCTTTGTAAGCTGTAAAAACAATCTGCAGAAACAATAATTTAATTAAAGGAACTATAATAATATGACATTTTCTGTGGATCAAGTGTATACTATAATGATCTATTTTTATGCGGTTTTTCTCTCGCCCTCTAGGCAACTATTGTCGCAGCCCAGCAGGTGAGATGGACTGGTATATTAGTGAGCTCTGAAAGGCTCCAGGGTGGACTGACAATGAGAATTTTCCTAGGATTGACCTGTCTGTTGACTGCTTGGATAGCTTCCTTCCTTTCTCTCTCTCTAGCTGCACAAGTTTTTTGCTGTATTCATGCCATTTGTTGAACCCCCTTACTGCCACAGCCACACAGTATTATTTCCCCCTTTATGCCCTCATATCTACCCCACATTATGTTCCCGCAGAACCCTGATCACATTGGGGCACATTACTTAACCGGTTCCTGTGCCATCAGCAGGCGCGTTCTCCGTTGAACTTCGGGTCTTCCGGCGATTCATAAAGGTAGTGCACCCGATGTCCACCAGAGTTCCCACCGCCTATCTTGGTGCGGTAAGCAAGTGGTCAAGCGACACACTTTTTTTTAAAAAATTCAGCGTTTTTTTCCAAATCTGGTCGGTTTTCCGACGGCTTACACCCCCCGATTTCCATGCATGCATGCCTGCGCTTAGCCCCACAATCCTCTCGTGTGCACCAAAAATCTGGGGCAATTTAGGAAAAGACGGCGCAAAACGGTAATATTCAGGAAACCCATGAAATATGATTCGGACTTAGTAAATGACCCCCATTGTGTTCCCCTTCGCATTGTGCTTTTGCCAGATTCCTTTCACATTGGGGCAACCTGGCTCCCACATATTTGCCCAAGAAACTTCCCCTCATTTTAATCCCCCAGCACTACCCCTTATGTTTATGGCCCCAGCACCCGCCCCTAATATTATTCACCCACAGCTACTGTCTGTATGATGCACCCCAACAGCCTCTTCCCCCTCATACTATGCCTCTCCAAGCAGTTTACCTCCTTTTATTTCTCTCCTGCAACCCTCTTCATATCATTGCCACCCAGCACGCTCCTCCTCATATTATGCCTCTCCTAGCAGCTTCCCCTCATATTATTTTCCCCTGTAGCCCTCTATCATATCATGCCACCCAGCATTCCCCCTCATGTTATCCCCAGCAGCTCCTCCTCATATTATGCCTCTTCCAGCAGCTTCCCCTCATATATTACCTCCCTGGTAGCCCTCCTCATATTATGCCTCCCAGCAGAGCCCCCTCTATCATGCCCCCAGAAGCTCCAACTCAGGTATAACCCTAGAAGCTCGTACAGCTTCATGCTGTACAGTCTAATGGACTTGTAAAGACTACAAATTGACTTTACATTCATGCACATACAGTTTTTAGTATGTGTAATTTTATGTACAAATGCTTTGATAAGAGATTATTTTGCATCACATAGTGCTTTTGTGGATATCGATTGTCCCCAGCAGAGATCCCCCTCATATTATACCCTCCCACAGCTCCCCTCATATATTGTACCACCAACGGCTCCCCTCATATTTCCCCCAGGGGAGCTTCCTTCATACTGTGCCTGCCAGCACCTCACAACTATACTGTATAATTCCCCTCTTAGCAGCTTCCCTCAATATGATCTCCAGAAGATCTGACTCATATTATGCCATCCAGCGGCAACCCCCCTCATATTATGACCCCTCAGCAGCTCATAATTAACTCTATCTGGGTTATACCTTCCAGTTCCTGGAACCGTGCCAAAGCGCCCAAAATCTGGGGCTCTGACGGCTGCATAATATAAAAACCTGTGGAAGATACAGCACAAATGGTTTTGGCAACAACCCTAAGAAGCCCTTCTGGCTCAAAAGCATAATTTTAAAAGTTGATTTTAGAAGAAGAGGCCATGAATAACAGAATAATAAATTACCACATTCACGAGATCCTGGATTTATGAGTTGGTGTCCCTGCTTTAGCATGTTTGATTCTGATGGTAGATTTCCCTATTACCCCTTACCAACAATTGGACGTAGTAGTACCCTATGGGCGCTGTTGACTTACCACTGTCACTTATTGTACTACTACATCAGCTTCTGTCACCGGGCTCCAGAACAAAGGTTTCTACAATTATTTAGGCACTGAAAGTTCCTGAAATCTGAGCAGTTCCTCAAAAGTCTGATTTTTGTGTTTTTTATGAAAATGTGAAAAATTGCACCTAAAGTTCTAAGCCCATAAAATCCTACAAAAACGAGAGGACGCATAAAAAATAATGGCGACATAGAAAATTTGTTGAATGTTGGTTATCAAGTAAATTTGCTGTTATGACTTATTTGTACACATATTCAGCTTTACAATATTATAGCCATTATGACACTCACATTTTGCTGCAGGGTGTGGGGGGGGCACATCTTAATTGATGTATTAGATGTTTAAGTACCGTTATTCCGGCGTATAAGACGACTTTTGAAGACAGAAAATCTTCTGTCTTCTCTGGGGTCGTCTTAACGCTGGTAATCGCGACCGCCCCGCCTGTATTCACGGCGGCGGTCGGGTCGCGCTGCATGGAGAGGGCTCACAGACTGACCCTCTCCATAGCCGTAAGTCTTTGCTGCATATTGCAGCAAAGGCTTACCGGTACACCGTACGCCGAGCGCGGGTGTTTTACAGCGTTGGCTGCTGGCAAAGCTGCCGGCAGCCTCAAAAATAGCGGCGCATGGTCTCCATGGTAGCCTCGGGTCTTCCGAAGACCCGAGGCTATTTCGTTTTAACCCCTTCTTACAATGTTGCTGATAGCCCATTGGTAATGAATGAGGAAAATCCTCATATACTGCCATACTGAGTATGGCAGTATATGGTAGGATCGTCACAACCTAGGGTTAAAGTCCCCTAGGGAGTCTGAAAAATATAAAATAAAAAATTAAAAAAAGTTAAAAAAAAAAAATTATAATAAAAACCCTAAAATTTCAAATCACCCCCCTTTCCCTAGAACTGACATAAATATAATAAACAGTAAATCATACATAAATCATGTGATCGCGCGTCCGAAAATGCCCAATCTATCAAAATATGATAACGGTTTTCAATGCTTTTAACCCGTAAAGGAAAATAGCGCCCAAAGTCGAAAATGGCACTTTTTGCCATTTTGAAAAATATAAAAATATCTAAAAAAGTGATCAAAAGGTTGTGCTGCAAAAAATGATATCATTGAAAAATTTATCAAATTTCGCAAAAATGACACCCACCCCCAGCTCCGTACACCAAAGTATAAAAAAGTATTAGCGCCAGAAGTTGGCAAAATCAAAATAATTTTTGTACAGGAGGTTTTCATTTTGTAAATGTTAAAACATTATAAAACCCTATGCAAATTTGGTATCCCCGTAATCGTACCCGACCAAAGAATAAAATAGACCTGTGATTTGAGGCGCTCAGTGAAAGACGTAATATCCAAGCCCACAAAAAATGGCGCAAATATGCTTTTTCACCATTTTCATTGCATTTGGAATTTTTTTCCCGCATGGCATGCATGGCATATTTATAAAATAAAAATTTAAGGACAGTATGGTACATTTACAGTAAAATACGATGGTAATGTTTGTTTGTGGTATACCTTATGTTTATGAGCGACAGTTTTCCTGCTATATACCTGCAGGTCATAAGAATTTAAATTAAAAAAAGGACCATGAAATTCAAATCTGTTTTTTAAAAATTTTTACCGGGTTTTTGTATGCGTTGGAAAAGAGGTAGTCTTATACGGCAATCTACCATAACTCCTATATTTTAAACAGGAGTAGGGGGTCGTCTTATCACCAGGTCATCTTATACCCGAAAATACGGTACCTCAGACAGCCTTTGTTTCCACAAAGCCGTCACAGCCGCCCATGGCGTACTACTACGTCCATTGTTGGTAAGGGGTAATAAGGGAAATCTACCATCAGAATCAAACATGCTAAAGCAGGGACACCAACTCATAAATCCAGGCTCTGTGAATGTGGTAATCTTATTATTTCTGTTATTCATGGCCTCCTTTCTTCTAAAATCAACTTTTAAAATTATGCTTTTGAGCCAGAAGGGCTCTTAAGGGTTGTTGCCAAAAACCATTTGTGCTGTATCTTCACAGGTTTTTATATTATGCAGCCCTTCAGAGCCCAGATTTTGGGCGCTTTGGCACGGTTCCTAGGAACTGGAAGGTATAACCCAGATAGAGTTAATTATGAGCTGCTGAGGGGTCATAATATGAGGGGGTGCAGCTAGGATGGCATAATATGAGTCAGATCTTCTGAGAGTATCATATGAGGGGAAGCTGCTAAGAGGGGAATTATACAGTATGAGTGTGAGGTGCTGGCAGGCACAGTATGAAGGGAAGCTCCCCTGGGGGAATAATATGAGGGGAGCCGTTGGTGGTACAATATATGAGGGGAGCTGCTGGGAGGGTATAATATGAGGGGGATCTGCTGGGGACAATCAGATATCCACAAAAGCACTATGTGATGCAAAATATCTTTCTTTATCAAAGCATTTGTACATAAAATTACACATACTAAAAACTGATACTGTGCATGAATGTAAAGTCAATTTGTAGTCTTTCAAAAGTCCATTAGACTGTACAGCATGAGCTGTACGAGCTTCTAGGGGTATACCATGAGTTGGAGCTTCTGGGGGCATGATATGAGGGGGATCTGCTGGGAGGCATAATATGAGGGAGGGCTACCAGGGGAGGTAATAATATGAGGGGAAGCTGCTGGAAGAGGCATAATATGAGGAGGAGCTGCTGGGGGCATAACATGAGGGGGAGATGCTGGGTGGCATGATATGATAGAGGGCTACAGGGAGAAAATAATATGAGGGGAAGCTGCTAGGAGAGGCATAATATGAGGAGGAGCTGCTGGGTGGCATGATATGAGAGAGGGTTGCAGGAGAGGAAATAAAATGAGGGTAAACTGCTTGGAGAGGCATAGTATGAGGGGGAAGAGGCTGTTGGGGTGCATAATACAAGCAGTAGCTGCTGGGGTGAATAATATTAGGGGCGTGGCTGGGGCCATAACATAAGGGGTAGCTGCTGGGGGCATAACATGAGGGGAAGTTCTTGGGCAAAATATGTGGGGAGCCAGGTTGCCACAATGTGAAAGGAATCTGGCAAAAGCACAATGCGAAGGGGAACACAATGGGGGTCATTTACTAAGGTCCCGAATCACTATTTTTCATCGGGTTTCCTGAATATTACCGATTTGCGCCGTCTTTTCCTAAATTGCCCCAGATTTTTGGTGCACACGAACGGATTGTGGCGCATAAGTGTAGGCATGCATGCAATGGAAATCGGGGGGTGTAGCCGTCGGAAAACCCGACAGATTTGGAAAAAACGCTGAATTTTTTAAAAAAAATGTGTCGCTTGACACTTGCTTACCTGCACCCAAGATAGGACGGTGAACTCCTGGTGGACATCGGGTGCACTACCTTATTGAATCGCCGGAAGACCCGAATGTTCAACGGAGAACGCGCCGCTGGATTGGCACAGGACCGGGTAAGTAAATGTGCCCCAATGTGACAGGGTTCTGCGAGGAACATAATGTGGTGGTAGATAGAGGGCATAAAGGGGGAAATAATACTGTGTGGCTGTGGAGTAAGGGGGTCAACAAATGGCATGACATACAGCAAAAATATTGTGCAGCTAGGAGAGAGAAAGGGAAGGAAGCTATCCAAGCAGTCAACAGACAGGTCAATCCACTAGGAAAATTCTCATTGTCAGTCCAACCCTGAGAGCCTTTCAGAGCTCACTAATATTACCAGTCCATCTCACCTGCTGGGCTGCCGAATAGTTGCTAGAGGGCGAGAAAACCGCATAAAAATAGCATACATTATAGTATACACTTGATCACAGAAAATGTCATATTATTATAGTTCCTTTAATTATAATTATTGTTCTGCAGATTGTTTTTACAGCTTACAAAGGGTTCAAAAATGTCTAGGTCTCTGCTTGGGGAGGGAAAACCCCACATTAAAGCATACCCTTTTATACATTAGAGTTAATTTAAAAGAGGCAAATAAAGTGCTTTTCCACTGATGAAATAGTAGAAGTTTCTGCAGGAAGTTAACTTTTTGCAAAGTGACATTTTATATTCATTTCTACAGTGATGAGGCTTTGAGAATTTGTTGAGCTGGCAGATAGATATTTTGTACTTGCCATATCCTGCTAATCTAATTATTAGTTCATAAAAGAAAAAAATCTGATCTACGTGAAACATTTTCCAAATCAACCAAGATGAGGAAACTGGAATGCTGCCAGCATAAGAAGAAATATTGTACTTGTGTTTAACAATTAAATGTATGATGACGCTTGCACCATGCCGTTAAATCAAGGTAAATGGACAAATATAGATTCACTTTGTAATGGGTACAGGCACTAACAGGGTCTCCTCCAGCTGGCACCACACCTATCTGTTCCATGCTGCCCAGCAGTCATTCGTTCCAAGCACTATTGAAATTTTCTGGCAGCCTATCATTTGTCATTCACTCCTCTGCTGGAGATTTATGGGGATATACTTCACTCTCTTACATTCATTTGGGCCTCTTCTTACCTACAGGCTAATGCTGTAAATCTTTAGTGCAGGAGAAATCTAGTAAAAACAAAAAAAATAATACTGTAAGGTTACTATAAATGGTCACTACGCTTTAAAAAAAACTTAGTTTCTGTCTTGCTTTTCCATTAGGTAAAAATTTCTGCTACAACCTGTGTACTTGTTTCCGTCATAAATAACAGAAACATGACATTGGCTACCCTACCATACATGTAACCTTCTATTCATCTTCAATATTTAGTGCCGTTACACTATAATGCCAGTATATCCAGTTGCTGACTTAAGAACACCCAACCTACATACAACCACAAGTTACAAATGGACCTCTTTAGCTGTATCTGGGTGCTGGTAAATTACTGAACTTTAGCCTCAGGCTAACTGTAAGAGTTATCAAAGGGGTTTACTATCTACAATGAAGCTATACTTTAAATCTTTGTTCCCAAAAGTCTGAAAATCCCAGGGATTCAAAAAATTTACTTCCTGGAATTACACATACAAAATACAATAGTCCCACATAGCTCACATACAAATTCAAAAAGGAAATCTACAATTTGTTTTTATGCCTATGATCCAAACATGAGAATCCTGTAGCTACACTGATGCAGAAACACATCTTGAATAAGCCGAGTGGTTTTGCTGAAAAATCAAATTATGACAATGAGGCTCTGTTACTCCTGTGGCTGGCTCGGCACTTCTTCTCTTACCCTAATTATGCACTGCTCCAGAGAATGATGTAATCAATATGTTGTCCCTGACCGGCAGAAGTATTCAATCACTGCACCATCCAGCTCACGTTGAATAGTCCTTTCTGGACAATTCAGGAAGTTCTGTGAAATGTGTTTATGAACGGCAGGCCGAATGCAAGATAATGGGGCTTATTTACTAAGGGTTGCGGTTCACAATTTCGTCGGATTGTTCATGGTTTTCGGGATTTGCGCTACTAAGACAGGTATTTAGCAAGGAATTGTGTCGCACCAACTAGATTGTGGCGCAGCTGCACTGGCTTTCATGCAACAGAAATCAGGGGGGCGTGCCGTCAGACGATCCGACGGATTCGGACTGAGAGCGGGATTTATCTTGCAATTTGTATTGCAAGACAATGCACTTACATGCATTGGGAAGAAGAAGGTGAACTCTGGCGGATCTCAGTGGGGAAGCGACACATTCAGGATATTGGGCGCGCAATCTTAGTGAATCACGGCAGAGTTCAATTCCGGTCGGACAATGCACTTTCAGGGAACTCCGCGGACGGGTAAGTAAATATGCCATAATGTTTCTACATCAGTGTGGCCACAGCATTCTCAAGGTATGTTTTGTTCACAATGTATGAAAACAAATGGCAGATTTCCCTTAAGAAGCATCTTCCTGAGGAAGGCGCAGGCTCCTTCCGTCACTTAAAGAGGTGGCAGAACCAGCACCGCACCAGAGGCCTCACAAAAAATTCTGTGTACGAGAGGCCACAGACAGAGATACCGAGCTTGTGGCCTCTTTATGACCCTGGCTGTCCATAAGTCTCCCAGTAAAGCCTGGGCAGAAGAGGAAGCCCTTACACCACTGACTTCTGGTAGGTGAGTAATGATTTAATTTTTTTTTACAGGTAACTAATGGTCGTTAATCAGTGGGCCTTTCTAGAATGTGTCTACATTCTACTTCATGTTAGTTGACACATTTAGGCAATATGTTTAGTATTTATTTATGAAATTTGGCAATTTAGAATAAAATTATGTTTTCCAAATTCAAAATTTTCTACTTTTTGGAAAAATAAATCATATCACTTAAGAAGCTTGATAACTAACATTTTCCATATGTCTGCTTTACATTGGCATCATTTTTCAAACATGATTTTCTATTTTAGGATGTTAGTAGGCTTATTACCTTTGGTGCGATTTTTCAGATCAATTTAGTTCGAAGTAACTTTATAAGGCCTATATGATAGAAAATCCCCACAAATGACACCATATTAGAAACTGCGCCCCTCAAAATATTAAAAACAGCATTTGAAAAGTTTGTTAACCCTTTAAGCTGTTCATGAGGGTGAAAAATAAATGGAAGTGAAATTATGAAAATGTAATTTTATTTAACAATATATTCATTGAATACTGTAATTTGAATCTTAACAAGGGGTTAAAAAGGAAAATGCATCTCACAGTGTTTTTGCAATTTCTCCTGAGTATGCCAATACCCATTTTGTCGCTGTATACTGCTGTACAGGGTGAGCACTGGGGGGGGGGGGCCCTTGGAAGGGAATTGTTTCGTTTTTGGAGGACAAATGAAAAGCGTTTTGTGTCAGAATGCATTTGGAGAGCCCTAGTGGTACCAAAACAGAGGAGAACCCCAACAAAGGATACCATTTTAGAAAGTACATTCGTTGGAGAATTTAGCAATGTAATATGTGTATTTGTACCTACAGGTGTATGATTCCAAAAAGAGAAAGGGGTGAAAATGTTCCTCATCCTTGTGGCTCCGTCTTCTCCTCTTCCAGTAAGGAATAGACCGAGTCCCGAGAAGAAGCCAAAGGCAAGTTTAGATTTTTTTTTCAAGAGGGCCCTGCTGCCAGTTTACATGTAAAGAGGGACTCTGCAGGCTATATGCTGCTGGGTGCTGACTGGCTATATACTACAGGGTGCTGGCTTTTTACTACAGAGGGCTGCTGCTATATACTACAGAGGGCCCACAATATACTACATAGGACTGGCTATATACTACATGGGGCTGGATGACTATATTCTACATGGGGCTGGCTGACTACTGCAGGGGGGGCTGGCTGGCTATATACTACAAGGGGCTGGCAGGCAATATACTACTGGAGGCTGGCAGACAAAATACTATTGGGGGCTGGCAGGCTTTCTATACACTACTGGGGGATGGCTGGCTACATACCAATGGGTCTGGCTGGCTATATACTACTGGGGCTGGCTGGCTTACGGGGGAGTTGCTATCATTCATATTAATAAAGGTGTTAGTGTCAGGAGTGAGTGTTATTTAGCAACATAGTTGTTATCCAGATGTTACTATACTGCAAGTAACTGATATTTTGTATAGTCTACATGCACATCAAATCCTATTATTTGTCACATGTACAAGTTTTTAATATATGGAATAAAGGAATAGAAGATTTAGGCTGGATCCACACTTGCGAGTGTGATGCAATGAACTCGCATCACACTCGCAACATATGCTGTTCGGATCGCACGGCCCTAACGCTGCACACCGGGAGTGAACTCAGCATGTCATTCAGTCCCGGTGTGCAGCGTACGGGCCGCGTGATCAGAACAGCATGTGATCAGAACAGCGAGTTCATCGCATCACACTCGCAAGTGTAGAAAGGGCCTTACTATACAGGTCGCTGTGGGGCTGGATTTTTTCTTACCCTGCAAGTATTTTGTGCAACTACCTGAGGCGTATGTAGCTTCCAAGTCTCCAAGAATAATCATCGGCCCCCGGGTGAGCTGACTTTCCCCAGCATTTGTGTGATAATTTTAGGGGTGCAGTGTGAATATGTGTAGCTTACAGCTGAAGACACCTATCTGGCAAATCCTGCAGAGATGGCCGGGAGAAGTCAGTGACAATTTCTGCCTGTAAGGGGTCCACTAGGATGAAGACGAAGATAGACCAGGCAGCAGCAGTGACTGATTTAATCAATAATTGATGTCTATCTCTGCTCTGTGTGTCCCAACTCTGGTGTGCAATACATTTATTGCAGCATATTAAATGCTTGCATAATGTGTGCGCAAATAAAATGGGGGGCAATCATCAATCTATCTACACCAGAATTCTGGAGTGATTTCTGCCTGAAAAGCTTTGTGCCACATGTACTGAGAATTTTTGACCATTTTATACAGTTTTCCAACTTGGTAGAAAAAGCGTAGTAGCCTCTTGAAAAGGGGGTGTGGCCTAATCTGGGTGCCAGAAAATTCAGACAAACTAGACCAACTAATAGCACCAATCTATTCCAGGTACATCATCCAGCATGATTTATCTGGACAGCATGAGACTGTAGAGTTGTACTTTGCCCTGGTCTATTCATTGACGCTATATATACATCCAATTCAATATGGAACCCATCTTGTATGTAACCCAAGGATTGGCTTTACATAACTGAAGTCTCAGATGCATATATGATCTGGGCCGGGGGTTTAACTCAGGGGTAGCAGCCATAGCAGCCCGCAGTGTCAGTGTCATGGGCCCGCAGTGTCAGTGTCGTGGGGCCCAATTATCTGGGGTATTGGGTGTGTATATGCAATATATCTGTATATGGTTTTGTATGTATCTGAATTTTCTGTATGTGTGTGTAAATATGATGTGTATATCCTGTATATCTGTTTATATAATGCATGGGGTATTTGGTATTGTATTTATGTATATACAGTGTGTTAGGGTAGGATTTAACCTCTGTTGAGTGTGCTCCCATTTAGTGGACTTTCACATATGGGAATCAAATCTCTACTCTAACTTTCCCTACTCCAGGGGACTGTTTGATAGGTTTCAGAGGTGGTTGATCTCAGAGGGATATCTTCATTATGCAAATTTAGGTAACTTGAGTAAGTGGTCTTTGGCTTGTCTAACTACTGATACCCATGATACTTGGTGGACTTAATGAGGGGGACCACACAACACGCAATAGGTGACCAGAGCAAAATCACAATTCCCAATATCACCCCCACTTAAAGGAAACCCTTCCAATCCCCCAACCACAAAGTGAAGGCTATAGAGCCACTTCTGAGTTTCTCTTGAGTTCCCTGACAGTCCTTATATCTTTTCAAGGGATCCATACGGGTGATGTCATCCGGGATGTACATGTAACAAGCCACTCCCACCATCTTACAGCAAGGGTCATGTCCAAAGCCATGCGGTTCTGGAAAGCATCTTGGATATAATTCACAAATCTCTGTTGATTACAATAAAAACAGTTAACCCAATTTGCTCAAAGCTATCTGGGGAATAATGGACTCTAGACCTGCCCATATCTGATTGTGGGCCTTGTACTCATCTGGGACCCCCCTTGTTACTCCTACTGTATCTATATAAACATTGTCATCTAGGTGCTTCTCTTTTTGACCTCCAGAATCCTTTGGGATTCTCTACCTTTTATTTGTGTCCAATCAAACTTATCCTTGGGGATGGGAATGCACAAATTTTATCATAGTACACTCACCTTTGTCAGCCTCTAGGCAGGCCTGACCTGACTCATATCCCCACAAATCCAGTACACATCAGACACTGCTAATACAGGGATACCTGTGCTGTCAATGTTAAAGAAGGTCATTCTCTGCACTAACCGTAGGTAAAGTCTCCTACCCTGGGGGCATCCTGGCCAGCCCTATAGATACAGTGATTGTCATGGTTGGGGTGTCCCTGAGCATACAGTCAGTCAGAAGAGACCAGCTAGCAAGAAGAATAAGTAAGTTTGCAATAGAAAGCGTGGAGGCATGCTGGCTTCCCTCCAGCTTCACAGACGTGGCGCTGGTCAGCAGGACTCGGAAAAGACTGTCGTAGTGAGGCTACAGACTGTCTCTCTGGTGTGTCTCTTTACCACCACGTAGCCCCCAGGCTTCAGGTTATGCGTCCTGAGGTCACTGTCTGGATCTAAAAAGGAATCAGAAACACTTTTGCGGACCTTTTCCAAGGCCTGGCTCAACTGTGTGGCACATTCCACCTGGTTTCCTACCACCAGCTATAGGGTGTGTGGAAAGTAGAGGCCTAGTCTGGGTGCACAGCCAAAAAGTATCTCAACAGGGAACAATCCAATCTTTCTGTTGGGGTCTTAACTGAATAGAGGGCAGCAGGAAGGCACTCAGGCTATGGTTTCCCTGTTACTTCCATGGCCTCTGGATGGCTAACTTAAGAGTGCCGTTTAGTCTTACAATCCCTCCACTAACTTGAGGAAAGGGGTTTGCAGGGCCTGTTCTACACCCAGGAGGGACAAAGTTTCAGGTCTTTACCTGTCCAGTGAACTGAGTTCTGGTACCTGACTCTGTGGTCTCTGGGAGTCCAAAACCTGCAGAAAAAATCTCATTCACCAACTTCTTGGCTGCAGCTCTGGCAGTAGCCTTGGTCACGGGAAAAGCTTCTGGCCGCCCTGGAAAGAGATCAATGCACACAAGCATGTATTCCTACGCACCACTTTTTGGTAGCTGGATAAAATCCATCCGCATTCTCTAGAAGGAATACACCGGCTTGGGTGTCACCTTTTAAAGGGGTCTTTACCACTGTACCCAGGTTGTGGCGGGTACAGACTATACAGGCTTCCACTAGTCTAGTGACAGGGGTAGTAATACCAGGGTAAACCACTTGCGGTTTATGAGCACTAGCATGGCCATTTTGTATGTGTGTGTGTGTCCGTTGGCTACTTGACTTACTGTCGGGTGCAGGGCTCCTGGCAGGCACATCCTCTCTCCCAGCATCCAGGTTCCATCGGCATAGGAGCTCTAGTTTTCCTCCACACTCCCTTCACTTCTGATGACCCTTGGGCCACCAGGGACTGGAACACCTGTGGATCAAACTTTCCAACTCAGAGCTTACCGCTGAGACTTCTGGACAGTCTCTGGGTTCCATCTGTGCAGCTGCCTTCGCCACCCTATCGGCCACATACTTGCCCTTGGCTTGTGAAGTTACCAAATTGTGTGTGCTTTTACTATCCCCACCTCCTGCGCTGACCTGTGTGGAGGGAGTGGTTCTTCTTGTTCTGCCTCATGTGCTCCACAGACCACTGTATATCCAGTGTAGAACCATCTGTCTTCTCCTGCAGACCTGGAGCCATGTATGAGAAAAAACTCGACATCTGGGTTAAACGCTCTTCTCTCGGTTGAACACCCTTCTCTCTCCCCCCCTCTGAATCCTGTAAGACTGGTGACAGAATGGCAGGATTCAGAGCTGTGCACCTTGTCAGTGTGCACACTACAGTCTGAGCTGACTGGCCTTTGCTCAGATGCTTGGGCTGTACTTGGGTGAGAACACTGTGAAAGTCATGTGGGGTTTACACAGTAACTGAGTGATCTAAGATCAAATCACTGGCCTTTCTGAGCAGATTGTTGGCTGCAGCTACTGACACATGTGGGGTTAACCAGGAATAATAGTGGGCCACTGGGGAGGCCACCACGTTCCTAGGCTAGCACACCTGTGGTGTGGCCTTGATACTCAGTGCAAAACAAAACAAAGGTTTGATCCAGTGGCGTGTGTCTAGACAGGATTTGCCAGCTTAAGGCTCTGGAATGCATCAATTGCCTCCTGACTAAGGGCAAATGGGGAAAAGGCAATTCAGTCATAAAGGGGCAGCATCAGGCTGGAGGCAGCAGACCTTATCCCAGGCCTTCAGTAGCTGGCCAGTCCTAGAAACATGTGAAGAAGCTTAACCCCTTAACGACTTGGCCTTTTTTAGCTTTTTCACTTCCATTTTTCACACCCCACATTCAAAAATCTATAACTTTTTTATTTTTCCACATAAAGAGTTCTGTGATGGCTTATTTTCTGCGTAACAAATTGCACTTCGTAGTGACGGTATTTAATATTCCAAGGCGCGTACTGGGAAGCGGGAAAAAAATTCCAAATGCAGTGAAAATGGTGAAAAAACACATTTGCGACGTTTTCTTGTGGGCTTGGATTTTACAGCTTTCACTGTGTGCCCCAAATGACAGGTCTACTTTATTCTTTGTGTTGCTACGATCACAGGGATACCACATTTGTACAGGTTTTATAATGTTTTCATACATTTAAAAAAATTAAAACCTCCTGTACAAAAATTTTTTTTTTTATTACAATGTGCTGATAGCACATTGTAATGAATGGGTTAAAACGAGACGGCTTCGGGCCTTCGTGAGACCCGAAGCTGTCATGGCAACGGATCACCGCTCCCCGTGACGTCATCAGGGAGCGATGATCCGCGGCAAGATGGCGGCCCATGCGGCGCCATCTTTCTGAAGCCTCCGGCAGCATTGCCGCCGGCGATCGCAGTGAAAGCACCCGTGATCGGTGCTAGCACCGATCGCGGGTGTTACCGGTAAGCCTTTGCTGCAATATGCAGCAAAGACTTACTGGCTATGGAGAGGGCTCGGCCCGCGAGCCCTCTCCATGCACCCGGTCCTGGCGCGCGCCGTACTAGTGCGGCACGCGTCGGGAAGGGGTTAAAGGGAACCTGTCACCACATTTTTCACAAATACAGGTAGTGATAGATTCCCATAGAGTACTAGTAACTAACTGACACCTTTCTTTTAGCAAAAAATTGTTCCCCTGAGATTTCCATATATTCAACTTTATAGTTTTACCTGGTATCTAAGCATGGCTACATCGAGTAGCCTCCTCGGGCTGAATCCAGCAGCTCCTCTCTATCCTATCTCTTTATGCAGCTGTAATGTCTTGTAACCAGGGTGACATCTTCACAGGTCCTTTGACTTTTTAGCATTAGAAAACTGTACATCAAGCACCGAGTAGAAGTCCATGGAGGCTTGTGATTGTTTTATCTGTTCAGATATGTGCATGGGGTACAGTTTGCTAATGTTAAGTAGCTTAAGGAACTGTGATGTCACCCTGGTCACATGACATTAGGTTACATCCCTTGACTCGCTCCAAAGATGCATAGATCCCAGACAAGATTATAACTCTGATATTATGGGGATCTGAGGGAAACTATTTTTTAGCTAAAATTAGGGTGTCAGATAGTTACTAGAAAAATGCGGTGACAGGTTCACTTCAAAATGCCTTGTTATGGAACATCCTTTATGTAGCGCAGTCCCATATTTATAAGTTGCCAAAAAGTTGTACAGTTAATTTGTGTCGTAAGGTGGCATGCTAGCTCAATAATCTACAATCTACCTACCGTCTTCCCAACAGGTCAGTTGTCCATGTATTTATTTATGTATGGGTAGTTGTGAGAAATGTATTGGTCATTTATTATGAGAATAGTAATTGTTTTTTTTTTTTAATTGCATCCTTGTTCGTCCTGACAATTTTGTTTATTATTCTTTTTAGTGTGCCATTAATTTATTTTTCTTTATGCATGAAAAAGGTCAAAAGGCACAATTCTGGGGATTCAGTGGGAAGGAAGGAGATCTAGACTGAAATATAGGGAGCAAAAGCAGTCCAGAGAGTTTTGACAACTTTTGATAGTTATAGAGGATGATCCTAATGCCAACATCCCATTGGGGTATGGTACCGGCATGATCTCCTTTTCAGTATTTAGCCATTGGTTTTTATGGTCTGGATAACAGAGGGAGATCTCAAGCATTGTGGGACGGTCAGAACAGTCAACAATTTAATACATTTGTTTTTTAAAGGGCGTATGTTGTTATGTGTGTCAGCACAGAGGTATTTATGCTTTGTATTACATTAACCCCTTAGCGCTCCGCGCCGTAGCTGTACTGCGCAGCTTCCGACGATTAGCGCTCAGCGCAGTACAGCTACTGCGCGAGCGCATACTATTTTAGAATTGTCACCACGTCGCGAGACGTGGTGATAGCGGGATGAGATTTGGGTGACAGAGGCAGGAGGAGTTCCTGTCTCTGTCACCCGACCAATCAAATCGGTCCCGCCCGCCGATCGCCGTGATTGGCCAGTCAAACCTGACTGGCCAATTACGGCGATTTTAGGCTAAAAACGTGGTTTTAGCCCTTTCCTCTTCCTCCAGCGGCACCATTTTGGTTTGGTATCGCTGGAGAGAGGAGAGAGCGTTACTGTGTGCACCAAAATACACTTTTACACTAAAAATAGTGTTCTGATCCTTATCTGATCCCTATTGTTACCTACAAATTCCCATCCCTATCTGTTTTTTCCTGTGTCCTGTGTGTTCCCTGTGTGATCGCCTTGTGTGATCCCACGTGTCTTCCGTTTTTCCCTGTCTGTCCCTTCTGAACCCAAACGCACTTTTCAGTGCGCTGTGTTAGCGTTGTTCTGCACTGGACGCACTTTTCAGTGCGCCGTGTGAATAGCGCTGCACAGAATCTTTTAGCAGTCTTAGCGGTAGTTAGTTTGTCTTAGGGCAAGCTAGGTGCATTTGTAGCGCCTTTTTGCGCGGTGCACATAGGTTTTTTTAGCGCCGTAGGTGTACCCGTAGCTACTTTTTGTGTGTGCCATCTGTGCGGCTGGTCCGTGTGGTTTGGTGTGCATTATCTTTTTTTTTGTGTGCTATCTGTGCGGCTTGTCCGTGTAGTTTAGTGCGCATTATTTTTTTTGTGTGCTATCTGTGCGGCTTGTCCGTGTAGTTTAGTGCGCATTATTTTTTGGCGGCGATCGCGGTGAAAGCACCCGTGATCGGTGCTAGCACCGATCGCGGGTGTTACCGGTAAGCCTTTGCTGCAATATGCAGCAAAGACTTACCGGCTATGGAGAGGGCTCGGCCCGCGAGCCCTCTCCATGCACCGGGACCCGGCGCGCGCCGTACTAGTACGGCGCGCGTCGGGAAGGGGTTAAGGCCTCAGGGCTGGGGCACATTCTGGACTGCCAGCTTTCTCTCTTCAGGCAGGAATCTGCCTGTGGCTTAGAAGCAATGGTCTAGGAAGACCACCTTCTCCTGGCAATACTGGAGTTTGTCTCTGGAAGCTTTGTAACCCTTCTGGAACAGAAAACACATAAGGTCAATAGATGCATCCTGGCAAATCTGTAAAATGGGGGCACAGAAACATGTTCTTGCTTAGTCTGTTCGTGGGGTACACACCGGGACATCATCGAGATTACGTGTAATAAACAGGGCTTGTATCACAAGCAAATTCTTTCAAATCTTCTAAGACTATCATAAAGAACTCTAAACGCAGCGGTGTGCCCTCTCCCTAGTGTAAACATTGGCACTAACCTGTCTCATCGATAAGAGACACTGCAGCATACTCAGGCAGCTCAATATGGAGAAATTCAGCTTTCTGTGAACGTCAAGGTCAGTTCTGAACAAAACCCAGACACAGCATTTCAATGCAAAGCCCAGCTGCACAGCTGCCCCCACGATCTTCCTTGTTAACCCTTTAGACTCCAGGAAGCAGGTACCAGAGACATTGCAACACTCTTTCTAGTAATTTTTCTCTAATCGTCAGGATCAAATCAAAGTTTTAACTGGACCATATTTAAATAAACAGCGTAATAGATCGTAAAAGATCTTTAGCAGAAGTATACAATTAGGTAAAATCACCTATGCTGGAGTTTTTTCCAGACACCTGTCAAGAATCTCGAAGGGTGCTCAGCTGCTAAACCTCAACAAAAAAAACAGGTGCCAACAGAGTAGAGTCATAGGCAATTAACTTTCAGGGACTTGAAGGGAATATAACTGTCTTACGAAGGCCGCCGCAGAAGGATAAACTATTCTAAGATGGCCACCACTGAAGGATGATAGGGTGTGTCATCTTCTCTAACCACCAGGGGTGGAGTCTGCATTCCAGACGTCATCTTTCCCTCCCAAGGAAAATATAATAAAATCTCTTTTTATTAAATTCTCTCCACATCAAAAACTTTGAAATTACCCTTATCGCCTGTCTTTTTCTTCAATGGGCACTCTAAAGGATTCCTGTCACTCTGTCCTGGTCTGTCTGTCAAAGCCAGAGGATCTAAGTGTCTGTTTGCAAATCTGATCGTTTTCTCACTTGTACAATCATCAGATCCTCTAGCACATCTCAAAACCTTCAAACCTTCATTACTACTTTTCTTTTCACCACAATGCTACCAGCCCTTATGCTCCATTAGGTCAACTTTGCACTTTTCACTTAAGTCCCACTTAACAACCTTCTGTCTACTTACATCAAGCCAATCTTCTATCTGTGCATCTTTCCCTTCCCTGCACTGAACTATTGCTAGCACGCCAGTGGTTCCCTCCGGGAGGACGTCCTTTCTATTCTGAAACCGCAGCATAATTCGTCCGGAGCCGCTGACCGGTCTAAGGGCTGACCTTCAAGCTCACCGATCACCGGTTACAGAGGTTTATCAGAAGGCCCACCTTAACGATCTCCCTCTTCTCCTAATTCCTGTCAAAATCCCCAGACACCTATTCTTCTATTCTGGCGGCCTATTCTCCTTATTCTGGTGGCCCCAATGTGCAGACACCCGTCCTATTTTTTCCTAATTCTAACGGCCCCTATGTCTGATCTTCACTGCTGCTTCGCTGTACTCCTCAGTATCTTTTCTGAACTTTGAACGTCCTCCCCTCCCTTTCTGTTCTGGCTCAGCAAAGTGCTTACACACAGCAACCAGCACTTGTTTCAATTTCACACAGAGGTGTCTAACAATTCAGAGCTCGCGCAGGACACCAGGTGGCTATACGTATTTACCCTCCAATCCCAGCTGTCTAGTCACAGTATCACCATTCCCCGAGTCACAGGCAAGTAACATGGTTAACAGGTTAACATACGTAATCTGAAACTTACCGTGATAATGGGTTGATCAGTCCCGGTTGGGAAGCGGTGACCCCGAGGCTGCAAACGGTGCTGGAATGAGGGGGTGTCCTGGTCCTGCTCATGGGGTATCTCAGCAGTGTCTCCAACTGTTAGGATAGGATTTAAGATATCCTCTTTTAGTGTGCGTTGGCTGTGTTTCAAATTATTAAATTATTGCATGTGTGCACGGTCACAAGTAAATGAATTAGACCAATGCTGGTATAAGACAAGCTCATGCCATTGCCGGGGGAAAATCAGCACTGCACAAGCTTTATTTGGTTTCAAAAATCTATATAGAAAAATAGGAAAGAAGTAGAAGAGGGAGGAGAGTTCCCAGCTTATGAAGTCTCTGCTGTCGCACATTGACGTCAGGCCCGCATTCCTTAGCTTCAAAACTTTGAGGTGTGGTCTAAGATCTCTGCGCCATCTTGAGTTCATTGTTTCTATTACAGTATATTTTAGGAAAATAAGACAAGTAGAAATGACAGGATTTGATTTATCAGCTAGGTTTACCTTAACATGGTGTATATACTGTATGATTGTAACTCACATGTGTGAGTATGCAAATATGTATATATTTTTTGTTGGAAAGGAGGGTCCCATTCATAAGTCTGCTATAGGGCCCCGCATCTTCTAGTTACACCCCTAAACTGGCCTCTTTACATAAAATAAGTACCTTATGTACTCATGTATAAGCCGCATTTTTCAGCACAAAAAAATGTGCTAAAAAAGCTGACCTCGGCTTATACACAAGTATATAAAAAAAACTGTCATACTCCCCTTCTGGTGGCCCCGATGCTTGGTGCGATTCCCCGATGCTCCCGTCCCCGTGGGTCCTCTTCTGTCTTCTCTCTGCCACCACACGCTATGATGTGGCGGTGTCGCCGCTGATGACGTCATAGTGTGCGCCAGCAGGCAGAGACTCTGCTGTTACAGCAGAGAGAAGGCATAAGAAGACCCGAAGGAGTATCAGTTAGCCACGCCAAGCATCGGGGCAGCCAGAATATGTCCGTTTATTTTTTTATGTGCTGGGAAAACTGGGGGCTGGCAGGCTGACTGTATACTACAGGGGGCGGGCTGGCTGGGACTTTGACTAATGCATTTCCCCCCTTGGCTATCCTCGATAGGTTTATCAGTTTTTTGGTGGTAAAATTAGGGGCCTCGGCTTGGGTCGGCTTATACGGATATTTTATATTTAATGAGAGAAAATACTGTTAACTTTCACAATCACCCTAAATTATTGACTTAGTTTTGATTATTCATCAAAAACCAAGCATGATAAATCAGGAGCACTTACCTATCCAGGCACTATTACTGTGGTAATATTTTTATATTTGTATCCGGGGCCTCCTTTCTTCTAAAATCAACTTTTACAATTATGCAAATGAACAAAACCAAAAAATGGAAGCCAATCTTATTCTATACTATAACGCTACAACTCTCGAACAAATGTCCAATCAACAACTCAAACAAAGAGAGCCGTAAACCATCAATAAAAATTCATAGTATATTTTATTAGAGTAATAATACACACAATACAAGATATATGCCACGTAATAGGGAAAGATGAGGGGGGAAACAAGTGGCCCCTGATGGAAAATGGGGCAACCATGAAAACCACAAGCGCCCTCAGAAAACCCCAGAACCTAAAAATCAGTAAGTAACAATACAGATTCAAAGGTCTGATAAACAGTGAGTAATGCAGACGGGAATATAAACAAATAGATATCCTCAATCGGTCCTATGTGGAGTGGAGAGGTACCTTCCGGCTCCCACAATACATATAAAAATTTAATGCTTAGCCGAAAGCATGATGGTAGGTTCGATGGGTGATCCTAAGGGGGCCAATAAACAACACCCTCGCTATTTATCAGACCTTTGAGTCTGTATTGTTACTTACTGATTTTTAGGTTCGGGGGTTTTCTGAGGGCGCTTGTGGTTTTCATGGTTGCCCCAATTTCCATCAGGGGCCCCTTGTTTCCCCCCTCTTTTTTCCCAATTATGCTAATGAGCCTAAAGGGTTGTTCAGAGTGAATCACGTGTGTATCAGAACCTGGGAAAAGAAAAAGTGGGGCTACTCAAAGCATACCTTCTCAACCAATTGGAAATGTATATACTGTACTCATGGATAGTTTAGAGCATCAAAAGCTGAAAATGAGTATTATAGGAAGTGTCCAGGGCACCAATATTCAAACCCTATAAGGGTGGTGGTACACGTGCCGTTTTGGCTGCGTTTGCAAACGCAAATGCAGACCAAGCTGCACACCCACCGGGGCGGGGCCCCATTGCATCTGCATTTTTATGGTGACGTCTGCGATCGGGAACGAGCCGCCAGTGTTTTGCATTAAATTAACGCAAAACACCGGCGGCTCGTTCCCAAAACGGCATGTGTGCCACCACCCTTACTGTTGCATGAACTGGTTATCAGGGTTATAGTAGGCAGTATAGTATTTATTATCTCCCCTATATTTATGTAAGTACAATATAAAACACAATGCTAAATTAAAAATACATCAAATAAATCCATCAAAAAGTGCATAAAATATACTGGCTTTAGAGGAAGCTGATTGACATTGCATGCTTTTATTCAATTTATGATCTACTAGTACCCCCTGGTCCTTCTCAACAAGGGATTCTCCCAGATTTACTCCCCCAAGGACATATTTTGCCTGTGGATTATTAGCCCCCAGATGCATAACCTTACATTTATCCACATTAAACCTCATTTGCCAAGTGAATGACCAAACACTCAGTTTGTCCAAGTTCCCCTGCAGCCTATGAACATCCTCCATAGACTGTATTACACTACACCGCTTAGTGTCATCTGCAAAAATAGACACAGTGCTATTAATTCCTACCTCTATATCATGAAAAAATATATTAAATAGTAGTGGGCTAAGCAAAGAACCCTGTGGTACTGGTACACCATTCATAACTGGTGACCATTCCTAGTAGGATCATTGACCACAACTCTCTGTATACGATCTTTCAGCCATTTTTCAATCCAATTGCAAATGATTCCTGCCGAACCAATAGACCTTATTTTACCCATCAGGCAACTACTAAGTCCAAGAACACAATATCCACAGCAGCTCCTCCATCCAGGCATCTGCTCACCTCTTCATAGAAGCAGATCAGGTTAGTCTGACAACTTCTATTATTAGTAAACCCATGCTGGCTGTCATTTATTATACTATATGATGTCACATACTCCAGTATATAGTCTTTTATTAACCCTTCCAATATTTTCCCCACAATGGAAGTTAAAGGGAACCTGTCACCAGGGACCTAATTTTTCACTAAACATAGATTCTTAAAGCCCATGACACCTGCAGTGCAAACATGCCTCTCTGCCTTTTCTAACCATTTTTATTACAATATAATTGTGAGTTATAACTTACTCTTGCATGCTGACAAAATCCTGGGGTAGTCACAGGGGCTGGACTGGTTTGGATGCATTTCAAAAAGCAACATGTGACTTGTCTGAGCTGCAGGCTGTCTCCATGTTTGTGCACCTGTACAACTTGTCCCTCCCTCACTGATGTCAGACTGACCAGGCTGTGACCACTGAAAAGAAGCAGGAGGAGAAGCTAGACAGGAGCACAAAGGTGGGGGCCAAGCTCTGAAGAGTAACACAGACAAGCCACATGTTGTTTTTTGAAATGCATCTAAACCAAAGTCCAGCCCCTGTGATTACCCCAGGATTTTGTCAGGATGCACGAGTAAGTTATAACTCACAATTATATTGTAATGCAAATGCATAGAAAAGGCAGAAAGGCAGATTTGCACTGCAGGTGTAATAAGCTTCTGCAACCTGTCTTTAGTGAAAAATGAGGACCCTGGTGACAGATTCCCTTTAAAGGACACCTGTCATCAGGTCTGTGTCACTTGTCCTGTCACTACTACCTGTTGGAGCAGCTCACAAGGATCCCATCCCAGCCTTTATCTAGTTATTTCATACATTATTCATTGTAAAATCATCTATTTTTTATCATGTAAATGAGTCTGGTCACATGGTCAGAGGCAGTGATGTCACTCCTGTTACCCCTCCCCAGAGGTCCTATGTGAGTGGAGAGTGGTAACTTCGGCTCCCACAATACTAAAAATTCAATGCTTAGCCGAAAGCTGATGGTAGGTTCGATGGGTGATCCTAAGGGGGCCAATAAACAACACCCTCACTATTATCAGACCTTGGTCTGTTGTTACTTACTGATTTTTAGGTTCGGGGTTTTTGAGGGCCTTGTGGTTTTCATGGTTGCCCCCAATTTTCCCAATTATGCTAATGAGCCTAAGGGTTGTTCAGAGTGAATCACGTGTGTTATCAAAACCTGGGAAAGAAAAAAGTGGGGCTACTCAAAGCATACCTTCTCAACCAATTGGAAATGTATATACTGTACTCATTGGATAGTTTAGAGCATCAAAGCTGAAAATGAGTATTATAGGAAGTGTCCAGGGCACCAATATTCAAACCCATAAGGGTGGTGTACACGTGGTTTTGGCTGCGTTTGCAAACGCAAATGCAGACAAAGCCGCACACCCACCGGGGCGGGGGCGCCCCATTGCATCGGCATTTTTATGGGACGTCTGCGATCGGGAACGAGCCGCCAGTGTTTTGCATTAAATTAACGCAAAACACGGTCGGCTCTTCCCAAAACGGCATGTGTGCCACACCCCTTACTGTTGCATGAACTGTTATCAGGGTTATAGTAGGCAGTATAGTATTTATTACTCCCCTATATTTATGTAAGTACAATATAAAACCAATGCTAAATAAAAATGCATCAAATAAATCCATCAAAAAGTGCATAAAATATCATGGCTTTAGAGGAAGCTGATTGACATTGCATGCTTTATTCAATTTATGATCTACTAGTACCCCCTGGTCCTTCTCAACAAGGGATTCTCCCAGATTTCCCCCCAAGGACATTTTTGCCTGGGATTATTAGCCCCCAGATGATAACCTTACATTTATCCACATTAAACCTCATTTGCCAAGAATGACCAAACACTCAGTTTGTCCAAGTTCCCCTGCAGCCTATGAACATCCTCCATAGACTGTATTACACTACACCGCTTAGTGTCATTAGCAAAAATAGACACAGTGCTATTAATTCCTACCCTCTATATCATGAAAAAATATATTAAATAGTAGTGGGCTAAGCAAAAGAACCCGTGGTACTGGTACAACCATTCATAACTGGTGACCATTCCTAGTAGGATCATTGACACACTCTCTGTATACGATCTTCAGCCATTTTTCAATCCAATTGCAATGATTCCTGCCGAACCAATAGACCTTATTTTACCCATCAGGCAACTACTAAGTCCAAGAAACCAATATCCACAGCAGCTCCTCCATCCAGGCATCTGCTCACCTCTTCATAGAAGCAGATCAGGTTAGTCTGACAACTTCTATTATTAGTAAACCCATGCTGGCTGTCATTTATTATACTATATGATGTCACATACTCCAGTATATAGTCTTTTATTAACCCTTCCAATATTTTCCCCACAATGGAAGTTAAAGGGAACCTGTCACCAGGGACCTAATTTTTCACTAAACATGATTCTTAAAGCCCATGACACCTGCAGTGCAACATGCTCTCTGCCTTTTCTAACCATTTTATTACAATATAATGTGAGTTATAACTTACTCTTGCATGTGGACAAAATCCTGGGGTAGTCACAGGGCTGGACTGGTTTGGATGCATTTCAAAAAGCAACATGTGACTTGTTCTGAGCTGCAGGCTGTCTCCATGTTTGTGCACCTTACAACTTGTCCCTCCCTCACTGATGTCAGACTGACCAGGCTGTGACCACTGAAAGAAGCAGGAGGAGAAGCTAGACAGGAGCACAAAGGTGGGGGCCAAGCTCGAAGAGTACACAGACAAGCCACATGTTGTTTTTTGAAATGCATCTAAACCAAAGTCCAGCCCCTGTGATTACCCCAGGATTTTGTCAGGATGCACGAGTAAGTTATAACTCACAATTATATGTAATGCAAATGCATAGAAAGACAGAAAGGCAGATTTGCACTGCAGGTGTAATAGCTTCTGCAACCTGTCTTTAGTGAAAATGAGGACCTGGTGACAGGTTCCCTTTAAAGGACACCTGTCATCAGGTCTGTGTCACTTGTCCTGTCACTACTACCTGTTGGAGCAGCTCACAAGGATCCCATCCCAGCCTTTATCTAGTTATTTCATACATTATTCATTGTAAAATCATCTATTTTTTATCATGTAAATGAGTCTGGTCACATGGTCAGAGGCAGTGATGTCACTCCTGTTACCCCTCCCCTCTCCTCCCCCTGCTCATGTCTGTGTGTAATGTATAGTAAAGCATTTCTAGTGCGTGTGCTGCATCTGCTGACATGCTGCATCCACCTAATATACAGGTGAGAGACACAGACATCAGCTACACATGAATCTGACATGTTCTGCTGTAACATGGCTGCCTGGAGCTGTTGTATTTCTCCTAAACACACACACATGCACACACAGACTGCAGGGGGTGTGGCCACCAGCACCAGGAAGCACATCATTATACAGCCTCACATCATTATACAGGCTGTCAGTCATGCACTGGGGGTGTGGCTGTGCCTCCCACTCATGAATAAGGTGGACAGCTTGAATATGCTAATGCTTCATTGGACATTTCACAGGTCATTTGCATACAGCTTTAGGACCTCATTGCTTAGGTTTACAGGCCTGTAGAGGGACAATGAAGGGACAGAGGCAATGCTCTCTAATGGCAGTTTATGAAAATATATTTAGTTTAGGGGGGTTATTTTGCCTGACGGGTTCTCTTTAAACTTACAGGCCTGTAATTGCCTGGCGAAGTTCTAGAGCCCTTTTTATATATTGGCACCACATTTGCCTTGCGCCAGTCACTTGGCACCACACCAGACATTACTGAATCCCTGAAGATTTTAAACAGCAGTACAGCAATAACAGAACTGAGTTCTTTAAAAACTCTGGGGTGTAACCCATCTGGTCCAGGAGCCTTGTACATATTGATTTTATTGAGCCCAGATTGGTTCATGTCTACATTCAGCCAGTCTAGTATATCACAGGATGCATCACCCACACTGGCACCACCCACGTCAGAAGTTCTTTCTTCTATCGTATAAACGGAGCTATAAAAAACCTAAGTATCTCCGCCTTCTCTTGGTCTCCAGTCACCGATGCCCCATTTTCAGAATAAAGGGGTCCAACCTGTTCTGACCCATTTTTTTTGCATTGATATACTTAAAAAATTTCTTGGGATTTGTTTTGCTATCTTCAGCCACCTTTCAGTCTTTCATTTTGTATTTTGGCTGATTTGATTTCCTTTTTGCAGAGTTTGGTAAGTTTTTTGTAAGTATTGAAAGCCTCAAGTGACCCGTCAGATTTATAATTTTTGAATGCCCTCTTTTTTTCATTAATTGCCCTTTTAACTGTAGCTGTAAGCCACGCGTGGTGTAATCTAGCCCGTCTATACTTGTTACCTATTGGAATAAATTTAGAAATATAAAAACACAGGAATTTCTCCCATTTAACATTAGTATCCTTGTGTGACAGTATCTGTGTCACAGGTGGACCCGCGACCCACATCGCGGGTCGTGGGCTCACCCGTGCCTCTCGCTCCCAGCAGGCGCCGCGCCAGCGCGTCTCACCTCTCCCGAGTCCCAGCCTCGCTCCGTGTGCGCGCGGTCCCGCGCCTTAGGGCACGCGCACGGCACTTCTAGGAAATTTAAATGGCCAGCGCATCATTGATTGGCGCTGGTCATTTCCCATGAGGCTATTTATATCTGCCTCTCCCAACTAACCCTGCCGGATCTTTGTGCCTCATAGCCTTAGAGAAAGCTCTGTTGCGATTTGCCTGCGTTCCAGTGTCTCCTGCGTTCCAGTGTCTCCTGCGTTCCAGTATCTCCTGCGTACCTGACTTCCTCCGTGTTCCTGTGTTACCTGACCTCCTCCGTGTTCCCGTGTACCAGTGTTCCTCCGTGTTTCTGTCGTGTGTGCTGTGTTCCCGTACCCTTCTGCTTGGACCTCCTGTTGCTGACTCCGGATTGGACTCTGACGTTGCATCTCTGCCGCCTGCTTTGACCCTGTGCCTGGACTGTGACCTTGAGCTTGACTGCTGTTTCTGTACCTCAACCTTGGCCGCCACTGCAGACAAGTCACGCCTGAGGAACGACCTGGTGGTACCACGCCGCAGCTTGTCTAACCCGCTTTGCGGCGGGCTCTGGTGAAAACCGGGTACCACTTAGACTTCGGTCCCAGGTAGTGGTTTGAGTCATCGTCTGCAGTGGTCCAGTGGATCCACATCCCGTAAGCCTGACATCTGATCCCAGTCTATATCCTCTAATGCACCCCTAAATTTCTGGAATTTACCCCTCTTAAAATTCAAAGTTTTCGATTTTCCCACCTGCTTCTGCTTTTTTACAGTTTAAGAGGAAAATAATTATATTATGATCGCTGTTCCCAAGGGTTTCCCGGACACTGACATTTTGGACAATCTCTTCATTGTTAGAAATCACAAGGTCCAACAATGCGTCACCTCTTGTGGGATCTTCTACAAGCTGCACCATAAAATTATGGTTGATAAAATGTCTCCCCTTCACAGATGAAGAAGACCCCTTCACAGACCCAATTTATATATGGAAAGTTAAAGTCTCCCATTATCACTACGGTCCCCTCCTGTGCAGCCCGCTCCATCTGTTTATATAGGTGACCCTCTATTTCCTCAGAGATGTTAGGGGGTCTATATATTACACCAAAAATAATTTTCTCAAAGCTCTCCTGGCTTTGAATTTCAACCCACAAAGTTTATGGAGAATTGCAGTTTGCACTAGTATTCACATGTGTCAAACAAGTTGTGCTCGCTGGACGCGTTTCGAAGTTACTACCTTCTTTTTCAACAGCTGACTTGTGTTTCCTTTCATTTGTCTTTTTATGTTGTCTACTGGTGAAAAAGAAAAGCTGGATAATTGGCAAACCTGAAAATCTGTCTCAGACTTGTCCCTCACTTTGGTGCATTATTGCTGTATATCTATTTCCAATGCTCATATTGATAGAAATATATTGCATTACCTTTGGCATCATCTTTTTCTCTGGCATATGAGATTCATAACTTTATAATCCAATCTAACTTTGTGTGAGGTATATTGTCTCCAATAATGTTTTTCTATATAGTCCTGCCTATTCTTATTTAAGATATATTACCCCAAATAAAATATCTTCGTCCATACACTTTATAATATTGCAGATTTCCATTTTTAATGAACATTTTTATAAACATGTAGTAAACATTTTTGTAAACATATCGCTAATCTGAATGGATTTTTATATATAGTACTGCCTATTTTTATATAAGATATGTTACCCCCAATAAACTTTATGATATTGCAGATTTCCTTTTTTTCCCTTTTTTTTGAACATTTCAGTAAACTTTTCGTAAACATTTTGTAAACATTTCTATAAACATTATTTATAAACATATCGCTAATCTGCATGAATTTTATGGTTAGCCTACTTCCTGATGGGTTGCTGACTGTATTATGTGGTTTATTAAGTAATCGGTTGTTGACCCCGAGATCCTTAACACCTCTTTCTCTAAAACATAGTGTCCTTTGTACTGCATATACTATATATACCATATAGTGTAACAAACTGTATCCAATCCTATATTATTTGTCTCCAGTTTGGACCACAAAAGTCTTACAAGCAAAAGTGTAAACAGAAATGCAAGGATACCTGATGGTTAATAAAATTGTCCTTCTCAATAGTTATGAGGAGATCCAAAAATTCACTCCAATGTGTGGAGTGAATTTTAAATTAAAATTATTAGTATTCAAAGTGTTGATAAATTGATTTCATTTTCTTCGTCCAACCACTATATCAAGATGACATAATCTATGTACCGAGTATGGGTTGTATGGTAAATAATTCCCAATATGCCAAAAATAGGTTGACATAACTCGGTGCAAATCTGGTGCCCATGGCAGTCCTGTAATTTGCCGATAAAATGACTCTTGAAACATGAAATAATTGTGATTCAAAATAAAACTTATCCCTTCTAAAAGGAAGGAAGCCTGTTATTTTTTTATATCTACATTTTGTAATAAAAATGTGAAATTGCCTGAATTCCTTGGTCATGTTGAATGCATGTGTATAAAGATGAGACATTTAGCGTAGCTAATATCCAGTGTGGCTGCCATTCCAAATTTTCCAGAGTGGCAATAATTTGAGTGTTGTCTTTGATATAGCTAGGTATATTTTTTACCATTGGTTGGAGAAGTCTATCTATGTATTGTGAGAGGTTCGCAGTCAGGGACCCTATTCCGGAGACAATAGGTCTCCCTAATGGGTCTCTTTCGTCTTTATGTACTTTATAAGAACCTTCTTCAACAACACATAGTTCTTTCCTTGCATTCAGAGACCTTATCTAAACACAAAAAACCTCTAGAAAAATCCTTGGTGACAAAGTTTGACCAAGCAGCCCACAACATCACAGAACCGTGTAAGAGACTTGAAAAAGAGTGGACCAAAATCACACCAGAGTAGTACCTTCCAGTGATTGGTGACTGTAAAACAAAGGTTTTGTGTTGATATATATTGGTAAGGTTTTAAACACTATTCTAGTGGCATGCTGTACCCCTTACAAAAAATCCATGAAAAGGGTCAAGAACACTCTGGATCAGGTTTTCATTAGGAATATTTGATCTTTTTATGTTTCTCACCACCCCATGAACAGTCGCCCTGACCTAGCCTCTGGAGAACACCCTGAAAGCATCATGCTGCTACCACTAAGCTTTAGTGTAGGCATGGCAGTGGGATGATGATGAGCTTTGTTAACTCCAGGCATAACATAGAGTCTGCAAACTGCAGACTTCACTAAAGAGAAGATTCTTTCTGACCACTCTGCCATAAATCCCAGGTTGGTGGAATGTTGCAGTGATGGTTGACCTTCTGAATGTTTCACCCGTCTGCACACAGAATCTTTGAAGCTTAGCTTAAGTGACCATTGGGTTCTTGGTCAACTCGTGTACCACAGCTGTTTTCCACTGATTAGTTATGCCTTATGTTTCAAACATCTTCTTTAAAAAAAAAAATAATGAGGACACTGTGCTCTTGTGAACTCACAGCTGTGTCTTCTGTTAGACCTTCTGTAGACTGGGTGAATTTGGTCAAATAATGTCCATTTAACTGAATTTACAACTAAAGAGTGCCAAAAAGGGACATACATAACATAAAATTACAGGGTACAATCACAGTATTGATTAATCTCAAAGTCAATCAAGTATCAAAGCAAAGGGGATGAATAATTTAGTTCCCTATGAAATTTTAGTTTTTCCTTTCCATTACATTGGTAAAGAATTCTATAAACTATTTTCACATTTTGAGGTATTGAATGGAGATTAATATGAAAGAATTTCAACACAAGGTCACATCATAGAAAAATGTTGATTAACGGAAATCAACCATGCAAAAAACATAAAGTTATGTGTATGGTATAGTGACTGAGAATATATATGTATGGTATAGTGACAGCAGGGATATTTATTTAAATATGTTATAGTGACTGCAGGGATATAAGCTATAGTGACTGCAGGGATTTATGTATACAGTGTAGTGACTGCAGGGATATATGTATACTATGTATACGGTATAGTGACTGCAGGGATATACTGTATGTATATGGTATATGCAGAGATATACACTCACCGGCCACTTTATTAGGTACACCTGTCCAACTGCTCGATAACACTTAATTTCTAATCAGCCAATCACATGGCGGCAACTCAGTGCATTTAGGCATGTAGACATGGTCAAGACAATCTCCTGCAGTTCAAACCGAGCATCACTATGGGGAAGAAAGGTGATTTGAGTGCCTTTGAATGTGGCATGGTTGTTGGTGCCAGAAGGGCTGTTCTGAGTATTTCAGAAACTGCTGATGTACTGGGATTTTCATGCACAACCATCTCTAGGGTTTACAGAGAATGGTCGAAAAAGAAAAAACATCCAGTGAGCGGCAGTTCTGTGGGCGGAAATGCCTTGTTGATGCCAGAGGTCAGAGGAGAATGGGCAGACTGGTTCGAGCTGATAGAAAGGCAACAGTGACTCAAATCGCCACCCGTTACAACCAAGGTAGGCAGAAGAGCATCTCTGAACGCACAGTACGTCCAGCTTTGAGGCAGATGGGCTACAGCAGCAGAAGACCACACCGGGTGCCACTCCTTTCAGCTAAGAACAGGAAACTGAGGCTACAATTTGCACAAGCTCATCGAAATTGGACAGTAGAAGATTGGAAAAACGTTGCCTGGTCTGATGAGTCTCGATTTCTGCTGCGACATTCGGATGGTAGGGTCAGAATTTGGCGTCAACAACATGAAAGCATGGATCCATCCTGCCTTGTATCAACGGTTCAGGCTGGTGGTGGTGGTGTCATGGTGTGGGGAATATTTTCTTGCCACTCTTTGGGCCCTTTGGTACCAATTGAGCATCGTTGCAACGCCACAGCCTACCTGGGTATTGTTGCTGACCATGTCCATCCCTTTATGACCACAATGTACCCAACATCTGATGGCTACTTTCAGCAGGATAATGCGCCATGTCATAAAGCTGGAATCATCTCAGACTGGTTTCTTGAACATGACAATGAGTTCACTGTACTCAAATGGCCTCCACAGTCACCAGATCTCAATCCAATAGAGCATCTTTGGGTTGTGGTGGAACGGGAGATTCGCATTATGGATGTGCAGCTGACAAATCTGCGGCAACTGTGTGATGCCATCATGTCAATATGGACCAAAATCTCTGAGGAATGCTTCCAGCACCTTGTTGAATCTATGCCATGAAGAATTGAGGCAGTTCTGAAGTCAAAAGGGGGTCCAACCCATTACTAGCATGGTGTACCTAATAAAGTGGCCTGTGTGTGTTTGTATACTATGAGACCTAAAAACCCAGGAAAGTCACCAATGGAGTGTAATGATTCAGCTAGAACTGGTCCTGCCGGGTAGCCAGACTAGCAACCGAATCTGGACAAATATAATGGTGTACCTGCAAAGTGCAGTAACTCAAAATTGAGTAGGGCAGATTGCGGTGGGAGATGTGCGTGCGCTGTGACTATTGCTCCACAATAGTGGAGTCTGGACCACTGAAAATGCTAGTCGCATCCTATCCCTAAAGTAACAGGGTTTGCGCTCATTCAAATGATCCAGGAGGTTGTAGGAGTTATCCTGCATCGGGCCAGGTACAGAGGTCTAGATGACATGCACAGGTAAGGTAGCCTGGAAAACACGTCTTGAATTGACGTGTCGACCCACAGGGACAGTAGGTAGCTACAGTTGTTTGATATAGCATGCATCAACACCTATGCCGACTTGTGGTGTCAGCAGAGGTGTAAAAGATGCAGTCAAAGTACAGCCGTCAGCAGGGTCAGGCGATGAGATTGTCAGCCTTGACATCACATTTTTCTGGAGTCACACACACAGATTGTTAGATTTTAGTTTTGTACTCCTACTGCAACACATGCACACCCCACCCCCTCCTAATCTGCCCACAATTCTAGTCTAAAGTACTCAGAGTAATACACATAAACTATCCAAGAACTCCGGAGAAGGATATCTGGCCATCTTAGCTCTATCAACACTAAGAAGGACGCACCCATTTCACGACATGTCTGGAGTCATCATGGAGGAGACCCTACTGTTTTGAAGTTCTGGGGGGTAGACCATGTAAAACAAGGCCCGGGAGAGGGTGACCAGAATCAGAAATTGTTGCAAATTGAGGCTAGATGGATACATCGCCTCAAAAGTCTGAGCCCTATAGGTCTTAATGAAGGTTTCACTTTTACCCCTTTTCTGTGAACATAGATCATTATCTGTTTGCCTTATTGAATATGAATATAGTTTTTATCTTTAGTGTCCCCCCCCCAAAAAAAATCACGTTTTTTGTTATCTGATTGTGCTTTTGTTCTCTGATTGTTCAAATACTGCTGCGCCTTTTTTGACAGCGGATATTTGCTGTCTAATGTCTATTCACAATTATGATTATGGGCTAATTTGACAATTTACTTTTAATTTTGCGTGCAGTTCCATGACATCTTAAAGAATTTCTTCTGCTTAAAAAACGCCCTTATAAGCATAGATCTATTCTGCTTTACTTCTAATTATTCTTATTTCTAGGGAGTGATCACGTGACATCTTTGTTGGTCTTCTTTCGTCATGTGCCCGTTGCCCAATCACCTGATCGGACCCTCATACGCGGACAGCCCGCCTACAATTCACACACCTCACATGGTGTGGGCTAAATAGAATATACACAAAGAACAAAAGACCAAAAAAATAGATTAAAACACTTAAAAAGTGTACTGGTGTATACTGCAAAGTGAGATGAAAACAATAAAATCCCCATCACAATCCCCTCTGGCTGTAACAAATTCAAGCGGTGATATGGAAAAAAAAATTGTAAACAAATTAAAGCAATGTTTATGTAAACATTTCTGTAAACAATGTAAACAGATGATGAAATACATCACAAGTCAATGGGATGGATAGGTAGATACTAAAAATCCTCTCTATACAACCTGTCAGATGGAAAGTTTTCAAGATGTGTCAGTCAGTGGGCGGACAAAGGAGTGTGCGAGGGTGGATGGGCACCCGGCACAGCCAGGAGGTGTGGGAATTTACCCTGCGTGTTGTGTCACACGAGGTGACTTCATCAGGGGAAAAGTTTGAGAGGTGTGAGTCCATGTGGCGTTGATCTACTCACACTGTCGGATACCTTTTGCAGTACAGTGTCTTTACTTCTAATTATTCTTATTACTATGGAGATTAGGATTAATGTGTGCCCTCTAAAAGTTTCTTTTGATGAGTTACAAATTTTTTAATACTTATGCCCTGGCGGGATGATCCTGTGGGTACCGACCGAGATGCGGAGACGTCCCCGAGAGTGAGTGATCAAGTGACATCTCTGTTGATCACATGACTTTCGTCACGTGCCCGTGGCCTGATCACCTGATCGGACCCTCATACGTGGGCGGAGTTTGACGGCCCGCCTACACTTCACACACCTTACATGGTGTGGGCGGGGATAATGATTGGCATCACTGAAATCATGTATCAGATGACCGGTCAGGTGTTTCCCAGCCACACCAGGTTGTGACATCACCTGATGACTCTCAACAGCAACACGCCTAATTACGCCCTCCTATCTCCAACTTGACTTCTGATTGGGCGCACCCCTGACAGTTGGAATTCTGGGTTACCATATAAATATATGCCTTGCAAGTTGCACGAGAGCTAAGCCCATTACCCCTGAGAAGCCGTGCGAACGGTGAAACATGTTGGGGGGCTTCTGGCAATAAGTTTTAAATAGAAAGATCCACCGACTTTATGTATGACTCTGAGTACTTTAGACTAGAATTGTGGGCATACTAGGAGGGGGTGGGGTGTGCATGTGCTGCAGTAGAAGTACAAAACTAAAATCTAACAATCTGTGTGTGTGACTCCAGAAAAGTGTGATGTCAAGGCTGACAATCTGATCGCATGACCTGCTGACGGCTGTACTTTGACTGCATCTTTTACTCCTCTTCTGACACCACAAGTCGGCATAGGTGTTGATGCATGCTATATCAAACCACTGTAGCTACCTACTGTCCCTGTGGGTCGACACGTCAATTCAAGACATGTTTTCCAGGCTACCTTACCTGTGCATGTCATCTAGACCACTCTAGCTGGCCCTATGCAGGATTGTTTATGCGTTTATTCATTGACATATAACAGCCACAACCTCCTGGATCATTTGAATGAGCGTAAACCCTGTTACTTTAGGGATAGGATGCGACTAGCATTTTCAGTGGTCCAGACTATTGTGGAGCAATATCCACAGCACACGCACATCTCCCACCGCGATCTGCCCTACTCAATTTTGAGTTACTGCACTTTGCAGGTACACCACTATATTTGTCCGGATTCGGTTGCTAGTCTGGCTACCCGGCAAGACCAGTTCTAGCTGAATCATTACACTCCATTGGTGGCTTTCCTGTGTTTTTAGGTCCAGACATTATCCCTTTTTGTTTGTCACTCTACTAATATATTACTAATAAAAGTTAAATTTTAATCTCCTGCCTTTGGGTTGGTTGATACCCCCTTTTGGATTTTCTCTAATAACCTGCCTAGGAGAGATCCCGCTCCCCTCTTCTTTGGTATATGTATACTATGTGTACAGTATAGTGACTGCAGCGATGTATGTATATGGTATAGCCCCTTCAGGTGTATTTTTATGTGTATGGCATAGGGACTGCACCAATATGTTTGTGTAGTATTTGTTACCCCTGGTGTGTATTTTCTTTACAAAAGGTAAATTCCTTAATTATGAATGCATCAAAAGAGGTTGATTTGTAATGTGGGGCTGCACAATTTCATTTTTCACTTTAGTCAGGATAGAATCTTCCCTGGTTCCACAATGGCCCATGTATGGAAAGAACAAGCAAACTGTTTGTATATTTATTTATAAAGTGTTTGCTCCAGTTTTGTGTCGTGGCAGTGTCCGACAAAACAGAAAAATGTGCATCAAAAGGGGCATGTTACTGCCTAGTTGGATCGCCCATCGGAGTGCTGTCCAATGTGTGCTGCAATTCTGCAGCATGAACCAAAAAAAATGGTGCACACTTCCCGAGCAGTGTGGGGGCGTCAGATTCACCACAATTCATGAATTTTGGGCAACCTAGTGCAGTTTGCACAGTTGTTGATAAATGTGGGCCAATAGTCTTATTAACTGCTCGAAGAACGGGGGTGGGGACGGTCTTTGGGGGGGGGGTGCATTTCTTTTGTCTGCCTGCAGAACTAGAATGCCCTGCCAAAGGACAGTATTTGGCTATCTGATTTCTAATATTTTTTTTTTCTATTAATGACTTACACAGAGTTTCAATATTAGCATATGATACTTAGCACTGTAAAGTAATTATTACAGAGGAGGATAGTTTAATACTATATAAGGATTTGTGGATAGGGGGGGCCTGGAGTGACAAATAAACCAGGGAGTTGATCCATGGAGTTATTCTGATATAAGAGTGGTCAAAAGGAAGTTACCCTACTTTGGGCAAAATGGCATCAGCCTTGCAGGGTTATTTTTGCTTTGCTTTGGATCACCACTGGGTAATGTACTGTAGGATTAATTGGTTGGACCTATGTCTTTTTCCAACAATATCTACTATGAGACCAAAACAACCCCTACACTCCTTCACAGATCATAAATGCCTCTCCAACTGTACACTCAGAAATACCAAAAAGAACCAAAGCACTAATTTATTTAAAATAATACTCTTTATTGAAAGTAAATACACAAATTTGACATATATATCCCTCAAGTGGGAAGGTATAAATGCAGTATATGGGGGACACAAGTAGCCCCAGATGAAAAATAGGGCAGCACAGGAGACCAGTGGCTACCCCTGTTAGCCCAGGGTCCTAATAGTATTGTTGACAGTATTAGCAATGCAGTCAAATGTTAGACCAAAATAAGAAGGGGATAAAGTGGCAGTAGTGCAGTAAAGGTAAACCATACACAAAACTGGAGGTACCATCCAGTATTCAAAAATTCATGTTACTATTGCACACTTACCCGCAAACATGATGAACTGACACTGGGCAGATCAAGGGAAAGCCAAAGGGTACACCTCGACGCGCGTTTCGCACTAATGCTTCGTCAGTGCGAAACGCGCGTCAGGGTGTACCCTTTGGCTTTCCCTTGAACCCATAAGGTGCATTCACATGTGCCATTAACGTGTGAAGACCTGGTGTAGAAGTGCTCTGGTGGCGCAGTGCATTGTTGCACTATGCTGCTGATGGACAGGATTTAAATCTGATACGGAGACGTTAATTGTGCCAGGGTATCATCAAAGTGCCCCTTGGACTAATGCCACCAGTACTGTTGTGTATAAGTTTGTGTTTTTGGCCTATAAAGTACAGGCGATGATCCATGACTTAAGGACACCCAACTTACAGACGCCCCCAAATTAAAGACGGACCTCTCTACCCACTGTGAGCTATAGTGAATCTTTCTGAATGCTTTACTTTAGCCCCAGGCTACAATGCTCAGCTTTAACCCCTTAAGGACGCAGCCATTTTGTAGCTTAAGGCTCAGTCCCATTTTTTGTATTCTGACCTGCATCTCTTTATATGGTTATAACTTTTGAACACTGTTACTTATCAAAGTGATTCTGAGATTGTTTTTTCCCCACATGTTGTACTTCATTTCAGTGGTAAATTTTGGCTGATTTTGGTTTTGTGTTTATTTACAAAAAAAAGAAAAAAATGATGAATTTTTAGAAAAATTTGCCATATTCGAAATCACTGCATTTTCAGGCAGATCGATTTACCACCTAAATAACTTGACGAATAACATTTACCATATGTCTACTTTACATTTTCATAATTTTTGAAATTTTTGGATAATTTATTTTGACGTCACGCGGCTTACAATTCGAATAGCGATTTTCCATATTTTCAGAATTTACTATTTTGGGGATAAATACTGTTTGAAATTAAATTTTACATATTTAGCATTAAAACCCCCTATATAACCCACCCATTTTCAAATCTGCACCGCGGGTGTTACCCGGGGATGTCAGCGGTAGATTACCGCTGACATCCCGCGACCCCCGATGCCGGTTCAGCTCCTGTGCAGAGCTGAACCGGCATCGTCTCTGCGCAGTAGCTGTACTGCGCTGAACGCTATTCGAGGGACTCAGCGCAGTACAGCTAAGGGATTAAGCTTGAAGCTTTATTGATACTCCTTATTCCCATGACAGCATAAAACCTACAGAACCTATCTGGAACGTAATTGGGGGACTGTCTGTATGTGAATTTTTTCTTGTACTCACAATTACAGTATATGACAATTTGGACAATGAAGGAATCTTATTGTGTTACAAAGAGCTTTCAAGAGCATTCAGATCATAGTGTCAATGCACTTGCGTAGATTACAACTATAGCCTGCACCATTTTTTTTGTGCAGTTTACAGTAAATTTGGCTTACCATACAATATTGGCCAGCCTGCTCCACCAACCACTTTTTTTTAAAAGTAACATGCGGCGCATAAACTTTGAAAAGTTGCAAATTCTTTGTTTTGCCTTTTCATGCCTTGACAAGGCAGGATACATCAGCTCCAGTGTTTAAGTATTGATACTGGATTTTTCCTCTATTCTACTTGACATTAAAATCAGGTCACCTCATTCACCTCAAAATTAGTCACAATAAGAAGAGAGCTGCTCTGGAATAACTTATCAGCACATTTCCTGATAGATCAATGGTCTTGGATTTATTCAGGGTAGAACAGACAAAGACAATATTGCTACTTCAGTTCTCATCTTTGTAGCCACCAAGCCTGGCACACGCCGAACGTTATGTTGTTGCAGGATGTCACAGGGGCTTGATACTGCTATTCGCTGATAACACACGCTCCATTGTCCAGCAGCAGAGCGTGGTTTTATGAATGGTAAATCGATTGTCCTTCACAAGCTACTTGTCCAAGACATTTATCAGTTGAGAAGATATAACATCTAAACCTCACTAACTAAGCACAGCTTTTCTTTTAAAGGGCTAGTCCAGTCTGTTTCAAATAAAGCTTTGTGTGTACAGTATATGAAGATTTTTTTCAGTATTCTTTGTTTATTTTCAGTATTCTTTATAAAGTCTGCAGCTGAACAGTATAGTAAAGGTTCCATTCAGCTTATTTAAAATGTCAAGTCTGAATATGCCTACACCATGAGTTTGATGTAAAGGGATAGACCCATACCAGAGCTCATGCACATTGGCAGACAGCCCCAATAATTATGGGCAAAAATAGAAGAAAATCTATGAAAACATAAAAACAAATTAGAAAAAAGTGATAACTTTTGTTATCTTGTTGATGACATTGCCTTTAGGGGATGTACAACAAGCAGTAAGAAGCATTACTAGAGTGTCAAAAGAGAATCCAGTTTCAATAGGGAGGGGCTCATACTACTGTATGCTTCAGTATTTCACTGTACATTTTAACATTCATGGTTCCCTCAACAAACTGTAGCTCCTCACAGGTGGCAGCATTTGTGCAGCCTCAAACCATGACAATCCCACCACCAGGTTCGTACTGGGGGGGGGGGGGTTGAAGCTACTTACTGCTATTAATTGTCAGGGGTGTAGGTGGTGTACCGGGCCCAGGGAAGAGAAGGGCACGAGCCACAGCAGTCACAACTGCGGCGCAGGCCCTCCTGTAAAGTATATGGTGGGCGCTACGGTACATGTGGGGGGCACCGATACCTGCAGGGGCGCCAATACCTGAGGCTGTCACAGATTAAAATCTGTGCAGCCGCCAGTTATCTCCTACTACCGTCCTCCGAGCTGAGACAGAGCAGGAAGTGATTCACACTGACACTTCCTGCTCTGTCCCTTTTTGCAGCAGTAGTACATGGGACGGCTGGCACGTGAATTTCCAATGGAGAAGGTGAGGTGAGTATACATATTTTTAATTTTTTCCTACTCCTGGTATATAATAAGGGGATGGGGGGTGTAATGTCTACTATATATAATAAGTGGATGGGTGGGAGGGGAATAATGCCCCCTATATATAATAAAGGGATGGGGGTGAATCAGGCTTTTATACATAATAAGGGGATGGGGGAGATAATGGCTCCTATAGATAATAAAGGGTTGGGGGGATAATGTCCCTTATATTTAATGCTCTATATAAGTTAGGAGATTTTATCCATGTGACATTATACTGTAAGTAACTGTGGTGTTTTTAGGGACACAGTTTTGGGGTGTGCTGCCTGGAGCTGAAGACGTCTTGTGGTGAATTCTGTAGCAATAAGTTGTGGGTGGAGAAGTTATCAAAGTTGTGTAATGATGTCTGAGTTGTGTCTGATGGAGAAGAATTGTCATTTGTGAGGAGCCACCCAGATGAAGACCAGGACAGATCAGAGGTAAAAGGTTTAATCTACAACTGATTTATACAGAAAGTGATGTCTATATTTGCCTTATGGCAGCTTTGTAGTGCAGTCATTTTTCCACTATATAGTAATGTGCAGTATATTCCCAGGTGGTATATATTAGTGTATTCTGAAGTATTACGTGTGGGGTGGGGCCGACAGTGAGGGTGTAGTTATATGGGGAGTCTTGTTATGCCACTGTTAAATGTATGTTTCTAGGCCCAGTTGAAAGGATGTGCTTGAATTGCACTTTGAAATGTATTGCAAACGGTTCAGGCAACATGCATTGTTATTAAAGGTATTGTCCACTTTTAGCAAAAAATTGATATTGTTTGTGTAATGAAATTTTCCAATTTACTTTCTGTATCAGTTCCTCATGGATTTCTAGATTTCTACTTATTGACATTCTATAAGAAGCTTAATTGTTTACTTCCAGTGGATTGAAATTTGTCCATGATCATGTGATGTATCATGTGATGTGATGATCATGTGAGAGAGTAATCAAAGCCATGCAATACTTACGACCTATACACCTGGGTGACATCACATAAACATGGACAGATTTCTATCCACTGGAAGTAAACATTGTCAGGGTTCGGCGTCAGTGAACCCCCTGGTCTTCACCAGAGCCCGCCGCAAAGCAGGATGGGCTTGCTGCGGCAGGGTGCAACATGTTGTTCCACAGGTGCGATTAGCCCGCGTTGGCAGCCAAAGTCGCGGTACAGAAGCAGAGTTCAGGCTAGAAGTCAGGTACATGCACCAAAAAAGGAATACAATGTACTGAGTATACTGCAATAACCTTTATTATACACATATAAAAATGTAAAACTTATGTCCCCTATAGACATGCATGGGAACGAGTGGTAGACAATACAGGAACAACAAACAGACAAAAGCAAAGCTCTCTACCTTAATCAAAGATGCTGATAAATCCCTATGTACATGCAGACATTAAATCAATACCAGTACATCCACATAAGACAATACAGTATATAGGGCCTGGGTAGTGGTAAAGTAAACAATGCCCAGGAAAAGCAAGGGAGGGTAGTAGGTACAAACCACAGGTAGGAGCAGAGATCCCAGAAGTCAGGTACAGGCACGTAGTCGGGGCTGGCGGCAGAGATGCAAGGTCACGTCTGAGGTCACAACAGGAATTCTAGGCAGAATGGAACAGGAAACAATCGCAGTGAACAGGAAGCTTTCTCTAAGACTAGTGAGCGCAAAGATCCGTCGGGGAATGATGAGAACAGCCGGCCTTTAAGGAAAACCCGGAAGTGGCCAGGGCCAATCAGCGGTGTGCTGGCCCTTTAAATCTCTGAGTGCCGATGCATGCACCCTTGGGAGCGGGGTCACATGCGGCCTAGTCTGGATGGGAGCAGGAGCATGGAGAGGCGAGTGCTGGCCGGGGGCGCAGCACCACGGAGAGGGGCATGGGTGTGCTCGGATTGTGGGGGCACCCATGACAAAAATGCAAGCTTTCAATAGAAGGACTGCAAGAATAGATAACCATGGGTAATAGATACAGAACATAGTATATGACAAATTGACTGAAAGTTGACAACCCCTTTAACAATGGTAAAAACACAGATGCGTTTTGAGTAGCGCTTTTTTCCATTGTGTTTGCAATCTCACCGACAATCTCACCAGCCAGCCAAGCCTTCGGCTGCCGGTCCGCCCTTCAATCCCCTCTGGTGTGGAGCTGGCATGAACGGGAAAGTGTCGCAAATGCTAGTCATACCCTAGTATTTCTGATTATTTCAGGCCTTCTACACCAGTGTTCTGGCGCAGAAGCCCTAATAAATAGGCTGCATAGTGTGGAAGCTGAATAAAGCCATGTACACAATGTGATTGAATTGTGGAATCTGGAATATCTCTGTGTTGAGACCTAAAACCTCATGTCCGGTATGTAGCAACATATGTTTTTTTTTAACACGGCATAAGGGTTTAGCTCTAAACACATCTCTATTCAGGTAGCAGATATAAGATAACAGGTCATGGTTCCAGTAATCAATGTGCAACATCCCTGCAGATGCAAAGGGTTAAGTAGGTGTTGTGAAAGTATCCCTCTCCATGTCAGAAGCTCTGACAGAAGAGATTTTGTAATTACAGCCTGTGAATGCTGCCTGGAAAGGCAACAGTTAACTATTTATAAGTTATTAACCGATTAGTTTGGCTGTATTGTAACCTGGAGTGTGATTAGACCAGGGAGAGTGATAAAAACCCCTGTGCAGTTGGAGCACAGGCCTCTTGGATCTCATGCTCCTTCTCAGGAGCCTGCACATGCTCTTAGACCTCATGGTCTCTCTACAGAGAAGAGAGCACATCCTGATACAGAGTGAAGAGAGAGACAGTGTGGAGCACACAGAAGTAAACCTAGGACAAGAGCTGCAGCATCCACAACTGGACACAGCTTCATCCCAGCCTGGATCTGCTATCAGGCTGGTGAACCATTCCTGAGGACCACTCTCCATGACCACTCCAGTAATCCGGAATCTGTTCCAAGATCGTTCTGGCCGTTTGCCTGCAGTTGTTTCAATAAAGAACCATTTTGCACAACGTTGCCTCTGTCTGGTCCCTGGATACGGCTGTATCACCAACACAGGTTCCCATCCATCACCCAGAGACATATATTACGGACACTAAGGGGTTGCCCCAGGAACCAGTACATCAGCCTCTCCCTCCATATTTCTTGCACACACCACCTGCTGGAGATCTGCCAGGCTGTAGGACAGCCCTCCGGTCCCCATACCAAGCACCATGACATCAGTGTGCTTAGGCCGCAACCACCAGCAACTCCAAGAAAAGGCTCCAGGCTTCAAGAAAAAGCTAGGTGGGGGATGTACAGTACAGGCGATGATCCATGACTTAAGGACACCCAACTTACAGACGCGAACAACACATACAAAAATGGTAAATCTGGGCATATGACAAAGCGAATTAAGTACAGATAGAGACAAAACATGTGCTATGCCAAAATATATAATCTTTATTAATAAACAAACAAATCAATTGTCACACAAAACCAAGAGCCAATAAAAACATTAAAAAAGGAACAAAATCCTCTATACAAGAACCCAGGGAGGGTAGGGCACGTGATAATGCCCACCAAGACACCACCTCCCTACTCAGCCCCAAACCCTATGCCTGTCTAGCTGCACCAATACAAAAAGTAGCAAAAGATGACAAAAAAATGCGCTGCAACATCATGGCAGAATAGCCCATGTAAGAAGCATGATAAATAAGTGAGTCATTGTAGTTACCAATCAAGCCTGGCAGACAGGGAAAGGGGCTGGGAAAAGCCCCACGCGTATCACCACTAACAGTGGCTTCCTCAGGGGTAGCTGGTGTAATGTGTAACCAAGTATAAATACCTGTGTGGGTCTAATGAGTGGTGGCAGGTGTGGAGCGCTATGATGGAATGCAAACGCTCAGCGTCCTCTCTGGTGTTGTGCACATGTGTCCGCATTGTGTCCGTGAGTCACGTGATCAGAAATCATGTGACCAAGATGGCGGCGCCCAGCGCCGCACCTAAAGCACCGCGCATGCGTCAAGAAAGGATAATTCCTATTATAGAAAGTGCCTAAGGTGAGTGTGCATGCAGGTAACAGACTACATACAAATATTATTAAATTAGTGCCATGAAATATTAAATATACAAACTAAGTATGATCAAATCCAAAAAAATATATATATATATTAAAAAAAAAAAAATTATTTAAAAAACCACATACCACTAACATCTGTTATGTGTGGGGTGTTTTTTATATAAATTTTTTTTTTTTTTATATATTATTATTTTTTTGGATTTGATTATACTTAATTGGCTTTATAAATAAGTGTATACATAATATGCATTTTCACATATGTAGATCTTCTCTGATCTTCTTTTTTTATGCTATTGTAGATATAGTAACTCCTGCACATAGATTATTTACTTTAATATTAGAGATGAGCGAGCACTAAAATGCTCGAGTGCTCGTTATTCGAGACAAACTTTTCCTGATGCTCGAGTGCTCGTCTCGAATAACGAGCCCCATTGAAGTCAATGGGGCTCGTTATTCGAGACAAACTTTTCCTGATGCTCGAGTGCTCGTCTCGAATAACGAGCCCCATTGAAGTCAATGGGAGACTCGAGCATTTTTCAAGGGGACCAAGGCTCTGCACAGGGAACCTCGGCCAAACACCTGGAAACCTCAGAAAATGATGGAAACACCACGGAAATGGACAGAAAACAGCAGGGGCAGCATGCATGGATGCCTCTGAAACACCTGAAAATTCTGCCTGACACAGCTCGTTTGATAAGGGGATGATGTGCTGCATATCCTCTCGTGCTCCAGCGTCTGGGGTATAGAGAGTTGAAATGAGACATTGGTGGACGCTGTGGAGGATCGTGGAGGCAAAATGGACAGGAAACAGCAGGGGCAGCATGCTTGGATGCCTCTGAGGCTGCCTAATCTTGGGATGGAGCTGGCGGTCCACTGCCAGGCGAGATTTCGCCTGTCCAAGCCCCTGTCTCTCGGCTCCTCCCCACCCAAAATGGGCCTGGGGGCCAGAAGCGTTTACTTTGAAAAAATTATAATTTTCAAAGCAGGCCGGGTCGTTTGAATATTTCACCTAGGAATAATGGAATAGCATAGTGGTTCTATTTTTGGTCAGGGGCTAGTCTATTCCAGGGTCACCTGATCTGGCCAGCCAACCACTGCTATCGACGTGTAAGGGTACCACGTCATGCTGGGTGGAGTGCAGAGTCTCCTGGCTTGTGATTGGCTCTGTTTCTGTCAGTCAAAAAGCAAAATGGTGGGAGATGCCATTTTCTCGAGCTGGCGAAATACTCTTCCGAGCAATGAGCAGTTTCGAGTACGCTAATGCTCGAACGAGCATCAAGCTCGGACGAGTATGTTCGCTCATCTCTATTTAATATATATATTTTTATTATAGTTTTCTTTTTCTTTCCTCTTTATGGGGGTTTGTATATTTAATATTTCATGGCACTAATTTAATAATATTTGTATGTAGTCTGTTACCCGCATGCACACTCACCTTAGGCACTTTCTATAGTAGGAATTATCCTTTTTTGACGCATGCGGGGTGCCCTTGGTGCGGCGGTGGGCGCCGCCATCTTGGTCACATGACTTCTGATCACGTGACTCACGGGCACGATGCGGACGCATGCGCACAACACCAGAGAGGACGCGGAGTGTTTGCATTTCATCATAGCGCTCCACACCTGCCACCACTTATTATAACCACACAGGTATTTATACTTGGTTACACATTACACCAGCTACCCCAGAGGAAGCCACTGTTAGTGGCGATACGCGTGGGGCTTTTCCCAGCCCCTTTCCCTGTCTGCCAGGCTTGATTGGTAACTACAATGACTCACTTATTTATCATGCTTCTTACATGGGCTATTCTGCCATGATGTTGCAGCGCATTTTTTTGTCATCTTTTGCTACTTTTTGTATTGGTGCAGCTAGACAGGCATAGGGTTTGGGGCTGAGTAGGGAGGTGGTGTCTTGGTGGGCATTATCACGTGCCCTTCCCTCCATGGGTTCTTGTATAGTGGATTTTGTTCCTTTTTAAATGTTTTTATTAGCTCTTGGTTTGGTGTGACAATTGATTTGTTTGTTTATTAATAAAGATTATATATTTTGGCATAGCACATGTTTTGTCTCTATCTGTGCCTGGTCTGATGAGTCTCGATTTCTGCTGCGACATTCGGATAGTAGGGTCAGAATTGGCGTCAACAAAGTATCCATCAGATGTTGGGTACAAATTTGTGGTCAGAAAGGGATGACAATGGTCAGCAAACAATACTCCAGGTAGCTGTGGCGTTGCAACGATGCTCAACAAATTGGTACCAAGGGGGCCCAAAGATTTGCCAGAAAATATTCCCCACACCCACACCATGGACACTAACCTAACCACCACCCACCCCCATCTCTGGAACCGTTGATTACAAATCAGGATGGATCCATGCCCCCTTCATGTTTTTTCCTACGCCAACATCTGACCCTACACAATCCGAATGTCCGCCAGCAAGAAAACTCGAGACCCCATCCATCAAGACAGGCAGGTTTTTTTTTTATTTTTTTTTTTTCCAATCTTCTAACTACTTCATCAATGCGATGAGAAAGCTTTTAGTGCTATATTGTGCCTCAGTTTCCTGTTCTTTTCATTTTCACTTTACCTTTTAGCCCTGAAAGGAGTGGCCCCCCGGTTTGATCTTCTTCTGCTGCGTAGCCCCATCTTCTGTCTGCCTCAAAGTTTCAACGTACCTGGTGCCAGTCAAGATGCTCTTCTGCCCTACCTTGGTGGTTGTAAACGGGTGGCGATTTGAGTCACTGTTTGCCTTTTTCTATCAGCTCGAACCAGTTCTCCATTCTCCTCTGACCTCTGGGCATCAACACAGGCATTTCCCCCCGCCCACAGAAACTGCCGCTCACACTGGATGTTTTTTTTTTCCTTTTTTCTTGGACCATTCTTCCCTGTACACCCCCTAGAGAAATGGTTGTGCGTGAATAATCCCATGTTAAGGATCAGCAGTTTTTTATCCTAGAAATATCTTTCAGACCAGCCCTTCTGGCACCAACCCCATGGGGGGGATGGCCCACGTTCAAAAGTCACCAATCACCTTTTCTTTTTCTTCATCCACCATTTCTTTTTTTCTTTCCCCATAGAAGGAACTAGCGTAGGCTCGGTTTTGGAACTGCAGGAGATTGTCCTATGAACCCAAATGCTCTAACATGCCTACAAAAATGCACAACATAAGTTGCCAGCCATGGGTGATTGGCTGATTAAAAAAGTAAGTGTTAACGAGCATTGAACAGGTGTACCTAATAAAAAGTGGCCGGTGAGTGTACCACTGTATATACTCTGTATAAGAAGCGAGTTTTTCAAGCCAACGAAGTGTGGCGTTTGAAAAAACGTCCCCCCCTCGGTCGTATACAACCAGTCAAATAACTGGACTTAGGACCAATTCTCTAGGAATGCCTTCCAGCACCTTGTCGAACTCTAATAGCCACGAAGAATTGAGGCATTTTCTGAAGGCCCAAAGGGGGTCCAACCCCGTTACTGAACTGCATGGTGTACCTTCAATAAAGTGGCCGGTGAGTGTAATCTATAATATTATCTATCATATTATCTAATCTATATTATATATAGATGTGACACGCCACAAGGGTGTATCCTGGTTGATTATTGGCCAACATGTCCATTCATCAAGGTGCCTTGGTCTCCAGTGAGTAACAAGCCACGAAAATCTTTGTCAGTAACCTTAGGTTTTCTGGACCCGTAATGTAAAAGGAAACCCTAACCACCATAATCATAGGAGAGATTGGGTGGATGGGCATCTTATATGAAGTTAAGAATAAGCCCCATTTTTAAAGTGCTATTCTTTCATGTCCCTGGAAATCTTGCTTATATTGAACTTTTAATTCCCTCCCTAATATGTAATGAGATTTTCAATTAAAAGCTACTCTACTGGGGTGTGGAGTAAGCCCGGAGCATAGCTACACGGCGTTGCAACCACATGGTCCCTCTCCAAATGTAAGAGAAGGAAAAATAGCAAAGCCACTCCAAGGATGTAAAGTGATCAAACTGGAATTTAATAGCACTGCCATGATCCCTCAGATTATTCTCTACCAACCTTAATTTTGAACCTCCTTAATTTTACTTACCATGTTCTCATGACTGCACCAGTTTCTCTCTCTGGAATGCCCCCCCCCCCCTTTTCTTACCCATGCTATCAGACCTCAAAGACCAATAATTAACCGAACCCAACCAAAGTTTCCAAAACATGCTCTTAAACCCACGCTTTAAGCAAGCCTAATAAAACAAACACTTGCTAACTGCATATTTTTCACCGTTTCCTCCCTAATACCATCTGATACCAAGCTTCCGCAGGCCTCTCTGCAATAAGTCCCATTAACATTAACCCCTTGGGACTTTTACAAATAAAAGATGGTGGCTGATGGCAGGTTCCGAGCAGTAGCAATCTTGTTTTATATTTAGATAAAGGGTATTCCAGGACTCAATCAGTATAAATAATTTCATATACAAATGGGTACTCAAATATAAGCTAATGTAATTAGTTGTTTATTTTAAAATTTTATTGCTCCCCTTAAAGCTAAAATCTCATGACATAGACTGTAACTGAAGAATTAAAATTTTATAACTGCCCTTCTAATAAAATAAAAATCATCCGTTAATTTTTTCCTCCATACCCCCCCAATTTATTTTTTTTTTTCCGTTTCCTTTCCTTTTCTTTTTCCTTTTTTTCCCACCTTCCCCCCGCGCGTCCGTTGCAGAGCATACACAGACCAGAAGATGGCCGCTGTCACAAAATGGGTCACCCCACATCACAGTATGTCATGCACCTCCTGACATGTCATGTTATCACCACGACTATGTTTTTTGGCTGTAGTTGGTTTTGGGTTCAATTGCATCCAGTAATGGCCAGTTGTTTTGGTGTTGATGCAGTTTTAACATCATTTAACTATTGTGCACGATCGAGCAGAAAAATCTTTTACAATTTAATCCTGGGAGCAGAGCATAAGATGGAGGAATGATTACTGATAACTAAAGGAATCATGGAACTGTAGTTTTTCAGTTGGCTGCATCTTTGTGAGTAACTCCACCTACTTTAAAGAGGCGATACATTTTTTGTAACATCATAAAATATCAAACTATTTAGCTAAAAAGCTCGTTTTGTGACTAATGAAACATTGATTATTTATGTGCCTCATTTAGTTAAAATCATCATGGGTGGGGGTTTTTTGTGTCAGATGTTCATATTCTCCCGGAATCTAGATACCCTTAAAATAAATTATTTTTTCTGTTTCCTTTCCTATTAGAATGGCTTTAATACAATGGATGGATCATCTACAATGCTCTTAATATAACCTCCTTTTTTCCCACCCCCTCGTCCTCATGACTGTGAATTGGGTCACAGGCAGCCCTTGGTTCCTCCGTGTTCCAATGCCCACCCCGCCCGAAGCAGCAGCCCCTCAACTCTCCTCTCCCACGCTCCAGCGTGGGCTACCTCTGCCGTCCAGCCATGCGGTGTCCCCCCCGCTCCCAAGTGGCGCATGCCAAACCTGTCTGTTAGAATTTTCTTTCTAAAGGAGCAGTGTGCTGCGAATTTGGGTGCTTTAGCCGGCTTGTCTGTCTCCTGATAAGTAGCAAGCCCCTCCTGTGACCCTTGCCCGGATCTTTGTGTCCCTTAATGTCCTTTTCCCATCACAAAAAATGCCATAGTAACCATGATCAATAGTTAATAGTGGATTCATTATACATACCTCTCTCGAATACAAGGAGTCTCATCCCCACGACACTGTGCTCTGTCTATGTTATCTCAGCAAAAACAAAGTTTGGCTGCTACTTACAATTATCCTACATAACTTCATATCCTCGAAGAAGTAGACCACTGTGTAAATGCTGCCCAGTTCAATAAGGTGCTTGCAGATAACTTGGCAGCAATTTACAGTCACAGCCCATAATGGAAGGTACATGCAGACAGGAGGTGGGATATGGCAATGCAATCTTGTGTGGCCAGTCCACTCCTCTGCCCAACACAGTTGTGTCATTGAGAAAAAACTAATTGAGGTGATAGCAATTATGTCCTGGAAGGATTTAATTCCTCTTGTGGCCCTAGCTATTTCACACATTCCCAGTTTGAAAGGAACGGAACCTCTATCTAAATATGAATGGCAATAAGAAAATGTGCAATTAAGTTTCACTGAGACAGTCTAAAGACCAAAGTGCAGACATCCCCCACATAGCTTTTTTTTCTTCTTTTTTCCGTTGAAGCCCTATGGAGGCCCTTTTTCTTGGAGTTGCTGGTGGTTTTGCGGGCCTGAAGCCACAACCTGAGTCCATGGTGCTTGGTTGGGGGACCGAGGGCTGTCCCTACAGCCTGGCGAATCTCCAGCAGGTGTGTGTGCACAAAATATGAGGGAGGTAGGCCTGATGTCTTAATGGTTCCTGGGGTCAAACTCCCTTTAGTGTCCTACCAGCAGGATAATGCGCCATGTCATAAAGCTGGAATCATCTCAGACTGGTTTCTTGAACATGACAATGAGTTCACTGTACTCAAATGGCCTCCATAGTCACCAGATCTCAATCCAATAGAGCATCTTTGGGATGTGGTGGAACGGGAGATTCGCATCATGGATGTGCAGCCGACAAATCTGCGGCAACTGTGTGATGCCATCATATCAATATGGACCAAAATCTCTGAGGAATGCTTCCAGCACCTTGTTGAATCTATGCCACGAAGAATTTAGGCAGTTCTGAAGGCAAAAGGGGGTCCAACCCGTTACTAGCATGGTGTACCTAATAAAGTGGCAATTTGTGTGTCTATGCATTGTAAGTTATATTGGGGGAATGTTCAAAAACATTTGCCTGCCTCTGCTACAGACTCACTGTGAGTTGGAAGACGTTTGAGCCTCTCAGCTAATAGCAGACAATCATCTCTGTACTTTAATATGCTTCTCCTGCTTGTCAATTTGTATCTTAAAGAGGGTTTCACCTTTTCATTTCAAATACCAATTTACAGGTCTTAACGGGGATAGAATTTAAAAATCTTTATCATGTACGTGTCTAAGCAAGTAATGACCATTTGTGAGGGTTATCAAATGCTAAAGAAACATCTATATGAACATAATGCAGCAAAGGGCTAAGGATAAGGAAAGACCAAGAAGCTGGTTAGACCTTAATTCACTGTTTTATAAAAATCAGTATCATTCATGGACGTTGATGGGTCAAAACATCTGGGGCCAGTGCACCAAATGTCCTGGTCAGCGGTATTTTTTTTTCGCTGCACGAGCAACTTTCTCCTAACTCAACCATAACTGCATCCTCCAGATGCAGATAGTGTTGAGTGCAATGGTGGAACAGAGAGCTGTCAGCTCTCCTTTCCACTATGCAGCTTCCGCCACTATATCAAGTAGCTCCGAGGCTTGCTTGGTGTAAGCATAGTAGCTCCCCCTAGCTGCACCAACTTCTTCTTTTGTGGGTGAGAGTTTGATCCACTACTACGTCACTGGCTTTGACAAGTGCACCCCTTATGGAATAACCCAGCTCTTTCTAAAATATTCCTGATGCCTAATGGGGCTAGTTGGAGGGCCAGGGGGGTGTTCTATATGGGGGACATCTGTAGAGACAGAGTCCTTCACTGATTTCAGCAGTTGAAGGATTCCTATGACTTGCCGAACTCCTTCCACCACCTGTATCTTCAACTCTGCCGTGCTATAAAAACGCAGTTTATGGGTGATCAGTTGGTGGAAAACTCCTTTCCTGTTCTCCCCATTCTCCTGGAAGCCCTGGGCAGGGTCCTCATCTCCTGGTTGTTCAGCGAGTTATTGTCCATTCACATCAAATGAACACCTGCACTAGCGAGGGCACAGTGGTAGAGGGACTTTGGTCTCTTCACGGATGAGGAGTCTGATCTTGCCCTCTCTTCGGCTAAGCTGGACTCTCCTAACTTGAGGAACTTCAAGCATACCTAACGACTAGTAGGGTTAGTAGATTTCTCCCTGGATTTCCAGACCTCTGTCCTAAGTGTTGCAAAACCCTCTTTCACCTATCATGGTCCTTCCCCGTGGTTAAAGGTTTCTGGGAACAAGCTCGCAAACTTCTGTTCGATAAAATGGCAGTGGCTGTCCCTGATGGCCCTAGGCTCTTTACTAAATAACTTGACTGGATCAAGGGTCGGGAAGTAAGAGTTCTTATGGAGACTGACCTTTAAGGCCACCATGTCGGCATGTGGAGTCTTATAGCCATGGATGTTCCATTAGGGGGATTCCCGGAAAATATGCAAAGTTTCCAGGAAGGGATAAGGAAAACCACGCCTCTTTTAGCTACCTTGTAAGGCAGCATCCGTTACATCAAGCATGACCTACAAGAGGCCTTATGACATGATGCAAGATTAACACCAAACCAGTATATCTTTTCACTGGATCAAAGCAGTTGTTAATAACACTCTCCCACTCAAAAAGTGGTTATTTATTCAAAGCAAGAAGTTCAAAAGGTTCTGTACCATCTGGGACAAATAGCTTGAAACACCCTTTATTGCTGTAAAGGAGATATAAAGACATTTGTTAGTTTAAAACAGGAATTGGTGCTAGGAGAGAACCTTTTGTTTATCTAAGGATGAGGCACGCCTGGGAATTGATAAACTAAATATATAAACAACTGGAAACTCTGTCAGAACTTATTCAGTCAATTATGCTGTTGATTGTTAGGCCTAGGAGAACAACATTTTATAACTTGATGTTAAAACAACAACATTCTAAATATAGTACTAGTGCCCAAGATAAGTGGATAGAAGATTTAGGTTCTATGTCAGAACAAGAGGTTGTACAGTTGTATAGAGATATCTCCAGATATTTCCCAAACCCGCCCCGGAAATGGCCCAACTTTTTGTTATTCATAAATCATATTATTCTGCCCAAAAAGCTGCAGCCGGAGTAAAGTAGTTGATCTGCGTTTTTTTTGGCACTGTCCATTAATTCACATTTTTTGTGAGAAAATTGCACAATAAATATATAGCTGTTTCCATAAACACTGTAAAATAGATAATAAACAAGGTGTGCTGGGAATAGGATCATTGGGTGGTAATGTACCTATGGACAAGGTGATCATTAATAAGCATTTAATATTTTATGCGCGGCCACGTTTCCTCACGGCCAGCAGGCGCATACTATGTGTCGGCCGGGAAGAAACACGGCCGACACATAGAAGGTTGTTACAGAAGAAAGAAGACAGGCGCGGAAGACAGAAGAGGATCCGCACTGACATCGGGGAGCCGCCCTGCGCATTGGGGCCGCCGGAGGTTGAGTACATAGTTTTTTGTTTTTTTTTAAGTGCTGGGCTTGTGTATTGACTGGTGTATGAGCCGATTTGAGGATTTTCAGCACATTTTTTGTATACACAAGTATATAAGGTAGTTAATTCCTCAATTTTACCTCAAAACTGGCTGCCCAGAGGTTGTTGGGAGTCCTTAACATTCTGGATAATAATGATCAAGTGGGATGCATCAAGGGAAAGTAGGTACCTTAAGGCGCAAGAAGAATGATAGACCTGATTAAAGTAATGTGAAGATCTCAGATGCCTTCTCTACTGCTCACTTTGAATGCAAAGGCGCCAATAGGCATAAGATAGAGAGACATGGATGCGAATTATAGTACTTATATGTTATGCTAATAGTGAACTCTCTCTCCCTATTACTGCCAAACTTATACAAACTACAAAAGCAACTAACCTTTCCTTTGGGGGGAGGGTAAATTAAGAATATTAGCATCTATACTCATCATCGCTAGAATAAAACAGGACGCGGGTGTACTAAACACACAGAAGTATTATGCATCTCAAAAGGAATAAATCTTTGCAACATCTACTTTTGCACTTCCTTAACTCTTATTGAAGGCCCTGAACACCTTCTCTGTCAAGAACATATCTCGTTAGTACTCACAGCCTAGTACTGACACCTCTATGGCATAGACGTATGGAATATTTCCTGGATTATAGGAGCCTTAACTTTGGAGAATCTCCTCTTTCATTCTGTCTCTATGTACCAGGGCTCCAGAAATATTCAAGTTTAAAGTGACAATTTCAGGTGTGATTATAAAAATCACTCCCATCTGCACTTTAACAGTTAATATCTCAGGTTTCCTGCCTCCAAGATTCATATCAATCAACAGTAGACAAAAAAGACAGGATTCTGGACTGTGTTTCTCATTAACAACAATATTTTTTTTGCAAGGATAAAAGGATGGACAACGCGTTTTGGGGCAAACCGCTCCCTTCTTCAGGTCCGTAACATGGGTACAGTGTTCCGATGGGTTTGGCTCTTTGGGAGTATGGGTCCCAATTGGTTGTGGAAAATGAAATTTCTAAAAGCCTCCGTATGTGAAGGATTAAGTGAAGATCTTACATGAGATATAAACCACAATGACGATGAGTTTTGAGAAGCCTTGACAGTTGGAAGCACTGTGCACAAGGTCTTTTACAAGGTTTTTTTTTGTAGGTGGTCAAGGTCTATGTGTGGACATCCAGCCCCAGTGGATAGGGAATTGTTGAAACAAGGACTTGTGAAATGCACAACCTCTATAAGGACTATCTGTGGAACTATATGCTTATTTGTATTTGGATGTTTCTGAAAAAAATTTTTTGTATAACTGTGGTTGTATAATATGGTCATTTCAGTGTGGCCCTGGTGACATTGTTATTGTTTTGTGTATTCCTGATATATGTGGTTATATACGTTTTGGTATATACATCTATGGTCAAGATATGGTAAATAGGAATTATTTTTGCACTATTTTTGCAGTATTTAAATTTTTTTGAAGTTTTTGATTATTGTACACAGGGTCTTCACATCACATAGTGTGCATTTTTTTCATACTTTTTGCTGATATTTGGCATATTAGCGCTTGCACTTTAGTTTTTTCAGTACACTGCAAAAAGATTGATTCTCTGAATTTTTGAATAAAAAGGAAAAAAATACATAAATTCATTCATGCAATCTTTACACTTTTTTGCAATTTAATTATGGTTATACTATCACCTCAACTGGTCTATTCTCGTTCGGGATCATGTTCTAGAGGTTTGTGACTCCTCAATACTTGATACCCTTCAACACTCTTTCACATATTTTTTTTATTTTTCACATCATTCCTTCATCATGTATATATTCATATGTATTGTATTTTTTATTTATAATTGTATTTATTATTATGCATTTAAGATATATAGGTTGTGGTCAAGGGTGATATTGCATATTGACCTTATCATATTTTGACTTATTATATACTTGTTTATTATAGCTGAATTACAGATAATTGGAATCTTAGACAATACTGATGTCACACGGTGTTACTTACTTGAGGATAGTGATCTTGTATGGTACTTGGTCCACACCAAAATGGCCGCCAGTATGTGTGCCTGATTGGTCTTCAACAAAATGGCCGATGTGAATGTGCTGTGTGCATGCATGGTGATTTGTCGCTCCTCCCGCTTCCGGCGGGCGTCAATTTCTGATCTCGTGATGCTACATGTATCAGGGTAATAGATTCCACCTGGTAGATACATATTTAATGCCGAGCTGACACACCATCTTTATACTTCCTGATGTAGCAGGGTGCGAAACGAGCGTTGGGGTGTCGGACACTGTGACCTGGTTGGGCTTCATATGAGGTTTGATCTGGTTTAGAGGTATATGGTTGGGAATTTGGCATTTATGTGTTTGGGACTTTGGGATTTATTCCTGGACAATAATGATATGCCGTACCTTTTCTTCATCTGAGTTTATAGCTTAAGTATTCAAAGGATTATAACCAGCACCCATTGTTTATACTCATAGGTTGCCTTTCCAGTTTTGTACACAATGGGGGTCATTTACTAATGGACCGATTCGCGGTTTCCCGGCGTGTTACCCGAATATTTCCGATTTGCGACGATTTTCCCTGAATTGTCCCGGGATTTTGGCGCAGGTGATCGGATTTTGGCGCTGGCATGCACGCGACGGAAATCCAGGGGCGTGGCCAAACGAAAACCCGATGGATTCGGAAAAACCGCCGCATTTAAAACAAAAAAAGTGTTGCGGAGCTTGCACTTACCTTCACTAGGAATAGGCCGGTGAACTTGAGCGCGTTCCGATGATTTTCAGCGCAGCAGCGCCACTTGGTGGACGTCGGAGGAACTGCCTTAATCATTCCCGGCCGGACCCAAATCCACCGCAGAGAACAGCCAGGTAAATCTGCCCCAATGTCTGTGTTTTTGTTATATGTTTTTAGATGTCTCTTTTAATGTGATGTATTGTTGTGATGTATTGTTAAATGAATTTTGTAATAAAGACTTGATTGAAGTTTTCATGTGTACTCGTTTATGGAGGTTTAGTAGGGATTATTTCAGTTTGTTATGGTCCTCCAAACTGTGAGGAGTAACATTGGTATAATATATATATGTTTAACCCTGTGGTTGGAGATTTTTTGTTTTTCTAATATTGTTTGTTTTTGGCTCAACGCAGGGTCCAACATGGATTTTCGAAGTAGGGAATCAGAATTTGATCTCTTTACTATCTGACGTTTTTAAAAGTGACATTAATACTGTGATCCACAAATTAAAATAAAAACTCTGTTACAAAAGTGCTTATGGTGGAATAAGGCTTCATTGGAGACGTATCTGCAAAAAGGAATTATCCCTCGAGGGTTGAAGATTTCAGGTGTTTTCCTCGTTCCCAGTGGAGGCCACCCTTCTAAGGAAACAGTGGGAAGATGCATGCACGACCGGTTCCAGAACCATGGTGGACTTATTAATTGGCTTTGATAAGATCAATCTGGATGTGGTGGAGAAGGAGCTGGAAACATTACAAAATGATTTAAAAATGAAAATAAGCAAAGATGGCTTGAATAATTTTGAAAAGGAGATGGAGACGGACTTCACTGAATGGGTGAGAGACATACGTGAGGTAAAAACTCAAAATTTCCAGCAAGATATATTAGATTATCAAGAGAATCGAGTTTATAAGTGGACCCAAGGATTCTCAAGAAACTCAAGATCTGTTTCAAGATCTAGGTCCAGATCTAGGCAGGCATCTGCGAATTTAAGTGTAGGAAATGATACGGGATGTTTTTTAGACAAACGTCTGGACCAAGACATTCCTGGCCCATCTCTAGCAGACAATGGCAAAGGGAAGAGGAAGAACGCAACCATGAATCTGTGGAACAAAAACCCAAGACAAACTAATGGTAATTAATTTATCGGATTTTACTCTGACTCCTGCTCAGATACAAGTGTTGGAGATGGGTTTATCGTTTGCTCCTTTAGCAAACTTCGATGTATTTGAGCCTATCAAGGATGTATACTTGTTCGGTCGTAGATTGATTTTGAAGAAGCACTTTGCAGATCCAACATTACAATTGTTTCCAAATAAAAATGAACAGGACGCTGTTTAGAGGATTTTCTCAATGAACAACATAAGTTGGAAAACGTAAAATTCCCTCCCAATGTCAAACGCAGATCAAAGGTGTTCCCCCCCTTATCTAGTTGCCCTGCCTTTGAAATCTTTGTGAAATCCGTTGTGGAGGAATTATACAAAATTCCAAGACAGAACACATAATAATCTTAATAATGAACAAAGATTAGCTTTGTGGCAGCTTAAGGCCATGAAATCGGTCGTCTTCAAACTGGCCGACAAGGGGGGGGGAATATCGTCATCTGGCCCATTGAAAAATATGAGAGAGAGGCCTTCCGCCAGTTATATGATTCCAGTTGCAATCGGAAACTTGATGGCTCACCTCTAGCCCGATATAAAATCGAGCTGGATGGGATCCTTGAGAGGGCTTTGGAATCTAATGTAATATCTAAAACTGTTTTTAATGGTTTAACAGTAAATGAGCCCAGAGTCTCTACTCTATACCTTTTACCAAAGTTTCACAAGGATCTGGTGGAACCTCCCGGACGCCCGATTGTATCGGGCAATGGAAGTTTATGTGAACCAGTCGTGTGCTTTGTGGATTACTATCTCAAGCCTTTGGTGGAGACACTTCTCTCATACTTGAGGGACTCCATGGAAGCTCTCAATCATTTGAACCTAACATTTTAGATGACAATGATTACTTTGTGACATGTGACATCTAATCATTATATACTTTGATTAATCACGAACAGGGCATATGTGCCGTTCAACATTTTTTGAGATCGACAAGTATAGAATTGGACCTGATTGAATTTATTCTGACTCTGCTGGATTTTGTGTTGTGTCACAATTTCTTTCTGTTTAAGGACCAATACTTTTTGCAAATCCGCGGGGTGGCTATGGGGGCGGCATTTTCCCTCTCATTTTCCAACCTGTTTTTGGGATTTTAGGAACAGCAGATGATGAATGTGGACGTATCCTAATTTGGATGCATTTCATTGACGACATCATGTTCATCTGGCAGGGCAAGGTAGAGGGACGTCAGCGGTTCATTCTCTCTGAATAGTGATAAGCTGAACATTCGGATCACATTCAAATATCACTCCCAATGGATAGACTTTCTGGATTTAAAAGTCTCCAGGAATGTGACGGATCTATCAGCACAGAAATTTACAGGAAGAATACAGCTGTTAATGCCCTACTTAACGCCAAGTCATCTCATACTCCACAGGTAATCAGAGCAATCCCTACGGGACAACTTTTAAGAACAAAGAGAGTGTGTTCATCGACTGATGCATTTGAACGTCAATCCGAGGAACTTGCTGAACAATTTTGAGCGATGGGATACAAGAAGGAAAATATTCAAAGTGGGTATCTCAGAGCTAAAGAAACAACAAGATCCACATTGTTACAAACAAAACCAAAGAGCACCAGAGATGCTAAGGCTAATAACAAGATACCATACCCAGTGGCACGAGATGAGGGATATTTTGCAAAGATTCAGGCCCTTCTTTCATAGTGACAAAGACATTGGTAGCTTTGTTGCCTGAAAAAATTCTGTTACGAGACCTGCTTGTCAAGAATCATTATATAGCCAATCCTCCTCAATACATTTTCAATTCTAAAGTCCCAAGATGGGGCTCTTTCCACCGTGGCGATTGTAGTGCATGCTCGTTTATGGAAAGAAGTAAATGTTTCTCTGATTCTTCAGGAAAAACTGAGTACAAAATTGTACATCATATCACATACAGAACAGAAAAAAAAAAAGAAGAGGCGCTGACCAGGGAGCTGCCGCGGGCCTGTCGCACACATGAAGATAGAAGAGGAGCTGCCCGGGCCGTCAGAATGGTGAGTACTGAGTTTATTTTTTTTATATACCCGAGTATAAGCCGATTGGGGAATTTTCAGCTCGAGTATATATGGTATGTACATAAATCTTGACATTAATAGAACGAGGGTTGTTGGCATGAGAAAAGACAGCCGCGCATCAAGAACTTGGTGGGGAGGCGGAGTATTCAGTGAGTAAGGCAATGAGTAATAATACCTTGCGGATAGCGACATCATGGCACCAGGAACCAACAGGTAACTTGCCGAGAGGCGATATTCACTTATGGGAACCTAAAAGATAAGACAAAGAATAAGAACAATTAATGAATAATAACAAATAGTAATACACGCATATGAATAGGAATTGTACAGAAGCAAAGCCATGGGTTTCTTGGAATACCATAGAGACTTAAATGTTCTAGCAATTTTTGCAATAATGATACATGATTTCTTTCTTCATGTTCAGACCATGTGGAGAGCGTGTTTCTAAATTGAAGATCCAAAAAGCCTCTCGATTGCTCAAAATATCCCCCACATTTTCCTCTCTTGTGTATTTGTTCAATGACAAATGTACTTAAGGGGGGAAATTTATCTTCAGTCCTATGTAGTTTCTTGGCATATAATTGTCGCAAATTTTTGCGCAAACATCATTTTTGCGGTTTCTTAGCGCAAAAAAAATGCAACTCTAAAGTCACGCAATGGCAGAAAAAATACACCACAGAGTGTGGAACACCGTGCAACACTACATTTATCAACTGAGAATTTCAAAAGAATGAAAATGTAATCGCAAAACTACACCACATATGAGGTGGTGTATGTGGGTCCATTGCTACTACAGCGGGACGTTTTTTGCTCAATTTTAAAGTTTTTGATCAATTTTATGTTTGAGGCATCTGAGAATTTCCTGTGCAAAAACATCGCAAAAAGGCAGAAATTGAGCAGATGTTAAACATACGTGCGACTGGTGCAGTCTATACGCAAAGAGCACACACAGCTAAAGGCATCAGAAGGCATTTAACACTGCACATACACCGGACTATAAATCCGACTATTGGAAACCTTGCCGGTCTAACACATAGACAACTGCTCAAAATCCTGCCTAATGATAAATCTCCCCTAAGGAGTTTATGTTCCCCCTATGTTCTTTCAGGAAATGTTTGGATGCTCCTGATAAATTACAACCCTCTGCATGTGAGATGTCATAGAGGTGTTCCGTGAAACGGGTCTTGAACTTTCTTGTTGTTTGTCCCACATACATAAGATTACAGAATGTACATTTAATGATGTAAATTACATTATGTGAATTACAGTTAATGAAACAGCGCATTGGATATTTTCTGTTTCCTGCATTGTCTGTAAACCATTTATTTTTCATTTCTGCATATTAGCAGGTGGCACCACACTTAAAATCCCTGTACAGATAACCACGATGGTTTGTCTTTGAGTAAAATGCTGTCGCCTTCTCTATTTATGTCTTATACCAGAGTTTGTCCTCATCGGGACACTAGTCTACACCCTTGTGAAAGGATTTTTTCCAATATTGGATCAGTTCTGAGCAATGGAATATGCCTTTGCATGATTTTGGATATGTCTTTGAATTGAGGGCTAAATTGTAATACTGCTGTTGGTAGTGTTTTTTTGTATGTTTAGATATCTTGTTCTTGTCAGTGTCCTCATGTTTCTCGCTTTTCACAAGTTTGTTTTGTTTTCTGTTTTTGTTTTTTACTTTATTTTGGATTCTTATGAGAGTCCAATTGGGGTAACACCTCTTGTGAAGTCTGTTGCAGATCTTATGTTCTGCCATATTATAAACTGCTTCCGTGCTGCAATTTCTTTTTCTTCTCGTTAATTACCCTACAGGGATGGCTTTTATTGTATATGGGGGATGTTGTGATTTTGCATGGAGGATAGTATTACCTGCAGTTTGTTTGCGGAATGTGGAGGTACTGATATGTTTCCCTAGAACACCCTCTAAACTGAGATCAAGAAAATTTTATTCTCATGGGCATATGATGTGATTATAAGATTGACCTTATTGTCATTAAGGTAGTTAACAAACATTGGTATGGCAGTCACATCCCCCCTCCAGTTACAGTTGGAAAATGGAGTTATTGTGATGAAAAATGGTATACTCTTCCCACCAGGCCTCTCATTCCCCCTTAATACTGTGGCCCCTCTCATTTTCCCCTCAAATTGTGGTTTCTCTCATCTCCCCCCCTCATATTGTATCCTCTCATTTCTTCCTCATATTGTGGCCTCCTCTCTTTTCCTCCTCATATTGTGGCCTCTCATTTCCTCTTCATATTGTGGCTTCTCTCATCTCCCCCTCATATTGTTTGTGCTCATTTCCTTGTCTTATTGTGGCCCCCCTCATCTCCCCCTCATATTGTGACCCCCTCATCTCCTCATCATATTGTGGCCCCTCATCTCCTCATCATATTGTGGCCCCTCATCTGCTCATCATATTGTGGCCTCTCATCTCCTCATCATATTGTGGACCCTCTCATCTCCTCCTCACATTGTGGCCTCTTAAGTCTCTCCTTTATATTGTAGCCCCCTCTAATGCCCCCCCAAATTGTGGGTCCCCTATCATACACCCCATATTGTGCCCCAGATATTCCCCTCTCATAACCCGCCCCCATATTTTGACTCCCTCTCATAAATCTCATAATGTCCCATAATGTGGGCGCCCCTCTCATACTATGACTTATATTGTGGCCTCCTTTTATCTCGCCCTCATATTGTGATCTTTCACTTCCCCCTCATACTGCGGCTCTTTATCTCCCCATCATAGTGTGACCCTCTCATCTCCTCATATTGTGGCCCCTCATTTTCTCCTCATGTTGTATCCTCTCTCATCTCTCTCATATGCCCTATATTTTTCCTCTCTCATAACACCTCCCATATTTTGGCCCCCTCTCATTACCCCATAATATGGCCCCCTATTATATCCCCCATAATGTGTGACCTTCACATACCCCCCATTGTGTATTTCCCCTCTCATATTCCCCTATATTGTGGGCACCCTTTTATACCCTCCTATGTGGGGGGTGGCCCTCTTATATCCCCAAAATTGTGACTACTCTCATACCCCCCATATTGTGCCCCCCACTTGTCCTCTTTTCCCTGTTTCAAAAGAATTTAAAAAAAAAAACACCACATACTTGCCTGTCCCCATTCCCCAGCAGCTCTCCTCTTCTTATCTCCCTCTTTGCTGTGATGCCGGCAGATTATGACATCAGGGGAACAGTGATGATGTAGAGAGCTTACAGCTCTCTGCACCATTCTGTTATTCAACACTATCTGTGCCCTCTCCAGACACAGATAGAGTTGAAGTCCTGATGGCCAGTGGAGGGCGGAGTCAGCGGCGCCAGGGTATGGAGTCAGCATGGGGGAGAGATAAAAGGCATTGGGGCCCACCACACCAGCACACCAGTGGGCCAGCTCACCATTCAGATTGCACAGCGATAAGAGATCCTGGCCAAGGGAAGTATATATGTGGCCATGGATAGCTGCCATACAGGGCAATTTGGGACACTAAACAATAAGGACATATAGTTGTTTAGTGTCCCAAAGCCACATGACAGGTCCTCTTTAAGAATTTACAACTCTGACTTGCGTCTCTTTATATGGTTATAACTTTTGAGCACTGTTACTTATAAAAGCGATTCTGAGATTGTTTTTTCCACACATGTTGTACTTCATTTTAGTGGTAAATGTTGCATGATAAGTTTTGCGTTTATTTACAAAAAAATAAAAAATTATACATTTTTTAAAAAATGTGCCATTTTTCGAAATTCAAAACCACCGCGTTTTCAGGCAGATAGATTTACCGCCTAAATGAATTGCTGAAAAAAATTTCCCATATGTCTATTTTACATTTTCATAATTTTTGATATGTCTGGATAATTTATTTTGATGTTACGCGGCTTACAAATCGAATATTGATTTTCCGTATTTTCAGAATTGACCATTTTGGGGATAAATACCGTTTTGAATGAAATTTTACATATTTAGCATCAAAACCCTCTATATAACCAATCCGTTCTCAAATCTGCACCCCTCAAACTATCAGCTTTTAGGAAGATCGTTAACCCCTTGAGAACTTCATTGTAATTGAATCAAAATGCAGGGGAAATTTAGAATGGTCAAATTGTGCCACTTATATGTTCATTTAGCCCTAAAATGTACACATTTCCAAAAGATAAAAAGATACAATTTGTTCTGCAATTTTTCCCAAGTACAGAGACCCCCTACATGTGGCTGTTACTTGTTTTATTGGTGCACAGCGAGGCGCAGAAGGGAAGAAGCACCCTGAAGCTGCTAGGATTTTAGTTTTCTCGTTGCCTCCTTTTGTAGGCTATAAAATTTTTGCTGAGCGTGGCATTTAACAGGTTATACAGCCCACTCCGACCACGGGTGTTACACTGGGGTGCCGGCTATATGTTACAGCCATAACCCCGTGTTTGGCCGATGCCAGTTTGGCTCCGATCCAGAGCCGAGCCGGCATCATCTCTGCGGCGGATATATCCGCCGCAGAGCGGGAAGGGGTTAAAGTGCCCACAATGCATATAAAATATATATATATATATAAAATATAGATTATCAGGGTACAGGTGTGTGTACACTTTCATCTGGCTTCTGACATTGTACTAACATACTGACACATTGAAAAAGAGATGAGACAGATCATAGATGATGAGATGCCTATTGCACACACAGCTCTATTACATCTCACAGATCATGAAACCCATTAGATGCCTATTACACACACAAGCCTGCTACATCTCACTGACATGTGCCTGCCTCACCCTTTCCCCAGATGACTAATCTCCTTGTAGCTTGTAGTTTGCAGCTCCTCTCTCCTCACCATGTACTGACAGGCTGTGAATTAGTGAGTGTTTGTGAGCTCCAAGTAGTAGAGACAGACAGAAACTTTGCTCCACGATCTCATCCAAGATGGCCATCTGACCCTAAGAGAAGTTACAGGGTCGTGTCTAGGGGAAACTGAAATTGTGTATATATTGTGTATATTCAGTTACTTTCTTCAATTCATAGTCATTTTAAGCCAAAAGCGGAAAGAGTAACATTTAACTACACTTAACAAAAATATAAAAGCAGCACTTTTGTTTTGGTTCACATTTTTGATGAGCTGAATTCAAAGATCTGAGACTTTTTTATGGTTCACTAATTTGTCTAAATCTGTGAGAATATCTCCTTTTTTGAGATAAACCTTCTTTAATAAATAATAAGTCCCAGGGTGTTATAATTATATATTTATTATTTAGCTTTCTTGATTCCTGTATATGCTTCCAACAAAATACTATGAGGCACATTTACTTACCCATCCTGTCGCGATCCCCGGGGTTCGTTGTCCGATGAGGATTCGAAGCTGCCGCGATTCACTAAGATTGTTCTTCCTATTTCCTGCATGTGTCGCTTCCCCACTGAGGTTTGCGGGACTTCACCATCTTCTTCCCGGTGCATGTAAGTGCGAGGCTTGCAACACAATTTTGAATGTTAAATCCCGTGCTTAGTCTGAATCAGTTGGGTTGTCCAACAGCCACACCCCTGATTTGTGTCGCATGAAAGTCGTTGCAATTGCACCCAAATCCGATTGTGTGCACCAAAAACCCCAGTTAAATGCAGCACAAAACGAAAAAAGAGGGGAAACCCGACGAAAATGTTGTCGGCGGACCCTTAGTAAATGTACCCCTATTTGTCAATGGGCCAATAATTATGCTGTTTTTAACTTGTAATTAATAAATATTTCTTCTACCATTATGTATGAATATTATTTAAAATGTAGGTACAACCGTTTTTTTACCTCACTGGTATATTTATCTGTATTTCTCTCTTTTTCATAAACAAGAATCATTTTGCTTTAATTCCACAGCTTATAAAACTCTTTCAATAGGGAGATTTGCTGCTCATGCTTGTCTCTCTCTCATCCTTTGTAGAGTAAACTATTTTCCCTTTTAGACCTCTTTCTTATAATCCTCTCTAACCTTTACCTCAAGTTCATTGTTTTTCCCTTCTCTCTCGAAATACTATCTGCGCTCACTTCTTTTCCACTTATCTTCTCATTTGCTAGTTTTCCAGAGGGGAGGAGTGATGAGCATGACTTAATAAAATTGACATTTCTCCTATGCTTAGGTTAGTTGTGCTCCAATACAATCAGTGAAACATTATATAAAGATTAACAAAATCAATGAACAGTTACACAAATAGAATATACATATATGGGTGAACATGAAAGGTGCACAATAAAACAAAACAGTTCAGCAATACTGTCAACAACTCACAAGAAGTATAGATGGCAACATCTGCTGATATGGTGGATATTGAGGGTTAAAAACCTTTCTTGAGCATGTTACATATAGTGAACATATGCCATAAAACTCAATCCAATGGTTGGTGCTCTATTCTCAGAGTGCAGTTTTGTAATTAATTACTATAACTATAACATCAGAATAGGGAGACATGGAATGACACTTACCCTTCCTGTTTAAATCTTAAACAAACATGGCTTAGGGATAGGGAATGATGCAGAGGGGCTATACAGGCAAGCGTGTACTACGCTTCTTCTGGCTTGTTGTATGGTTCAGCAATACTGTTTAAAGGGGAACATTCAACCCCCTTACATGCTGAGTAAACTGCATAGGTGTGCCTTAGTTTGGCTACAAAAAAAGCTTCTTTAAACTGTGCATTTTAATCTCAAAGTACAATTCTACAGATAATGCAAGTTTTTTGAGGGAGTGTACAAATGCTGACTGCAAGAATGTCCACCAGTGCTATTGAATTGAATGTTCATTTCTTTACCATAAACCATCTCCAAAGGCATTTCAAAAAATTTACCAGTACATCCAATGAGCCTTACAACCGCAGACCATGTATAACCACATCATTCCCCATCCAGCATCTTCACATCCAAGATCTTCTGAGATCAACCACCTGGGCAGATTCTGCAACAATTGGTCTAAATAATGGAAGAATCTCTTTACAAACCATCCAAAACCGTCTCAGGGAAGCTCATCTACATGCAATCTTTGGTGTCTTCACCTGACTGCAGTTTGTTGTAGAAAATGTCTTCAGTGGGCAAATGCTCACATTCAATGGCATCTGGCATGTTGTAGAGGTCTTCTTTTCAAGGATAAATCCCAGTTTACAAAAAAAAAACAAAAACAGATGAGAGATTATGTGTATATTATTGTGTGGGTGAGTGGTTTGGGTTTATGGTATGGGCAGGCTCATAGACAATTAACATGTGTATTTTATTTAATAGTCTTTTGAATGTAGGATCCTAACAGGAACAGGGTCCTGAGGCCCATTGTTGCGTCATATCTATGACCATCACCTCATGTTGCAGCATGATAATGCACAGCCCCATGTTGGAAGGATCAGTCCACAATTCCTGAAAACCTTCAGTTCTTGCATGGCCAGATATGTCACCCATTAATCATACTTGTGATGCTCTGGATCAGTGTGTTCCAGTGACTGCTAATATCCAGCGACTTCACACAGCCTTTGTAGAGAAGTTAACCAACATTCCAAAGACCACAGACCAAATTCAACAAAATGATCCACTCTATGAAAAAGAGATGTACACAGATGTACACTGCATGAGGCAAATGATGGTCACACCAGATACTGCCGAAATGCCAAACCTGTAAGGTGGATGGTATCTCGAAGAAAAGAAATGCTCATTAACACAGATTTAGACAAATTGATGGACAATATTTTTTGTTAAGTGTAAATTGCATATATCAATACTGCATATGATAAAAATAAACTTTTTAAAGCCGGTTTTGTCTCCTGTGCTTTCACTGGCATCTATTTATAGATAGCTGAATTATAAAATATTCTCAAAGGTTGAAAAAAGTTAGACAGCATGCACACATCTGTTTAGGGGCCCATGATACAGCTGCAGAATTTGTGGCTATATCATAACCCCCTAGTGGTCTGTTGCAACTGTTCAGGTTGTGCGGTGAGCACACCGTGACAGAGCTGGGCAAACAAGCCACAAAATATAAGACATGTCCTAAACTTTGCATTCTTGTAGAGGGGGTGAGGAGCACTCACTCCCCTTCCCTTTTCCTGCCGGCTGTGTGTTACAATCTGGTCCGGGGAACACATGGAGCATTGGAGAGTTAGGTGACATCCCATGAGGGAAGCGTAATTAGCAGCCCTGAGCACCAGACATTTTGTCCACGCGGTCCTGCCTGCAAGTTATACATTTCTTTTCTGTGTCAAGACTACTGGAGGACAGCGCCAGGATTAAGATGAAGAGGAGTGGAGGTGTGTATTTCTAGGTGTTTTTGTGTTTTTACAACTGGTTAATTTCCTTTAAAGGAAATCTACCACAGGATCAAGGACTGATTCAATTATTAGGAGAACACACAGGGCAATCTGTCACAAAGACATACCGAACAGTGTGTTGTTTGCCGAATTACTGGGAGGGGCTGGTGAGGAACCAGCATTCATGGTCCACATTGGCACTAATGACAAAGTAAGTGGTAGGTGGAAGGTCCTTAAAAATGATTTCAGGGATTTAGGCTATAAGCTCAGGGTAAGGACCTCAAAGGTAGTTTTCTCCGAAATACTACCTGTACCACGTGCCACACCAGAAAGGCAGTGAGAGATCAGGGAGGTAAATAAGTGGCTCAAAAGTTGGTGTAGGAAAGAGGGTTTTGGGTTCATGGAGAACTGGGCTGACTTTTCTGTTGGCTACAGGCTCTACAGTAGGGATGGGCAACTCAATGGGGAGGGTGCAGCTGTTTTGGGGGAAAAATGGCTAGAAGGTTGGAGGAGTGTTTAAACTAGAGACCTTTGGGGAGGGCAACTACACTTGTGCAGGGCAAATAGTGTAGTTAGAGAGCTGGGAAGAGTCATAGTCCATGGGGGAGGAAGGGAGGCTGGAATGAGATTGGGGAAAAAGAAGAAAAGGAATAGGGATAGGGAAAACCATATAAAGTGCATGTACACAAATGCCAGAAGCCTCACAAACAAAATGGAGGAACTGGAACTCTTGATGTTGGAGCGGAAATATGATATAGTGGGTATCAGCGAGACATGGCTGGACAGTAGATATGACTGGGCTGTTACTAAAAAGAATAATAAAAAAAGAATAATAAAATATTACTAGGGGTTTGTTATAAGGCTCCAAATATAATGGAGGCAGCAGAGGAAATGCTGATAAGTGAAATGGATGCGGCTTCAAAGCATGGTGAAGTACTTATCATGGTAACAAGACTTCAATTACCCAGATATTGACTGGGGGCAGAAACCTGCAGGTCCTTTAAAGGTAGCAGGTTCTTGTCAAGAACAAAAGACAATTACCTGTCGCAACTAGTCCTGGAGCCAACAAGAGGGGGGGCACTGCTGAACCTTATCCCTTACCAACAAACCTGATAGGGTATCAAAACTACAGATTGGGGGGAACCTGGGTAATAGTGATCATAATATCATTGATTTTGTATTACCCTTTACTAAGAGCGTTAGGGAAGGGGCAACCAACACTCTAAACTTCAGGAGGGAAAATTTTCAGCAACTAAGGGAAGACCTTAAAGGCATAGACTGGGATAATGTTCTCAAAGACAAAAGATACCCCGCCAAAAATGGGACTTTTTCTCATATATTCTGAAAAAGTCCTGTGAGAAACATATACCTTATGGGAAAAAGCATAAGAGGAACAAGAAAAAGCCAATGTGGCTAACTAGTCTAGTAAGGAAAGCAATAAGTGAGAAAGATAAGGCGTTTAAGGTGCTAAAGCGTGAAGGTAGCGATGAGGCATTACAGGATTATAGAGAGAAAAATAAATCCTGTAAAAAGCAGATAAAGGCCGCAAAAATAGAGACTGAGAGAAATATTGCCATGGAGAGCAAAAATAATCCCAAATTATATTTCAAGTTTATAAATGATAAGAAACTAAAAACAGAGAGTGTGGGTCCCCTTAGAAATAACATGGGGGTCATGGTGGAAGGACATGAGGAAAGGGCCAATCTACTGAATGTCGCCTTCTCAACTGTCTTTACCCAGGAAAATCCCCTGGTAGAAGACACAATGAGGAATAATGTAAATTATCTTTGGAATGTCAACAGTTTAACCCAGGAAGAGGTACGGCGCCGCCTCGCAACCACTAGATAGATAAATTACCGGGGACAGATGGCATACACCCCCGGGTTCTGCATGAACTATGTACCGTGATAGAGAGACCGTTATTTTTAATATTTGAAGATTCACTGAGGACTGGTGATGTTCCACAGGACTGGCACATAGCAAATGTGGTACCAATATACAAAAAAGGATCAAAAAGCGATCCTGGAAACTACAGATCCGTGAGTCTAACTTCTGTGGTGGGGAAAATATTTGAGGGGTTGGTTAGAAATGCTATCCTGGAGTATCTCACTGTGCACAACCTTATAACCCAGCGTCAGCATGGGTTTATGAGAGATCGGTCCTGTCAGACTAATCTGATTGGTTTCTACGAGGAGGTAAGTTCAAGACTGGATCTGAGGGACACTGTGGATGTTGTATATCTGGACTTTTCAAAGGCATTTGACACAGTGCCTCACAAAAGGTTGGTATATAAAATGAGACTGCTGGGAATAGGGGAAAATCTGTGTATTTGGGTAAGTAATTGGCTTAGTGATAGAAAACAGAGGGTCGTCATTAATGGCACATTCTCAGATTGGGTTGACGTTACCAGTGGAGTGCCACAGGGGTCAGTATTGGGGCCACTTCTTTTTAATATTTTTATTAATGACCTTGTAGTGAGTTTACACAGTCAAGTTTCAATATTTGCAGATAATACTAAGCTGTGTAAAGTAATAAATACTGAGGTCGATAGTTTAGCATTACAGAGGGATTTGTGGAAGCTTGAGGAGTGGGCAGAGAAATGGTTGATGAGGTTTAATGTAGATAAATGTAAAGTTATGCACTTGGGCCATGGAAACAAAAAGTATAATTATGTTCTAAACAGTCAATTACTTGTTAAAACTGCAGCTGAAAAGGAATTGGGTGTATTGGTGGATGGTAAAGTTAATTTTAGTGACCAGAGCCAGACGGCTGCTGCTAAAGCAGATAAAATTATAGGATGTATCAAGAGAGGAATAGATTCTCATGATAAAGACATAGTTTTGCCCTTATACAAATCCCTGGTCAGACCACACATGGAAGATTTGTATACAGTTTTGGGCACCTGTGTATAAAAAGGACATAGTAGAGCTGGAACGGGTGCAGAGGAGAGCAACCAAGATTATTAGAGGAATGGGGGGACTAGAATACAATGACAGATTACAAAACTTGGGTATTTTTCAGTTTTGAAAAAAGACGACTGAGGGGAGACCTCATTACAATGTACAAATACCTGAACGGACAGTACAAGGATCTCTCCAAAGATCGTTTTATACCAAGGCCTGTGACCAGGACAAGGGGGCATCCTCTACGCCTAGAGGAGAGACAATTCTACTATCGCCATAGACAAAGGTTCTTTACTGTATGAGCAGTGAGACTATGGAACTCTCTGCCGCAGGAGGTTGTTATGGCAGACTCTATGTACATCTTCAAGAGAGGCCTGGATGCCTTTCTGGAGAGAAAAACTATTACATGTTATGGGGATAAAACATTTATTTAATTCTTAAAGGTTGGACTTGATGGACTTGTGTCTTTTTCCAGCCCTCTATATCGTCATACATTGAAAGCGTCACCATGTGAAAACACATGGTGGCAAGTCCATGACGACAGCTGTCACCAACAGTTGATCGTCACTGACATCGGGTCAGGGACCAATCACAGCCGCCCTTGCCCGACGAATCCAGTCTGACCAATCCCAGTTCAAGAGGCAGGGGAGAGCTCATTCTGGGGTCTGATTCTGTCATTTTCGTGAAAGAAGTGACAGCATCAGAGCCATGTACAAAAGCTCTGTCCCCTCAGTGTATTCAGAGTGCCCCCTCACATCCAAATACCCCCATAAAAACCTCCACACCCCTGTTCCCTATATTTATTCTGTGTAATAGGCGAAGCTGTCTTTTTTTTTGTGTAATTTCTTTTTTTTTGTGATTAGGGCTAGTGGTTAGGGAAACTGAATAAAAGTGATCAGGGCTAGTTATCTAGTTATTAGGACTGGTGGTTAGGGCTGCTGAATATATATATATAGTGATTAGGGCTAGTAATTAGGGTTTAGATTAGGGCTGTTGAATATATATATATATATATACACTCACCGGCCACTTTATTAGGTACACCATGCTAGTAACGGGTTGGACCCCCTTTTGCCTTCAGCCTTCAATTCTTTGGGATAGATCAACAAGGTGCTGGAAGCATTCCTCAGAGATTTGGTCCATATTGACATGATGGCATCACACAGTTGCCGCAGATTTGTTGGCTGCACATCCATGATGCGAATCTCCGTTTCAACAATCCCAAGATGCTCTATTGGATTGAGATCTGGTGAATGTGGAGGCCATTTGAGTACAGTGAACTCATGTCATGTCAAGTGGCAAGCAGTCTGAGATGATTCCAGCTTTATGACATGGCGCATTATCCTTCTGAAAGCAGCCATCAGATGTTGGGTACATTGTGGTCATAAAGGGATGGACATGGTCAGCAACAATACTCAGGTAGGCTGTGGCGTTGCAACGATGCTCAATTGGTACCAAGGGGCCCAAAGAGTGCCAAGAAAATATTCCCCACACCATGACACCACCACCACCAGCCTGAACCGTTTATAAAAGGCAGGATGGATCCATGCTTTCATGTTGTTGACGCCAAATTCTGACCCTACCATCCGAATGTCGCAGCAGAAATCGAGACTCATCAGACCAGGCAACGTTTTTCCAATCTTCTTCCACGTTCAAAGGCACTCAAGTCCCCTTTCTTCCCCATACTGATGCTCGGTTTGAACTGCAGGAGAGTTTCTTGGCCATGTCTACATGCCTAAATGCACGCCATGTGATTGGCTGATTAGAAATTAAGTGTTAACGAGCAGTTGGACATGTGTACCTAATAAAGTGGCCGGTGAGTGTGTGTATATATATATATATATCTATATATATAGTAATTAGGGTTAGCAATTAAGGTTAGTGGTTAGGGCTTCTGAATATATATATATATATATATATATATATATATATATATATAGTGTTTAGGGTCAGCGATTAAGGTTAGTGATCAGGGCAAGCAGTTAGGGATGTATATGTTCTTTATATACAAAAACAGATCTTGTGTGTTAATACATATACTTACACCTACACCTTCAACGTTTGTATCCCTTCCTGCGCTGATGTTTCAGTTACTGTTTTTTGTTTTATAAAATTAAAAAGACTATAAAAAATACTAAAAAAATAAAAAAAATACAAAAAAATATAGTTTCTAGTTTTATAGTTGTAGTATCAGTTTAGTACTGTAGAGGTACATTATTACATATACTTGCGCCTCCACAGATATTCAGTGTTTGTATCCCTTCCTGCGCTGACATTTCAGTTACTGTTTTTTGTTTTATCATAAAATAAAAAAATATTAAAAAAATACTAAAAAACTAAAACACTGTGAAGAGCAGTCAAGTGACCCTAGTTGGGAGCCCCCAAATATGTTGGCACCCCATTAATGCCACAGAATAAAAAAAATTCTGGCGGCTCTTTTTTTATATGGGACTTGTTAAAGCCTAGCATCCGGTCATATAGGTTCAGTGATGTTTTATGCCACACACCAAATTACAGGGCTGTAATGACAAGACCACATTTTGAGGTTAAAATTTCTGCATTACAGCAATAATAGTCAATATCCTGCCGCTGGGGACCATGCCAAAGACCGATTATATAAAATTAGGCCAGTAGTGACTCATTTTAATGAGAAATTTATGGAGGCTTACACCCCACAAAAAAATATAACCATCGACGAGTCACTTGTACTTTTTAGAGGTAGGCTTAAATCTCGGCACTATTTGCCAAGAAAAAGAGCTAGGTACGTGATCAAAATTTACATGACCTGTGAAAGTCAAAGTGGATACACCTACAAATTCTGTATATATGAGAGAAATGACTCCCAGATCTGTGTACCTGAATGCCCCCCTGTCCTAAACACCACTGGTAAAATTGTGTGGGATCTTTTATTCCCCCTGTTGGGTAAAGGCTATCACCTTTACTTAGATCATTTCTATACAAGTGTCCCTCTCTTTCGGTGCCTCCTTGAAGGCAACAGAAAGTAACAGTGGCCTGCGGAACAATAAGGAGGAATCACAGAGGCCTCTCAAAACATCTGGTGGACCTTAAATTGTGACTGGGTGAAAGCAAATCCTTGTGTCAGAGTAACATCATGCTGACAAAATATAAGGACTGGAGAGATGTGTTTTATCCTCACATATCCATGCAGATTACAGCACCCCTGTCTCTGTTATAGGTACCAATGCCACAGTCCTCAAGCCAGTTTGCATACAGGAGTACAGCCAACACATGGGAGGGATTTTGCATCATAGACTGTTTCCGCGCTTACCATACTTCCCTGGAATATTAACTTTGTTATTTTAGAATTTTTGTTATTTTTATATGATCCTGAACAAACATACCCAAAATTTCATTGCAATGTTGGCCATTTACAAATTGATATTATACCTAAAATTTAAAACCACATTTCATTTCATTATACCTGTAGATGAATACAGAAGGAAAAAGTGTTCTTCACAACATATGCAAATAGATTTTGCCTGGATTTTGTTTTACTAGCACCAAAACTTTCATTATACTCCTAGATGAATCATTTCTGCTTGCTTGGTGTTGTTTTCAATAAGGTTCACTTATGGTGGTTTTACATTTTTCTGTTAGCTCAAATCTACTATACGTGTGCAATGGGGCCTATAAGTCACTATTGCTTTGTCTTGGAAGCCTTGAAGGGTTCAGTTTCCAAAATGGGGTCACTTGTTGGGGTTTTTATCTGTTCCCATTCCCCACAGTCTTTGTAAATGAATGATGGTGGCATAAAACTGTTTCCGTGCTCGGGAGAAATTGTGCAATAAATTGTAAATTGTAAACCAATTGTAAATTTGTACATTTTAGGCCTAAATTAATATATTAATTCCTGTGAAACACCAAAAGGGTTAACAAACTTCCTAAAAGTGGTTTTGGAAAAGCTGGATGGGGGCATTACTGAGAATGGAGCGATTTGTGATGTGTGATTTGTGATGTGTTTCTTATTGCAAAGTCTTTTAAAAAGCCCTTTCTAAATTGCAATAGTCCATTAACACGGTTTTAAAAATTTTCCTAAATATTGCTGTTACTATTGTAAGTCTGCTAACATCCAAGAAAAATTTAAGAGTGTTTACAAAGTTATCACAATATAATGCAAAGCTATGGTAAATTATATTTATTAATCAATTTGGATGGTAAGCTTGTCTGTCTAAAAAAAAACATTTTAAATTATGAAAATTGCTGATTTTTTAATTTTTTTGCAACATTTCCCCTTTTTCATAAAAAACATAAATTATAAACTAACATTTACCACTGACATAAAGCACAATGTGTCATGAAAAAAAAAACAATCTCAAAATAACATAGAGAAGTTAATGTTCTTAAGTTAATATCAAACAAAATGATACATGTCAGGTCTGAAAAATAGGCTTGTGTCCTGAAGGCCATTTTAGGCTGTGTCCTTAAAGGAAACCTACCACTTGAAGCACCAGCTCAGGGTATAAAGTTTAAAAAGTGTTTTAAACCGCGGTACAGCGGTTTAAAACACTAACAAAAATAAGCTCCGGCACCAGCTCACCCTGAGCTGGTGCTCGGTATTGCCTTCTTACAAGTGGTAGGTTTCCTTTAACAACTTTGCGACCGCCCGCCGTGTATTCACGGCAGCGGTTGGGTCGCGCTGCATGGAGAGGGCTCACGGGCTGAGCCCTCTCCATAGCCGGTAAGTCTTTGCTGCATATTGCAGCAAAGGCTTACCAGTAACACCCACGATCGGTGCTAGCACCGATCGCGGGTGTTTTCACAGCGATGGCTGCCGGCAAAGCCTCAAAAAGATAGTGGCGCATGGGCGACGCCATCTTACCTGGGATCGCCGCTCCCCGTGACGTCATTGGGGGGCGGCGATCTGTCTCCATGGTAGCCTCGGGTCTTCCGAAGACCCAAGACTATTTAGTTTTAACCCCTTCATTACAATGTGCTGATAGCACATTGTAATGAATGAGGAGGAAAATCCCCATGTACTGCCATACTGTAGTATGGCAGTCCGAGCACCAGCTCAGGGTGAGCTGGTTGCGAGCTTATTTTGTTAGTGCTTTAAACCGCTGTATCGCGGTTTAAAACACTTTTTAAACTTTATAGCCGAGCTGCTTCGGCGCACCGCGCACGACCGTGCGTGAGGGCTACATAGGTGAAGAAGAGCCGCACGCATTGTCTGCGCGCATGGTGCGCCGAAGCAGCTTCGTCTATAAGTTTAAAAAGTGTTTTAAAACACTAACAAAAATAAGCTCCGGCACCAGCTCACCCTGAGTTGGTGCTCGGTATTTCCTTCTTACACCTACCACTTCAAGTGGTAGGTTTCCTTTAAGGACACAGCCTAAAATGGCCTTCAGACACAAGCCTATTTTTCAGACCTGACAATGTATCTTTTGTTTGTATTACTTAAGACATTAACTTCTCTATGTTATTTGAGATTGTTTTTTTTTCATGACACATTGTGCTTTATGCAGTGGTAAATGTTAGTTTATATTTATGTTTTTTATGAAAAAGGGGAAATGTTGCAAAAAAATTAAAAAAGCAGCAATTTCCTAATTTAAAATGTTTTTTTTTAGAGCAGACAAGCTACCATCCAATTGATTAATAAATATAATTTACCATAGCTTTGCATTAAATTGTGATAACTTTGTAAACACTCTTAAATTTTTCTTGGATGTTAGCAGACTTACAATAGTAACACAATATTTAGGAAAATTTTTAAAAAACCGTGTTAATGGACTATTGCAATTTAAAAGGGTTTTTAAAAAGACTTTGCAATAAGAAACACATCACAAATCACACATCACAAATCGCTCCATTCTCAGTAATGGCCCCCATCCAGCTTTTCAAAACCACTTTTAGGAAGTTTGTTAACCCTTTTGTGTTTCACAGGAATTAATATATTAATTTAGGCCTAAAATGTACAAATTTACAATGGGTTTACAATATACAATTTATTGCACAATTCTTCCTCGAGCACGGAAACAGTTTTATGCCCACCATCATTCATTTACAAAGACTGTGGGAATGGGAAACGATAAAACCCCCAACAAGTGACCCCATTTTGAAACTGAACCCTTCAAGCTCCAAGACAAAGCTAGTGACTATATGGCCCCATTGCACACGTATAGTAGATTTGAGCTAACAGAAAAATGTAAAACCACCATAAGTGAACCTTATTGAAACACACCAAAGCAAGCAGAAATGATTCATCTAGGAGTATAATGAAAGTTTTGGTGCTAGTAAAAACAAAATCCAGGCAAAATCTATTTGCATATGTTGTGAAGAACACTTTTTTCCTCGTATTCATCTACAGGATAATAGAAATAATGTGGTTTTTAAATTTTAGGTATAATATCAATTTGTAAATGGCCACATTGCAAGGAATTTTGGGTATGTTTGTTCAGGATCATAATAAAAAATAACAAAATTCTAAATAACAAAGTTAATATTCCAGGGAAGTATGGTAAGCGCGGAAACAGTCTATGATGCAAAATCCCTCCCATGTGTTGGCTGTACTCCTGTATGCAAACTGGCTTGCGGACTGTGGCATTGGTACCTATAACAGAGACAGGGGTGCTGTAATCTGCATGGATATGTGAGGAATCAAACACATCTCTCCAGTCCTTATATTTTGTCAGCATGATGTTACTCTGACACAAGATTTGTCTCCTCCACAGACCACCCAGTCACAATTTAAGGTCCACCAGATGTTTTGAGAGGCCTCTGTGATTCCTCCTTATTGTTCCGCAGGGCCACTGTTACTTTCTGTTGCCCCTTCAAGGAGCACCGAAAGAGAGGGACACTTGTAAGAAATGATCTAAGTAAAGGTGATAGCCTTTACCCAACAGGGGGAATAAAAGATCCCACACCATTTTACCAGTGGTGTTTAGGACAGGGGGGCATGCAGGTACACAGATCTGGGAGTCATTTCTCTCATATATACAGAATTTGTAGGTGTACTCCACGTGACTTCACAGGTCATGTAATTTTGATTCACTACCTAGCTCTTTTTCTTGGCAAATAGTGCCGAGTTTAAGCCTACTCTAAAAAGTCAAGTGACTCATCGATGGTTAATTTTGTGGGGTGTAAGCCTCCATAATTTCTCATTAAATGAGTCCTACTGGCCTAATTTTATATAAATCGGTCTTTGGCAGTGGTCCCCCAGCGCAGGATATTGACTATTATTGCTGTAATGCAGAAATTTTAACCTCAAATGGGGTCTTGTCATTACAGCCCCTGTAATTTGTTGTGTGCATAAAACATCACTGAACCTATATGACCGATGCTAGGCTTTAACAAGTCCCATATAAAAAAAAAGAGCCGCCAGAATTTTTTTTATTCTGTGGCATTAATGGGGTGCCATATATTTGGGGGCTCCCAACAGGGGTCCTTGACTGCTCTTCACAGTGTTTTAGTTTTTTAGTATTTTTTTAATATTTTTGTTATTTTTATAACAAACAAAAACAGTAAACTGAAATGTCAGCGCAGGAAGGGATACCAAACACTGAATATCTGTGTGAAGGCGCAAGCTATATGTATAATGTACCTCTACGTACTAACTGATACTACAACTATAAACTAGAAACTATATTTTTTTGTATTTTTTTTTTTTTTTAGTATTTTTTATAGTCTTTTTATTTTATAAAACAAAAACAGTAACTGAAACATCAGCGCAGGAAGGGATACAAACGTTGAAGGTGTAGGTTTAGTATTTATTACACACACAAGATCTGTTTTTTGTATATAAAGAACATATACACCCTAACTGCTTGCCCTGATCAAAACCTTACGCGCTGACCCTAACACACTATATATAATATATATATATATATATATATATATCATATTATATATTCAGAAGCCCTAAACCACTAACCTTAATTGGCTAACCCTAATTACATATATATACACACACTCACACCACTTTATTAGGTACACATGTCCAACTGCTCGTTAACACTAATTTCTAATCAGCCATCACATGGCGTGACATTTAGGCATGTAGACATGGCCAAGAAAATCTCCTTCATTCAAAATCCGAGCATCAGTATGGTGGAAGAAAGGGGACTTGAGTACCTTTGAACGTGGTAGAGATTGGAAAAAACGTTGCCTGGTCTGATGAGTTCTCGATTTTCTGCTGGTTTCGTGCTGGCGATTCGGATGGTAGGGTCAGAATTTTGGTGTCAACAACATGAAGCATGGATCCATCCTGCCTTTTAAAACGGTTAGGCTGGTGGTGTGGTGGTCATGTTGTGGGGAATATTTTCTCTTGGCACTTCTTGGGCCCCTTGGTACAATTGAGCCGTTTGCAACGCCACAGCCTACCTGAGTATGTTTGCTGACCATGTCCATCCCCTTATTACCACAATGTACCCAACATCTGATGGCTGCTTCAGCAGGATAATGCGGCCATGTCATAAAGCTGGAATCATCTCAGACTGCTTTCATTGAACATGACAATGAGTTCACTGTACTCAAATGGCCTCCACAGTTCACCATATCTCAATCCAATAGAGCATCTTTGGGATTGGTTGAAGCGGAGATTCGCATCATGGATGTGCAGCCAACAAATCTGCGGCAACTGTGTGATGCCATCATGTCATAGGGACCAAATCTCTGAGGAATGCTTCCAGCACCTTGTTGACTCTATCCACAAAGAATTGAGGCTGTTTAAGGCAAAAGGTGGTCCAACCCGTTACTACATGGTGTACCTAAAAGTGCCGGTGAGTGATATATATATATATTCAACAGCCCTAATCTAAACCCTAATTACTAGCCCTACTCACTATATATATATATATATATATATATATATATATATATTATTCAGCAGCCCTACACCACCAGTCCTAATAACAGCCCTGATCACTTTTTTCAGTTTCCCTAACCACTAGTCCTAATCACAAAAAAAAAGAATTAACAAAAAAAAAGACAGCTTCGCTATAACACAGAATAATATAGGGAACAGGGGTGTGGAGTTTTTATGGGGGTATTTGGATGTGGGGGGCACTCTGAATACACTGAGGGGACAGAGCTTTTGTACATGGCTCTGATGCTGTCACTTCTTTCTTTCACGAAATGACAGAATCAAACCCCAGAATGAGCTCCCCCTGCCTCTTGAACTGGGATTGGTCCGACTGGATTCGTCGGCAAGGGCGCTTGTGATTGGTCCCTGACCCGATGTCAAGTGCGATCAACTGTTGGTGACAGCTGTCGTCATGGGACTTGCCACCATGTGTTTTCACATGGTGACGCTTTCAATGTACTACGATATAGAGGGCGGAAAAAGACACAAGTCCATCAAGTCCAACCTTTAGATAATAAATAATGTTTTACCCCTAACATGTAATAGTTTTTCTCTCCAGAAAGGCATCCAGGCCTCTCTTGAAGATGTACATAGAGTTCTGCCATACAACCTCCTGCGGCATAGAGTTCCATATGTCCACGGCTCATACAGTACAGAACCTTTGTCTATGGCGATAGTAGAATTGCCTCCTCTAGGCGTACGAGGATGCCCCCTTGCCTGGTCACAGGCCTAGTATAAAACGCTCTTTGGAGAGATCCTTGTAACTGTCCGTTCAGGTATTTGAACATTGTATATGAGTTCTCCCCTCAGTCGTCTTTTTTCAAAACTGAAAAATACCCAAGTTTTGTAATCTGTCATTTATTCTAGTCCCCCCTTCCTCTAATATCTTGGTTCGCTCTCTCTCTGGCACCGTTCCAGCTCTACATGTCCTTTTTTATACACGGTGCCCAAAACTGTATACAAATTTCCAGTGTGGTCTGACCAGGATTTGTATAAGGGCAAAACTATGTCTTTATCATGAGAATCTATTCCTCTCTTGATACATCCTCCTATAATTTATATCTGTCTTTAGAGCAGCAGCCGCCTGCTCTGGTCATAAAATTAACTTTACCACCCACCATAAACCACAATTCCTTTCAAGCTGCAGTTTTACCAAGTAATTGAACTGTTTAGAACAATATAACTTTTGTTTCCATTTCCATGGCCCAAGTGCATAACTTTACATTATCTACATTAAACCTCATCAACATTTCTCTTCCCACTCCTCAGCTTCCACAAATCCCTCTTAGCTCTATCGACCTCAGTATATTATTACTTTACACACAGCTTATTACATCAGCAATATTGAAACTTGACTGTGTAAACCACCTACAGGTCATTAATAAATATTAAAAAGAATTGGCCCCATACTGACCCCTGTGGCACTCCCCTGGGGCGGCCACTATTTCCTTCTTACACCTACCACTTCAAGTGGTAGGTTTCCTTTTAAGGCGTTAAAACCTATTCAAATGAGCCTGAGGGGCTCCAGGCTCCATTAACAGCTATAGAGCCTGGAGCCCCTCAGGCTCATTTGAATAGTTTTTAAAGCCTTTTTTTGAATAAACATGGGCATAAGAAGATTGAAAAGCAGATCCTGCCAGGGGGGACACACACCAGCATGTAAGTGTGCTTGGTTTACAGTCCTTGATCCCTGTGGTAGATTTCCTTTAAAGGAAATCAACCAGTTGTAAAAACACAAAAATACATAGAAATACACACCTCCACTCCTCTTCATCTTGATCCTGGCGCTGTCCTCCACTAGTCTTGACATCCCGGGATCACCTAGAAAAGAAACCTATAACCTGCAGGCCAGACAGCGGGGACAAGATTCTAATTACGCCACCCTCGCCACCTCCCTCTCCCATGCTGGGAAAGGGAGGTGACGTTACGTGAGGGGCATCTCGTGTGATGTCACCTGAATCTCCAATGCTCCATGTGGTCACCCGGACCAGATCATAGCACACAGCCTACAACAAAAGAGAGGGGAATGAGTTTTCCTCACCTTCCCCCTCCACAAGAAGCAGGGGTGTAACTAGGAGAGGCCGGGCCCCATAGCAGATTTTCTTTCTTTCTCCTTAAAAATATACATATTTGTAAAATTACACGCATTTATACACTGAGATATACACACATTTATAAGCACAAAGTTCTATACTCATACACACATTAATACACTCTTACACATGTATAAACTCATACACACACATTTTTGTACTGATACATATATTATATGAAAACGTCTAAAGTATATACACACACACAGTATGTACACATCCAATGTATATAAATCATATAAATATATATTATATACACATCATATACACACATTATGTTTAGTCCATATACATTATAAACACACAAAGTGTGTATATATTATATATATATATATATATTATATATTGTATTATTATATATACACAAAGTATAAACCCATACATATAGCATATACACACCTACATACAGTATGTAGACATCATCCGTACTTACATACATACATAGAGCATATACATACCATACATCATATGCACACATACAGAACTTACACACATACCTAAAGTATATAGACATAAACATATAGTATACACTCATATAGCATATACATAAACACACATACAACATACACAGATAGATAGATAGATAGATAGATAGATAGATACATAGATAGATATGAGTTATATGATAAAAGATAGATAGATAGATAGATAGATAGATAGATAGATAGATAGATAGATAGATAGATAGGAAAAGGCAGCTGCAGACTTACCAGTAGATGCATCCTCTCTACTCCAAAATAGATGTGGGACACTTCTTAGCTGAGGGTTTGTGACAGTTGCATCCCACCTGCCATGGTGTGCAAGAGGTTAGTCACTGCACACTGATTAACCTTTACTTTTCAAGATCTCTGCTTGCTGTCAGGGCACTGTCTTATGGAGGGGGAATTCAATTAATTGACAACAAGAAGAGGTCTGTTAAAAATCTGAAGGGAATCTCCTGGCTAATGGCTGCTGTACTCGGGCTCCTCCTCCTAGGACCCAGTTCCTGGGATAGTGCAGCTCCCTGGCCGGCCTGTACTGCATGCTGTGTAGCAGGGGATTCCCGAGGCCCTAGCAGCTCAGCATGGCTGTTTTTCCAGTTGGTGCAGCAGAACAAGGCCCATTGACTGATGCTGCTGCGTGGGCTGGTGTGTACATGGTGGGGATCCTGCAGGGCCCGTGCTCTGGGGAGAAGGAGCGGCGGTTAAGGCAGCTCAGGGCTAAGTTCTAGAGCACAGACTCGGTGGCCTCATCATCCCCAGGCACCTGGAGTGCTACCTGTTGCTGGACCTGCACCTCCTCCACCACTCCCTGCAGGGCTATGTGTCCGGCCTGGAGGGGACTTTCATCCGCGTGTGCCTCGGAGGTGGCGTGGAAATGTGATATTAGAGTCTGACTAGGGAGAACAAGTTTGCGCCGTCTGGGGGAGCATAAAATAATTAAGCCACACTCTCATCTCCTGTCTGCCTGACGGGACAATGTAATGAAGTAGCGCCACAGTCCACCCGAGAGCACGGCCATGATTTGTTTTAAATCGCCCGTGCGCCACGGGCCCCTTGCCCTTGTGGGCCCCGTAGCAACCGCTACGGCTGCTATGGCGGTAGTTACGCCACTGACAAGAAGCAAAGTGGCTGTGTAAAGAATGCAAAGTATAAGACATGTCCTTATTTTGTAGCACGTTGACCCTGCTCAGTCAAAGTATGTTGAGACACTGTGTGCTTCCCGCACTGTGAACGATTGCTACAGACAACTATGAAGGTCATGATACAGCCACAAATTCTGCTTCTGTATCATGGGCCCCTATATGGTCATGTGCATGCTGCCTGACTATTTTCAATTTTTGAGAATCTTTATTTGATAATTCAGCTCTGTAATGAGATAACTCCATCCAGAGAAAAAAATTACCCCCTTACCTAAGATGCCATTGAAAGCGCAGGAGACAAAACTGGGCTTAAAACCTTTATTATCATCTGCAGTATTGATATAAAAAAATTCACACATTTCAATCCCCTAGTGATGTTAACACAATAAAGATCATTTTAACCCTTTACTTTACAATTTTACTCAGTTTTATTGCTGTTTCAGCTTTCACTCAATCTAGTTCTGTGGGGTGACAATGTGGTTACTTTATCAGGGTATAGGTGTACGCATCTTGCTTCTGACATTGTATTAACACACTGACTCATAGAACGAGAGATGAGACACAGAGATGCATGAGATACCTATTACACAGAGGCATGACAGAGGCTGACAGACTTTTAGACTGTCAGGTCTGCTACATCTTTTTTCTCACAGATATGTGCCTGCCTCCCCCTTCCCCTAGATCCCTTATCTCCTTGTAATTTGTAGCATGCAGCTTCTCTCTGCTCACATTGTGGTGCTGGCAGGTGAAGTGAATCAGCAAGTGTGTCAGTGTGAGCTCTGTGCTAGGACTGCAGGGGGGGTTGGCTACAGGACAGAGCAGAGAGGGACAGAAAAATCAGTAGCACGCCGTCAACCGAGAATCCAAGATAGCGGCCTGACCCTTAAGTCAGAAGTTACACGGTGGTCTTGTCGGAGCAACTGAAATGTGTGTACAGCAGCACTGATAGTGACAGGTTGGACTTTCATCTTTAACCCCTAGGGGACACCTATTTGGCTTAAGGACGCGGCCCATTTCTTCAAATCTGACCGGTGTCACTATAAGTGGTTATAGTTGGAACGCTATGAGATATCCAGGGGATTTTGAGATTGTTTCTCGGGACACATTGTACTTCAAATTAGTTTAAAAATTTGGTGATATCTTTTGTGTTTTAGTTATGAAAAAAAAAAAACTAAATTTGGCAAAAATTTGGAAAAATTCTTTACTTTCAACGTTCTAAATTCTCTACTTTGATGCAGATAGTCATAGTCCCAAATAATTCATAACTTACATTCCCAAATGTCTGCTTTATGTGGTATGGTTTTTAAGATTCCACATATTTTACTAGAATGTTATGAGGCTCAGAATTTAGGTATCATTTTATCAAATTTTTGTTTTAAAATCACCAAAACCTGTATTTAGATGGACGCTCAACTTCTAATGGACATGAGAGGTCCTAAAATAATAGTGGGACTCGTAAAATACCCCATTGTGGAAACTACACCACCTACGTAGAGAAAAACCACTTTTAAGAAGTTTTGTAACGCTTTACGTTTTATAGGGGTTCAAACAAAATGAGGGGGGCAGTCTGCAAATTGTAAATTTTTTCACAATACACTCTTTTGGGTGGAAAATTAAACATTTTACAATGGATAAAGAATAAAGGCTCCACAAAGTTTGTTACCCAATTCCCGAGTACACGGATACTCTATATGTGGTGGTAAATGCTGATGGCGCACGGCCGGGCATAGAAGGGAAGGAGGCGCCATCCAGATCAGATTTGCTATGTCAATGTACAGGCTATAATTTTTTTCTTTTTTAATGTGGACACTATAGGGGCTTATGTCTTTGCCACATGAGAGCACTTTGGTACTTAATTTGGGTGGGGCTTTTTATGCCATTAATACTTTCTTATGATAGCTAAGGTGGGATTTTATTAACTATTTGTTGGTGGAGGAGGAATGAAAATCATCACTTTCTAGGAAGATTTTATGGGGTTGTTTTTTTTTGGCGTTGTACCATACCATAAAATAGTATATTATTTTTATTTTCTAGGGTCGCCACGATTGCAAAAAGACCTCATTTATATAGATTTTTATTTTTTTCCCATTTTTAGTGCATAAAAAGTTATTTGGCAAAAATGTTGTTACTTTTAGCATCCACCGTCTTTCATATGCATAACTTTTTTATTTTTCGCCTCACAAATTGTTTAAAGGCTTATTTTTTTGCGAGAAGGATTGTTCTTTTATGTGGTCTTTTTTAGAGTGCATAAAATTTTTTAAATCCCTTTTTAGAGCATTTTTATAGGGGGTATTAATTGAATGATCTTTTTTCTGGAGCTTTTTTTTGTTTTTTTTTACGGGGTTACTTGCGGATCTAATAACGATTCTGTTTTTTATTATGCAGATTGTTACGGACGCAGGGATACCAAAAATGTGGGGGTTTGTGTATTTTATTCAATTGTACTGAATAAAAACCAATTTGGAGAAAATCTTGTTCATTTTAGAATCATCATCTTTCATATGATAAACTTTTTTATTTTTCGGCTGACAAATCTAGTAGGGGCATATTTTTGGTGAGAAGAGTTGTTCTTTTTAGTGGGGCTATTTGGAGTGCTAACATTTTTTAAATTACTTTTAGAGCATTTTTTTATGGTATTAATTAAAAATTATCTTTTTTCGGAACGTTTTTGCGTTTTTTTTGTTTCTACGGGTGTACCGTGCGGGTTCCAGTAACGATTATGTTTTATATACAGATTTGTTACGGACAGAGCCTT
>CM033646.1:69807359-69997354 GCA_019512145.1 Engystomops pustulosus
TGGTGCACAGAGCTGTGGGTTGTGTCATTTTTGCAACTTTTGATGATGTTTTCAATGCTATCACTTTTAGCACTGTACGTCAGTTTGATCACTTTTTATAGAATTTTTTATTGAAAAGTGCCATTTTCGACTTTGGCCACTATTTTCCATTACAGGGTTATACGCAGTGAAAAAACGTTATTATATTTTGATAGATCGGGAATTTTCGTATGCGGTAATACCTAATGTATTTACGATTTTTACTGTTGATTTATTTTTGGCTTTCTAGGGAAAGGGTGATTTGAATTTTTATGTTATTTTTTTTATTTTTACTATTTTTCAGACTCCCTAGGGTACTTTAACCATCAGTTGTCTGATCGATCCTACCATATACTGCCATACTGCAGTATAGCAGTATATGGGGATTTTCTTCCTCATTCATTACAATGTGCAATTAGCACTTTGTAATGAATTGGTTAAAACGAGACAGCCTCGGGTCCAGTCTAATACAACAAGAACAAGACTAAAAGCAGTTATATGTTATTTTCTAACATTAAACAATGGAAATAAACTGCACTGAAGGGCTGCTAGATGCTTTAACCCGTTCACGACCCGTGACGTATTAGCACGTCACGGGTCGGCCGTGGATGCATGGAGAGGGCTCACGCGCTGAGCCCTCTCCACAGCCGGTAAGTCTTTGCTGCATATTGCATATTACTTACCGGTAACACCGATCGCGGGTGTTTTCCCGCTGATCGCTGCCGGCAAAGCTGCCGGCGGCTTCAAAAGGATTACGGCGCATGGGTGCCGCCATCTTTTCGAGACGTCATCGGGGAGCGGCGAACCATAGCCAGACCGAAGACCCGAGGCTACTTTGGGTTAACCCATGCATTACAATGTGCTATCAGCACATTGTAATGTATGAGGAGTAAAATACACATATACTGTCATACTGTAGTATGGCATTATATGAAAGGATCGTGCAGACACCCTAGGATTAAAGTACCCTAGGGAGTCTGAAGTGAATCAGCAAGTGTGTCAGTGTGAGCTCTGTGCTAGGACTGCAGGAGGCGTGGCTACAGGCACAGAGCAGAGAGGGACAGAAACTCAGTAGCACGCCGTCAAACAGGAATCCAAGATAGCGGCCTGACCCTTAAGTCAGAAGTTACAGGGTCGTGTCTAGGACCAACTGAAATTGTGTACAGCAGCACTGATAGTGACAGGTTGGACTTTTATCTTTAACCCCTAGGGGACACAGCCTATTTTGGCCTTAAGGACGCGGCCCCATTCTTCAAATCTGACCTGTGTCACTATAAGTGGTTATAGTTTTGGAACGCTATGAGATATCCAGGGGATTTTGAGATTGTTTTCTCGTGACACATTGTTACTTCAAATTAGTTTAAAATTTGATATCTTTTGTGTTTAGTTATGAAAAAAAACTAAATTTGGCAAAAATTTGGAAAAATTCTTTACTTTCCAAACTTCTAAATTCTCTACTTTTGATGCAGATAGTCATAGCTCCCAAATAAATTCATAACTTACATTTCCAAATGTCTGCTTTATGTTGGTATGGTTTTTAAGATTCCACATATTTTACTAAATGTTATGAGGCTCAGAATTTAGGTATCATTTTTCAAATTTTTTGTTAAAATCACCAAAACCTGTATTTAGATGGACCTGCTCAACTTCTAATTGACACTGAGAGGCCTAAATAATAGTGGGACTCGTAAAATACCCCCATTGTGGAACTACCCACCTAACGTATGAAAAACCACTTTTAAGAAGTTTGTTAACGGCTTTACGTGTTTATAGGGGTTAAAACAAAATGAGAGTGGCAGTCTGCAAATTGTAATTTTTTTCACATACACTCTTTTGGGTGGAAAATTAAACATTTACAATGGATTAAATGAATAAAGGCTCCACAAAGTTTTGTTACCCAATTTCCCGATCCCGTCCAGTAAACGGTACTCTATATGTGGTGGTAACCTGCTGTATGGCAGCGCCGGCCGGGCATAGAAGGGAAGGAGGCGCCATCCAATCAGATTTGCTATGTCACATGTATTACAGGCTATAATTTTTTTCTTTTTTTAATGTGGACCTATAGGGGCTATATTCTTTGCCACATGAGATGCACTTTTCTGGTACGTTAATTTGGTGGAATCTATAGGCTAATTGGTGAGATTTTATTAACTCTTTGTTGGTGGAGGAAATGAAAATCATCACTTTTCAGGAAGATTTTATGGGGGTTTTTTTTTTTGGCTGTTTACCAACCATAAAACATAGTATATTATTTATTATTCTATGGGTCGCCACGATTGCAAAAAGACCTCATTTATATAGATTTTTATTTTTTCCCATTTTTAGTGCATAAAAGTTTAATTTGGCAAAAAATGTGTGTTACTTTTAGCATCACCGTCTTTCATATGCATAATTTTTTATTTTCGCCTCACAAATCTGTTAAGGGCTTATTTTTGCGAGAAGGATTGTTTGTCTTTTTGTGTCTTATTTTAGAGTGCATAAACATTTTTTAAATCCCTTTTTAGAGCATTTTTATAGGGTATTAATTGAAAATGATCTTTTTTCGAGCTTTTTTTTTGTTTTTTTTTACGGTGTTAACTTTGCGGATCTAATAACGATTCTGTTTTTATTATGCAGATTGTTACGGACGCAGGGATACCAAATATGTGGGGGTTTGTGTATTTTATTCAATTGTACTGAATAAAAACCCATTTTGGAGAAAATCTTGTTCATTTTTGCATCATCATCTTTTCATATGATAACTTTTTATTTTTTCGCGCTGACAAATCTAGTTAGGGCTTATTGTTTGTGTGAGAAAAGTTGTTCTTTTTAGTGGGCATTTGGAGTGCATAACATTTTTTAAATTACTTTTAGAGCATTTTTTTATAGGGTATTAATTAAAAATTATCTTTTTTCGGAACGTTTTTGCGTTTTTTTTCTACGGCGTGTACCGTGCGGGTCCAGTAACGATTCTGTTTATTATACAATTGTTCGGACGCGGGCAAGGATACCAAATATGGGGTGATGTTTTTGTGTTTTTGTGGTTTTTTATACTTTATTAAGTGTTTGTTATTGGAAGTGACATTTTAGGGCTTATATTTTTTTATGTATTTATTTTTTTATTATTATAATGTGTAGTGTGATAGTGTTTTTTGCATATTTTTTCTGATACATATTGAACTTGAACCAGTGATGCTCTGATCACGGTTTTATTCCAATACACTGTCTCTACAATTACTATTTATGTAGAGCAGTGTAAATGTCTGAGCAAGCTTGCGCAATGCTAGACAGTTTTACAGCAGAACCCGGAAGGGGGTCTGATGCATGGAGACCGGGCAGCTCCGGGGCACATGCCAGTCCCGAGCTGACCAAATGATGTATGTTTTTTCGAAATTGTTGGTTTGATTTGTGTCTTGGGATCCCCGGTAAGCGGCACGGGGGATCCGATCCACGCGAAAAAACACCCATTCACGCACGCGGTCATTTTTGACCCGGCGTGTAAGGGTTAACACCCGCGAGCGGACCGGCTCGTTTGTGAGGCCCGTCGCCACAGTCGGAATTTAGAACGTCCCCATGTGCCGCTAAGCATGCTAGCCCGGGACGTTACATAACCGTCTGGTGACGCCATACGGGTTAATCTACTTTTATATTTGAAATGCTGTATTTTTGCTAAAATTAATAAATTAGAGAGTGTTATTTTGTTATCCTGAGTACATATAAGAAACTTGTCTTTGGGGGAATACCCCTTTAACCCCTTCCCGGTGCATGGAGAGGGCTCGCGGGCTGAGCCCTCTCCATAGCCGGTAAGTCTTTGCTGCATATTGCAGCAAAGGCTTTCTGGTAACACCGCGTTTGGTGCTAGCACCGATCGAGGGTGTTTTCACCTCGATCGCCGCCAGCAATGCTGCCTGCGGATCGCCGCTCCCCGATGACATCACGGGGAGCAGCGATCCATCGCCATGGTGGCCTCGGGTGTTCCGAATACCCGAGGCTACTTCGTTTTAACCCATGCATTACAATGTGCTAATTGCACATTGTAATGCATGGGGAGTAAATCCACATATATGCCATACAGTAGTATGACAGTATATGATAGGATGAATCAACACCCTATGATCATAACGAATAGTCAAGAATAGGCGTAAAAAAGATTTAGAAAAAAAAAATTATAATAAAAAAGTCGAAAATGGCATTTTTTTGCCATTTTGAAAAATATAAAAAAATTCATAAATAGTGATCAAAAGGTTGCATAGTCCCAAAAATTATAGTAATGAAAACGAAATCAAAATTTGCAAACAATGACACTACCCACAGCTCCGTACACCAAATTATGAAAAAGTTATTGGCGCCAGAAGATGGCAAAATAAAAAAATATATATATTTTGTACAGGAGGTTTTAATTTTTTTAAATGTATGAAAACATTATAAAACCTATACAAGGAAGGGGCTGCGACCCGAACATGTGCCTGACTTGTAGGCTTCTCGCTCACTTGCAATAAAGTTTATTGAACCATAAAACCTATACAAGTTTAGTATCCACGTGATCGTACCGACCCAAAGAATAAAGTAGACATGTCATTTCCTCCTTCCCAGTACACGCCATGGAATATTAAATACTGTCACTATGAAGTGCAATTTGTTACGCAGAAAATAAGCCATAACACAGCTCTTTATGTGGAAAAATAAAAAAGTTATAGATTTTTGAAGTTGGTGAGTGAAAAAACTAAAAAAGGCCAAGTCGTTAAGGGGTTAGCAAAAATATTGTTCATGAATTTGACTAAATCTGTGTTATTGAACATTTCTTTTTTCAAGATAACCCATCCACCTGACAGGTTTGGCATTTTTCAGCCAGTATCTGGTGTGACTCACACAGTGTACGTCTGTATACATCTCTTTTGCATAGAGTGCATCTTTTTGTTGAATTTGGCCCTCAGACCCATTTGTATAATATATAAAAGCCTTTTTTTGTAAAAACTAGGTAGCTAAAAGAATAGCGGATACTGCCAGAGGGGACACACATCTATGCGACAGTGTGTTTGGTTTACAATCCTTGATCCTGGTGGTAGATTTCCTTAAAGCTTTAGGCTGCCATCCTCATCTATCTTTTGTGTACAGGCTTGAAAAGGCTTTTAGAAACACAAATACATAACTCAATGAGAAGAAAGGAGCAAAAAAAATGAATGTTCCTTTCATTACCATAAGGTGTTTTAGAGAATTTGCCAGAAGACCGCAAACTATAACTACAGACTGATAAAAAAAAAGAAAATGTTACACATTGCTCAGAAACACAATTATGCCTTTTGTGTACATGATCTACTGCACAAACATGTATTGAAATAACTCTAGTTTCCCTATTATTTCTTACCTGTAAAAGCAAGAAAAATGTATCAATTCACACAAAATGGCTTGGTGGATTTTCTTTCATCTCCTGAATGACACTAAAATTACTTTGTTACAAGGAATATCCCTTTTGCAGGCAGAGATGTTACTGCTTTATTTAGCTCCTCGAGAACTAGGAGTCTATTTTTTCTTCATCAAGCACAATAAATAGAAATGTCATTGACCAGTTGTCTGATAGACTCTTACTGTATACATGTGGGAACACTTCTACTGATTAAATAAAGAAACAGAGCCCTGGGATCCTACCAAATGCAAGATCTCTGCTCTCAATTATTTATCGTGGGTTCACATCTGACCTTGCGGCAGTGCTGCTGTGACCTGCAGGGACAAAAATCTGAAAAAAGGCTCATGTTGATACTTGAGGTTAACTGGTGGTTTGTTAAAGCTTCTCCCTTTGGCAGCTGATGTAATTACTGCATAGGTGCTGTATAGTTCAACCAGAGAACAAAGACTTCTCAGGGATTACAAGTAAATAACGTTATAGCCAAACACATTTATTAAGGTAATAGAACTGTTGAACTTGTATTTAGACTCTTTTGCTAAAATAAAAACAAACTTAACCCCTTATCACCTGTTTTCTACGTTAATGCCCAGGCCATTTTGCTGTTGTTTTTATTCATCAATTCCTTCTACAAGCTATAAATGTATTTTTCTGCCACTGTAGCTGTATGGGGTCTTGTTTTTGGGGGGCTGAAACATAGTTTTTAATAGCAAAAGTTTTGGTTTCATATGCCCTACTGGTGAACTTTTATTATTTTAAAAGTAACAACTTTGCTGTTTTCTGTTTATATTAAAAATTTTCTCTGGGTCATTACACATACAGTGATACCAAATTTATATGTTTTTTTTTTTTAAAGAAAGAACTTCCTTTGCATAATGAAATACTTTTTTGAAAAAAAAAAACTTTATTGCATCACCACCTTCCACGTGCCATAACTTTTAAAATATTTTGTCAATGTAGCTGTGTGAGGGCTTATTTTTTGCAAAAAGACCTGTAGATATTATTTCAACACAGTTAGGGTTCATAAAGATTTTTGATTGCAATTTATATAATTTCTGGGAGATGGATGATTAAAAATTGTCAATTGGACATCTTTTTTCACTTTTTTGTTGTGCTAAAAAAATTGGTAGAGGTGTGGAATTACAAAATGTGTGTTTTTACCTTTTTGTTTAATGGGGAAGGCAATTTTTGAATTAAAACTCAATTTTTCAAAAATTTTAATTATACAGGCATTCAATGGGTTATGTACAAGAAAGGTTCCATAGGTTTGTTCTTAAGTTGAATTTGTATGTCGAAACTGTATATTTAATAATTGTAGTTCCAGACAAAAAATTTTTTGCCCCAACGATTGGAGTTTCAAAATTTTTTGCTGTAATGAGACCAAGGATTATCAATAAAGCTTAATTACAAACACTTTAGAGCTGATAATTGCAGTCTGGGACTATAGTAAAGCATTCCGAGAGCATCACCAGAGGACACAGTGAGCAGAGGGGCATGTCTTTAACTAGAGGTCGTCTGTAAGTCGGGTGTCCTTAAGTAGGGGACCGCCTGTACTACATTGTCCCACTAAGTGACACAAACATGAGATCATTTGATCTCTTATGTAACTATATCTTTATTTACAGGCATCTATTACCTCAGTCCTTGGGCCCGGCCTAATAGATTCTTATCTCAGGCAGCCCTGGGCTCTTTACTTGGCTCTGAGCTTTCCCAATCCCTGGTATTAGTGCCATTGCTGGTCCAGCCCTGGGACCAGCAGGACATAATGCCCTGAAATCTTCTTCTAATATTGTGGTGTAAAAAGTCAATACTATGGTCATTAACCCCTTAACGACCTGGCCCTTTTTTGTTTTTTCATTTTCATTTTTCACTCCCCACCTTCAAAAATCTATAATTTTTTTTTATTTTAACATGTAAAGCGCCCTGTGATAGCTTGTTTTCTGCATAACAAATTACACTTCATTATGATGGTATTGAATATTCCATGCCGTGTACTGGGAAGAGGGAAAAAAATTCCAAATGCAGTGAAAATGTTGAAAAAACACATTTGCGCCGCTTTCTTGTGGGCTTGGATTTTACGGCTTTCACTGTGCGCCCCAAATGACATGTCTACTTTATTTGGGTGGTACGATCACAGGGAAACCAAATGTATATAGGTTTTAAAATGTTTTCATACATTTACAAAAATGAAAACCTCCTGTACAAATTTTTTTTTTTTCCATATTCTGGCACTAAAAACTTTTTTATACTTTGGTGCACAGAGCTGTGGGTTGTGTCATTTTTGCAACTTTTGATGATATTCACTGCTATTCCCTTTTAGCACTGTAGTAAGTCTTGATCACTTTTTATAGATTTTTATTGGAAAAGTGCCATTTTCGATTGGCCAACTATTTTCCATTACAGGGTTATAACGAGTGAAAAACACGTTGATTATATTTTGATAGATCGGGAATTTTCGAATGCGGGGTAAATACCTAAATGTATTACGATTATATTTGGCTTTCTAGGCAAAGGGTGATTGAAGTTATGTTATTTATTATTTTTACGATTTTTTCAGCTCCTAGGTAATGTAACATCGGTTGTTGATTCGATCACCATATACTGCAATACTGCAGTTTAGCACGTATTGGGGATTTCTTCTACGGTCATTACAATGTGCATTAGCACTTGTAATTGAATTGGTTTTTAAAACGAGCCACGCCTTGGGTCCAGTCTAAATACTAAAGAACAAGATAAAGCAGTTATATGTATATTTCTAACATTTAAACAATGGAAATAAACTGCACTGAAGGGCTGCATAGATGCTTTAACCCGTTGCGACACCGTGACGTATTAGCACGTACGGGTCGGCCCCGATGCATGAGAGGGCTCACGCGCTGAGCCCTCTCCATAGCCGTAAGTCTATTCCCGACTGATCGCTGTCGGCAAAGCTGCGGCGGCGATCAAAAGGATTAGGGCGGATGGGTGCCGCCATCTTTCGAGGATCGCCGCTCTCCCGTGACGTAACATCGGAGAGCGGACGAACAGTAGCCATGGGCTAAACTCGGGTCAACCCATGCATTACAAGTGCATCAGCACATATGGTAATGTATAGAGCGGAGAAAATAACACATATTACTGCCATACTTGTATGGAATCATGATGAAAGGACGTGCAAGACACCCTGGGTAAAGTACCTAGGGAGTCTGAAACAATGACGAAAAATAACAAAGTAACGAAAAAGTTTAAAAAAAAAATTTAATAAAAACCCTAAAAAACTAAATCACTCCCCTTTTCCCTAGAACTGATATAAATATAAAGATACCAAGAAAATCATGAAACACATTTAGGTACTGCCGCGTTCCGAAAATGCCCGATCATCAAAATTGATAACGGTTTTTCCATGGCGTTTAATCCCGATAAGTAAAATTGCGCCCAAATTCGAAAGTGGCACTTTTTTGTCCTTACACCAAACTCAACCACTCTATCACCCAGTGATCCCCGGTTTACCCAGGTCCGACCTGATCACATTGTCACGTCTCCCCATTCCGCACCCCACGGCCCCACCCCACCCGCTCGTACACCAAGTACACCCACAACGTGATAGCTGCGCGAAGCTGGCAACTCCCCCCACCTTTTTGGTTACAGGCGGTTTCCTTTTTACATTGTATGACAACATTTAGTAAAAACCTGTATACATTGAGGTTTCCCCGTCATTCGCCCAGCCCCCCGCCTCACGTCGCCATGTCATTGGGGCGCAACAGTGCATCTGTAAGATCCAAACCCGGAAGCGGCCCACCATGCGTTTTTTTTTCCCCATTCCTTGCATTGGCATTTGTTCCGCTTCCTAGTCACCGGCTGGACGTGCCATACCTTCTTAGAAGGTCAGGTACCCCGACCACGCCGTCTGTCCCCCAGTCTTGCTCGCCGGGAACAAAAACCACAGTATGGATTGTGCGCATCTGGGAGTACAACAGGACATGACCCCCCCACACAAGGGAGTCTGAAAAAAGGGGTTTTACACGGGCAGAATCCATAACTTGATTTCCCTCCCCACAACCGGTCTAGTTATAGACTGTAATATATATGTTCATCTGTTATGTTAATAGGCCTCCCACCTGCCCCTCCCCTTTATTTAAGTTTCTGCGCTACTTCAGAAAGCCAGAGGACCAGTAAACTGCACCGAGTATGACATAGCTGTGCAGCGCATTACCTCCCTTCCCCTGTCGGGCAGTGGGTGGGAACATATGGAACTGGCCGAGAGGCACGAGGGTATTGGGCCCAAGGTGTATGTCAGGACAGAGTGGCCAGAATGTGCCTCGTTTGCAGTCTAGGGTTAAGTGGCTGTATTTAATAGTGGACATTATTGTGCGGAGGTCGTCAAGAGATGAACGGTTGATGTGCTTGGATTGGGCAAGCGTTAGATCGTTTGCAGTACATTGTGGGCTTGGCACGGTATTGGAGGTTAATTGGACGGTTACCGGGCTCTGGTTAGGGCATTTTACTCCCTCGGTCTGTCATTTGCGTCGATGATGTGGAGAAGAGTAGGTGTTTGCATCCAGTAAATTGGTGAAAGCTCCATGTATAACACACGCACAAAAAAATGCAGGCGTTTGTTTACCAATTTCACTGCATTTGGAATTTTTTTCCCGCTTCCTAGTACACGGCATGGAATATTCAATACCATCTCTATGAAGTGCAATTTGTTACGCAGAAAATAAGCTGTCACACAGCTCTGTACATGGAAAAATAAAAAAGTTATGGATTTTTGATCATCGGGAGTAAAAAATGAAAATGAAAAAACAAAAAAGGGCCAGGTCCTGAAAGGGTTAAAAGGGAGAATCCATAAATATGATTTACCTACCCAAACTAACTGTTATGTTATATATATGTATATATATATGTTCAATATGTTATGTTATATAGGCCACAAATGCCACCTATACACTTTTTTTTTAAGTTCTAGCTGCTACTTCCATAGAAATATGTAAATGATACCTGAGTATTACATTAGCAGTGCAACTCACTACCACTACACTTCCACTGTCTAGGGCAGTGGTGGCGAACCTATGGCACTGGTGCCAGAGATGGCACTCAGAGGCATCTCTGTGGGCACAAAGGCTGTCTCCCAGGCACAGAGTTTGCCAGACATGGCATCTTCCTGCAGTCTCAGGGAGTTCAAGTAGTGCCCTGCTATTTTAAAGTGACCCATCCTGTGCTGCATGGTCCTGTCCAAAGAGTGAAAAGGTGTGGACAGGGTCGGATTGGAGCTCAAAGATTCTGGTAGCAATAAGTTTGTGACTGCCTAAATTGCCGTGCTGGCACTTTGGGAAAGGATAGTGGTTTTCGGGTCTAATTTTGGGCACTTGATCTCTAAAAGGCTCCTCATCACTGGTCTAGGGTCATCTCTCATCCCTCCCCCATCGGTCATGTCATCCCTGAGTTCAGCAAGATGTGGAGCCAAAGCACTTTAGGCTTGTTTGGATATTCAAGCAGGAAAATTGTGTTGACAGATTCCTTTTAATGTTAGTTATACCATACAACGTCTAAAAAACTAAATGAAGCAATGTTTTGAGAACTGTTATTGGAACAATGCTGGTTCACCTAATTTTACCATGAATAGATATTAGTCCTGTATTTTCTAAGGTCACATACAACAAAGATTGTAACACATTTCTATCCATCCAATCATTAGTTTGTGTGACCATGCCCTTGAAAAACCAGTAAGTGCTAATTTGTTTGGGTTTCAGTTTATTTATGTAAATTAGTCTTTAGCTATAACAACTAAATAAAAACTCAATAACTTGCCTGGGGACCATAACTATTTAATGGGGATATTTCAGCGTTAAGTAGTGAGTAGTCACATCATATAGCAATTCATCAGCCTTGATGAGAACAAGGACAAACTCCAGACTGTATATTATAACTTTACATACTGCTCCAGCCCGCTCAATATTTATCTCTTGCCGCATTTCAGATCTGTTTCCGCCTTCAGTAATGAAGTGTTGAGTGACTTGGAGTTTATTTTTGGAGAGTATAAATGTAATTACTCTACAGTCAGGCTAAATACGGGACAGCTTAATTCAATTCCTGTTTGCTGTGGGACCTTAACTGAATAAGGAGACTGTAACTTAATTGAATACTGATGTTATAACGTGATCTAGTCTGTAATGTATGATCAAAATCATCACAAAAGAATGATGGAAACAGGGAGGGATAGAAAATGAGATAATTAAATTAATCTATATCTTTAAAATACACCTTTTAATTCACAATAAAAGAATAAAGGAGTTTACAGTACTTCCATGGTGAACGTTTACATAACGTCCCACTCTCACTAAACCAATCACCATACAATGTTGTATTTTACCTGCAATATTGCGTGTCCATTTGCTCACATGGAGTTAACAAAGGGCAATTTCTATTTACCTTACCTGAACCCTTATTTACCTGAATGCCCAAATATTGTTTTAATATATTTTTACTGATGACCTCATAGAGCAGTGATGGCGAACCTTTTAGCGGCCGAGTGCCAAACTACAACCCAAAACCCCCCTTATTTATCGCGAGGTGCCAACCAAAAATTAAAGTATTACCTTATTGCTCCCTATTCAACAACTTTCAATCATATTGGCCTCCTGAGGACAGAAACACAGTAGAAAGATGGAAAATTTTCATCATTTTAGCTGCTTTCCAGTGTCCCTCTGTACACAGAGAATTGTGGGGGCAGCAGAAGATCCTCCAAAGATAATTCGGCCCTGTCTACTCATTCTCCCTCTTCCTACAGTCCCAAGTAGCGAAGTAAGTATCAAAATATGACTGAAAGCAGCAAACTTTAGTTCCTGAACTTGCAGGAAGATTCTTTGCGAATGTTGGTGCGTGGGAGCTGGCCGGGTGCCCACAGAAAGACTTGAGTGCGCCTTTCTGGCAGCCGGCCATAGGGTCGCCACCACTGTCATAGAGGTTACAAGTAGAGTTTCAATATTTGCAGATGTGACTAAGCTCTGTAAAGTAATTATTACAGAGGAGAGTAGTTAGTATAAGATTACAGAGGTATTTGTGGAAACTAGAGGCCTGGGCTGCCAAATGACAGATGAGGTTTAATGTAGATAAATGTAAGGTTCTGCACTTGGGTTGAGGAAATTAAAATTATAATTATGTGTTAAATGATAAATTTATTGGTCCGTGCGAGATCCGGAACGTGCATTCACCAGCATACACATTGGCTACAGCCTGACTGCCATATTAGGGTCTGGGAAGGAATTTTTCCCTGCTTTGAGCCAATTGGCATCAGCCTTGCAGGGTTTTTATCTTCTTCAGGATCAAAGCAGTATAATAAATAAATTGGACTTAAAGGGAACCTGTCATCCGATATTTCCCTAAAAAAACGCTAGCAGTATGTCATAAAGCAGTTAAACAGCTTCTAGATCAGGTTTTTCATGCCCAGCGTGGTGACATCCTCCAGAAATCAACTTTGAAGTGAGATGTAAGTTAGATGTAAGGTCGGATAGGTGGAGAGTTAAACACTGAACTCAATCTCTCCCTTCCGCTGAACACTTCTTTTCATGTGATGATGTGATTGACATCATTCACTGGACTTCAATGATGTCCTTGACACAGGACCATCAATTACAGCAAAGGGGGCATTCTAAGGCAGAGAAAGCTTGGCTTCAGTGTTAAAGGAAACCTACCACCACGGAGCCACATATTTATGCAGGTTCTATAATGTTTAAGTAGTATAGACTCTGGCATTCCGCCTACAAGCATCTCAGCATGCAACTACGAGGGCTGCGACACTGGTCGGTGGAGCTGGGTTATGCGCATGCCGCCTCGGTTTGAAGATTCGGAGAGCTATGCGATGCGCGACACCTTCGCAGACGGGTGGGCGCAGCACAGATATGTGTCTGCCTCCCCCTTCCCCCAGATCACTTATCTTTTTGCAAAAGGCGAATTAGAGATGGAACACACTCGTTCCCCCGAGCTAATGCGCGAAACTGTCGTTGTCGAACGAGATATTCACCGCTCGATGAAAATGGCATCTAACACCGTTTTTTGATTTGGCGGCCAGGAAACAGAGCCAATCACAAGCAGCGCAGATTTGCACTCCACCCAGATGACGTGGTACCCTTACACGTCGATCGCAGTGGTTGGCTGGCCATGATCAGGTGACTGAATAGACTAGCCATGCCCGCCGCCCTGAACGTAGAAGGCATCATGACCCCCGCCTAGACAATTAGAAGTAGGCTGCATAACATGCACCCGATAGATAGGAGACGAGGCAAAAGCGACGACAAGTGGCCCTAACTGCCCGTGGAAGAGAACCCATATGGCTAAGAGTGTATCTAGTAAAGATTAGTGTTAGCACGGAGTATTCTAACAAGAGCCCATCAGCGCTGATAGTTAAGGACACGACAATACGAAAGTTACATAGTCTTTTTTAGTATTTGTTGCATAGAGGCTGGCGGTGCAGGCCAACAAAGTAGTGCGAGCCAGGAACCGAGGTACACATGATAAAAAGTGCGTGCAGAAATTCAGCACACGGGAGGACTATGGTCGCAAAAGTAATGAAGGCGGATGGAGTAAGCGACTCGAAATTTTATGAAGGACTAGACAGTTAAGTAGAACGCAGAAGACATAATCATCACAAAAACACCGAGAGTGGGAAATTTATTAAGGGTTTGATTGAGTTAGACACAGTACTGCTGAAATTTTTTTTGTAGTTGTTCCATTTTTTCAAAGTAACGGAATAATGGGATGACATAAGGCTAAGTGTGCTTTCAGGTAGTGAGCTAAAACACAAGATAGCCACTGGAGGAAGAAACCCAAGGACGGTTTACTTCGGCCTACAATGAGCGTTATGATTACTTTTTTGTTTGCTTGTGGACTGCCTAAACTCGTAGCTGGCACTAGTAGTGCCAGCTAGTACCATATTGTGGGAATTTGCTAGCGTAGACCGAGGAACTAGCACGACCTGTGGATGTATAGCTCTCAGATAAGACAACATATCACCTCATATCCACCGAAAGTGGACCAATTTAAGGGGTTTGATTTGAATTAGGACACAGTCTGGATGATGTATTTTTTTACGTTTATTTTTTTTTCTACTCAAAGTCTTCGGTCAATGATAATGAAGTATGGAAGATAAGAAAGGATAAGGATGGCACTACCAATCTTAGAGGTATCCAAATTTTCGGTTATTATCATTCAAGGTGAACTATCACAAACATGAAAGCAGGGAGGGGAGGGTGGAGTTGATATACCCCAATGAGGGCAACGGGCCGTTGCGCGATTGCCTGCGCTTCTTCCGGCCCAAATGTGATAGGTTTTTAAAAGCCGTAGGGATTGAATGCTACCTGCAGGAAGGTTACGCACTGATGAGGAGTGTCATGCCTGATTCAAAACTTCAGCTACTCAGCCAATGGCACCTTAAATCAAAGAGCGATCCGCTAGTAATACAAAAGCAGCGGGCTTACCCTCTCTGTTTTATGGTTGCGCACATGTCATACAGATGACGTTTATCAGAGCCCAAAAGGGGTGCCAATGGGCGCTCAGTCCTACTCGACACGAGAGGGGCTGTCGCCGAGCCCCTCCGGAATTCCCCCGTGGTTATACGTCACCCTGACCGGACGTTCGTCTCCCTCCCCTTCTTCTAGACCACGATAATGTGACGTTCCTAGAAACAGGGCACGGACGTCAACTACATCGTGGAGTTCGGGGTTGTGATGGCGAGGTCCGGGACTTGGTGAGCTCACCAGCAAACACATGAAAGTGAGGTATATAGCCGCACAGTAAGGGAGTTCAAGTGGCCATAGCATAGCCTGTAATTCATCAAAGGCAACAGGAACATTGCCAATACCAAAATTCGCGGCACATATTATAAACAGATAGGTGTTACAACACCTAGTTATAATAACATTTACATATCCCACAGTGTAAATCTTTGAATCTCTTAATAATGCACATAAAATTTACTCACCAGACGTTATTAGTGAAATCTACATCCTCAGAGAGTAATTTATGTTTAAGGGTTATAAATCAAAATACCCCCATGTCTATTTTTTTCATTCAATCATATGGGGGCCATAGCGTTAGCAGTAAGATCCATTGCTCTAAGCCTTGTGTAGTAATAGTCGTTGTCGTCCCCTCCTTTTTGGGGGGGGGAACACTTCCAATCACGGCAAACCTGATGGAGTTACACGCCTCCCTGTTCCTCCCGTAATGTTGGATCAGCGTGGACACTAGTCCTGATCTAATAGAGCCATGTGTTCTTTATTCTCAAATATAAAATTTCTTATGGTCTCCCGATATAGAACCTGCCGGAACCTACAAAATCAGGACGTATACTAATAACTGTTTTACAGTAATAAACTTTTACGTGCTACCAGTCATCCACAAAGGATGACTTCTTACTACTGAGATTGAAAGGGAAACTTTTGCCAATGGCCGCATTTATAGTTCCCACAAGGTTATTTGCGAGACAATTCTTTTCCTTTTTGCAGAAAAGGCACTATTCACCAATTCAGTCTGATCGATCTGCCTCTCGAAAGATAATTAAGGGAGGTCCCCCTTTGCTATCTCAGCGAGGTATTGTCATTCTCTATCAGATGCCAGTTGTCTCTATGGCTTTTTCTTGTATCTGCAAGGGGGGAAAATCAAACGAGAACGTGAACCTTTACATATCTGCTTGTTAATCTCGGTCAGCAGGCAAGTTCTTTTTCGATCCCTTATCCATCACCCTGTCATATGCTTGATTTCCCAAGGTTTTCTGGGTACCCCCTTTCAACAATCTCTCCTTCAGGTCCCTGGTTGTGTGATTCGAAACCTTCAGTGGTGTGTTCTTATTCGTTTAAGTTTAGGAAACTGAGCAATTATGGGATGGCGTCTTTTAGTTGTGGGAGGTAACTCCCGAAATGCAGGGAGCGCTGGTGGCCGTTGTTTTTACTATGGGGACTGACGTTAGTATAATGGTTATTCATTTATTTCAACTAGTACATCAAGGAAACTCAAGTCCTCTGACCACTTATGGCGCAAGTCGATCGTTGTGAACGACATGTTATTCATTCTATGGTCGGTTAAGATACTGCACCATGTTTACATGATAACATCTACTCGATTCCATTCCAAATGAATGCAACACGTCGGCCACAAATCTCCTATACGTAGACATGTGGATAAACGTATGTAGGGCTTTTTTCATTGTAGATATAAACATTTTCAAAACGCGCGGAAATGTTTGAGTAGCATGATGTACAGGATGACAGGCACGTCACCATGCGCTAGGTTCAGCCTCCTGTTGGTAGATCATGACTACCACGTATGTCAAAACGGAAGGAGTGATGTGACTACATAGCCAGTATATGTTAAATAAAGGGCATTGCAAAACAAAGTCACATATTACCCACACAATCTTTTTGAGCCTTGCTTGTAAGTTTCCCTTATATTGCTGAGATGCCTTCCTTTCGTGTGGAACTACTGTGCTAAATAGAGTTTTACATACTATGGACGCAGGTCATGACCCTCCTCATGCCCCACATTCTGTTTACTGAGTGCGGACAAGAAGTTCCATAGTTGATCTTTAAATAGGAGGGGAATCCTTTCAAGACCGGTCTGAGGTAACCACATCTATATACGCCGAGAGAGGTTCGGTGGATAGGCCTATTTCTGGGACTATTGGGAGACCCGGCGGATGATTATGAGTATTCTTTATTGTATTTGGCGTAGAAGTACCAGTCTGGCTTTTGGGAATTGGGGCGGCCACCTTTCGGCCATTATTTTTTTGGAGAAGAACCCCTTCAATTACTTGAATGTTTCAGAAATACACCTTGTACGACTCATGATTTATTTTTGTGTGGGGTCTCCTAGATCAATCTTTTTTATAGTGTTCAGAGAGTAACCCAATAATCTCAATCGTATCCTCCCGTTATAGTACTCGCGTTCCATTAACAACCACCACCCAATAGTTTACAACTTAGAAGAAGGCATTTGCAAGAAGACACAAAAAGAGGAGACAAGAACTCGGATGCACTCCCAGCGCCGCAAATTTTGTGTAATGCTAATGATTTCCGCTTGTTTGAGGTTTCGGACCCTCATGTCTATATATAAGGGGAGCTCACTGTCTTTCATATGCTGTTGCGAAAAGATGGTCCTATCGCACGCCTTGCTGGATAGTTGGGTTGAATCTGGATTCTGATACCCCTTGAAAAAAACACCAGGACTGATAGTGACAGGTTGGACTTGTGAATTAGTGAATTACAATTACAAGGCCTTTGCCAGTTTTATGTCACCCCAGCAAGACACTGTCACCTGTCCCCAGTCTCAGCAGAGTAGGGCTGATCTTTACAGAAAGATGGTGAGGGAGTACGTAGCTGACCATACCATCTTCCTAAATGATCACACAGCTCCCTACAACTACTGGGTTTCAAAGCTGGACATGTGGCACGAACTGGCGCTGTACACCTTGGAGGTTCTTGCCTGCCCTGCCGCTAGTGTGTTGTCTGAGCGGGTTTTCAGTGCAGCTGGTGGCATCATCACTGATAAGCGTACACACCTGTCGACTGACAGCGCTGACAGGCTGACGCTTATCACGATGAATAAAGCCTGGATTTCTCAGGATTTCCATTCTCCACCAGGTGAAGGAAGCTCAACCTGAATAATCTATGCACTCCTCCTCCTCATTGTCCTCCTTCTCCTCCTCTTTGTACACTAAAGCAGAGGAAACTGGCTATTTTTTGCCAGGCCCAACTGGCTCTAGCTATAGTACTCTATGTATTTAATTTTTCTGGAGGACCACCTACCTGCTCCTCTGGTTTGAAAACTTTTTTGGACTGCCACATACAGGCACTATCCAAATTAAATTGTCTCCATAGCAGCCTCCACACGTCGTCTTTTTAGCTGCCTCCACACGTTTTCCTTATAGCTGCCTCCATACATCGTCCCCTTATCAAACGAACTGTGTCAGGCAGAATTTTGGGTTGTTTTCATGGCTTCCACATCAAACTTGTTAACTTTGTCACCAACCTGCTGTGTTATCCACAAAATATACTGGCAAACTTTTATCATTTACCGATATTATTTCAGCGCTTCTTGCGCATCTGTTTACATTCCCCTCACCCGCCATAACCCAAACTTATAAGAACACTACTACACTTGATCTTATACAAAAGGTTCTTAGAAGTGCTGTTTGGGGAAGACCCGAGAGACAGGGGCTTGGACAGGCGAAAGCTCGCCTGGCAGCGGACCGCCAGCTCCATCCCAAGATCCAACTAACATAGTTTAACTGCAGCACCTTTAATCTACTACTACTTCACTGCCTCCATACATCGTCCCCTTATCAAACGAGCGGTGTCAGGCAGAATTTTCAGGTGTTTCACCAGATACATAGTGGAACTCGGCCCATCTGTCGCTGCCATGCTGGAGACCTGAAGTTGCAATCAAAGCAGCGCAATATGGATGTCCCATACTGTCACTCTTAATCATGGAACCATTTGCGAAAAAACAATTAAAAATAGAACCACTATGCTATTCCATTATTCCTAGGTGAAATATTCAAACGACCCCGCCTGCTTTGAAAATGATAATTTTTTCAAAGTAAACGCTTCTGGCCCCCAGGCCCATTTTGGGTCGGGAGGAGCCGAGAGACATGGGCTTGGACAGGCGAAAGATTGCCTGGCAGTGGACCGCCAGCTCCATCCCAAGATTAGGCAGCCTCAAAGGCATCCATGCATGCTGCCCCTGCTGTTTCCTGTCCATTTTGCCTCCACGATCCTCCACAGCGTCCACCAATGTCTCCATGCGCAACTTTCAACTCTCTATACCTCTGGAGCACGAGAGGATATGCAGCACATCAACCCCTTATCAAACGAGCTGTGTCAGGCAGAATTTTCAGGTGTTTCACCAGATACATAGTGGAACTCTGCCCATCTGTCGCCGGCTTGCTGGAGACCTGAAGTTGCAATCATAGCAGCGCAATATGGATGCCCCATACTGTCGCTCTTAGTCATGGAAGTCGTCTCCATGGCTGCCTCCACATGTCGTCCTCTTATCAAACGAGCTGTGTCAGGCTCATTTTTCGGGTGTTTCACCAGATACGTTATGGAACTTGGTCACTATGTTGCCACCGTGCTGTGTTATTGACTAAAGATACCGTCAACCTTTTGTTCACATAGGAAATAATTTCAGCGCTTCTTGCTCACCTCCTTTGGTGAAGCCTGAGTCCATTTAGGGTATGTCGCCATGACACTCTCTAGCATGCCGCTACTGCCGCTGCCTCTGCATGCCGCCCCCTTTAGTGTCAGGGTCAATTATTGGATGTTTTAGATGCTATCTAGCCTCATTCGGTCACTCTGTCATGGCCATGCTGTTGCCCATAATTTTGGCATAATTGTGCAATTAAGCAGCATCAGAGGCATCCATGCATGCTGCCCCTGCTGTTTCCTGGTGTTTCCATCCTTTTCTGAGGTGTTCCTTGGTGTTTCCATCCTTTTCTGAGGTTCCCAGGTGCTTGGCCAAGCTTCCCTGTGCAGAGCCTTGGTCCCCTTGAAAAATGAGCATCGGGAAAAGTTTGTCTCGAATAACGAGCACCCGAGCATTTTAGTGCTCGCTCATCTCTACAGCTCATCTCTCTGTTCACGATCTCCTGGCAGGATGTGAGTGTCCATGAGCTACGTGCAGGGGGCGGGGCTACAGGCTCAGAACAGAGAGAGACAGGAATCTCATCTACACAATCTCACACAGAAATCCAAGATGGTGCCCCCAACCCTAAGTCAGAAGTTACAGGGTTGTGTCTAGGGGAAACTGATATTGTGTACACCAGGACTGATAGTGACAGGTTGGACTTGTGAATTAGTGAATTAGGCAAATTTTTGTGTACACCAGGACTGATAGTGACAGGTTGGACTTGTGAATTAGTGAATTAGAGTATATGTTATTTTGTTATTCCGAGTACATATAAGGAATTTGCCTTCGGGGAATACCCCTTCAAGGGTATAATTGTCCTATGTATGCCTGATGGCTGGCCATAAACACCAATATCAGGAAGACATTCTTCAGAATTTTAGAAGTCCTTTAATACAAAATTTGTTTTTGAGTAACAACCCTTTTTTCATGCGGAGAAGACTCCAGACTCCGAGCATTCGCTCCTATTTCATTATTCACAGTGAGAAATGCACAGAATCTAAGATGGCCTTGGCTTTTCTCATTTGCCCATATTTTGTGCTATAAACTTTAGGCACGTGTTCCTTCTAATCCTATTCCATACATGTGCATTCTTTATATAGCATGCTCTGAATTCAGTCAGAGAATTTATTTGCCTCCAGAGAACGCATGTGGAGACCAATCTCCCCATAAGAGCTAGTATGATATTGTACAGGTATTTACAATACTAATTTGGATAAATTTGTAGATCACAATGGGGCAGATTTACTTATCCGGTCCTGTCGCGATACAGCGGCGCGTTCTCTGAGGAGGATTCGGGTCTTCCGGCGATTCACTAAGGTTGTTCCTCCGATGTCCATTAGGTGTCGCTGCTGCGATGAATTCCGCCACTGAAGTTCACCAAACCAGGCCGGGTGCAGGTAAGTATGTGTCAAGCGACCCATTTTTTTAAAAAAATACGAGGTTCTCTCAGAATCCGACGGTTTTTTTCAACGGCCCACGCCCCCTCCCCCCCCGATTCCGTCGCGCTTGTGTCGGTGCCGTGCACCAAACATCCGATTGCATGCGCCAAAATCCCGGGCATTCGGAAAAATCATCGCAAAACGGTAAAATTCGTGTAACCCACGTACGAGTATAATGTTTTTGTTATTCGGTGACATATAAGAATTGCCTTCGGGAATACCCTTCAGGGTATAGAATTGTCCTATGTATGCCTGATGGCTGGCCATAAACACCAATATCAGGAAGACATTCTTCAGAATTTTAGAAGTCCTTTAATACAAAATTTGTTTTTGAGTAACAAACCCTTTTTTCATGCGGAGAAGACTCCAGACTCCGAGCATTAGCTCCTATTTCATTATTCACAGTGAGAAATGCACAGAATCTAAGATGGCCTTGGCTTTTCTCATTTGCCCATATTTTGTGCTTTAAACTTTAGGAACGTGTTCCTTCCAATCCTATTCCATACATGTGCATTCTTTATATAGCATGCTCTGAATTCAGTCAGAGAATTTATTTGCCTCCAGAGAACGCATGTGGAGACCAATCTCCCCATAAGAGCTAGTATGATATTGTACAGGTATTTACAATACTAATTTGGATAAATTTGTAGATCACAATGGGGCAGATTTACTTATCCGGCCTGTCGCGATACAGCGCGCGTTCTCTGAGGAGATTCGGGTCTTCCGGCGATTCACTAAGGTGTTCCTCCGATGTCCTTAGGTGTCGCCTGCTGCTTGCGATGAATTCCGCCACTGAAGTTCACCAAACCAGGCCGGGTGCAGGTAAGTATGTGTCAAGCGACACATTTTTTAAAAAAATACAGAGGTTTCTCAGAATCCGACGGGTTTTTCAACGGCCACGCCCCCCTCCCCGATTTCCGTCGCATGCATGTCGGTGCCGATGCACCACAATCCGATTGCATGCGCCAAAATCCCGGGGCAATTCAGGGAAAATCATCGCAAAACGGTAAAATTCGTGTAACCCGACGTAAAAAACGCAATTCAGGCCCTTAGTAAATGACCCCCAATGTTTTTGAATCACGACTGCCAGATTCATACAGGACGTGCTCCAGAAGTCCTGAATCTGGCGCACTCTATGCTGTACAGAGGCAAACTGCAAATAGTGCAGTTTGCACTGTTCTCAGTAAATGTGCCCCACTGGGTTCACGTTACCATGAACTGGCCCTTTGGCTTCGATTGGAGAGGGGAGTGCTGAGGAGAGATCCATGCCCCTCCCTCTTCCTATTGGCCAGTGTGCCTATGCCGGTGAAGTTATTGATTTTCTTGCAGGGCAAGTCACACATGGGAGAGTCTCTTGGGGCTAGAGTCTGTGGACTCCCTGGACCACCACGAGAGATAATGGTACTAGCTGCAACCAGGGCCCAAAGTCTAAGTGGCTCTGGTCTTCGCCAGAGTGGGCGCAAAGCGGGATGGTTTGCTGTGGCAGGGTGCACCAGGTGTTCCATGGTTGGACTAGGCCTGCGGTGGCAGCCAAGGTAGGGAAGCAGCCACTGGACACAGGGAAGGCAGGACCTCGGGAAGGCAGGATCTCAGAATGGCAGGACCTTGGAATGGAAGCCTAGTCGGAGGAGGCGTGCGGTTGGACAGGACCACAGCCTGGAGAAGTAAGTACGGCCAGGGGGGGACACCACAGCACGGAGCATAGGTGTACTCGTGATTGTGACATGGATCCAAGGTAGCAAAAAATAAACTTAATAAATAAATGCCTGATCTTTGGGAAGCCTTAACCATGGAATGAGCTAATATCCAATCCTGTATACCCGGCATGTGCTCTATCCAAGCAAGAGTATACGATAATGCAATATCACAATGACTTACACTCACTTCAGTTGCTTCTATCAGCACTGTTGGACTAGGGACAACTGCTTGTGAGGTGGGTATTGATGTATTATGAACTTCCTTATTTAAGGTAGCATTAAAAGGTATAGTTTTTTTTTTCCCACCCTGGACAATTTATTAGGCTATTCCTTAATCAGAATAATCAGCGGATGTGCATGGCAATTAATTGGGTTGTCCAGGTTTAATCAAAACCTGTTAGTTAACAGAGGCAGGGTCACCGACCCGACCACCGCCGCCGACACAGCATTGAAGCCAATACCTCCTTCTATGCACAGCCCCCAGATTAATTACACTGCCTACCCTGCTTCCTCTACTATATGTCACCAGCTGTCTCCTTCCAATTCAAATTTCTGCGAAGTAGCTGCTGGTAGACACCTGAAGCCTGTAAGCTTAAATTAAAGGTGCTATCCATACAGATAAATTCCTTGTTTTGGGGTCTGCTGAAAGTCACACTTACTGAGGGAAATATTGTGGTATTGTCCATTTTGGCAGAACCCCGAGCTTCAGCTAATATGTGTCTTTACCATAGGTAAGGTATTGTCTGGTGGCAAAAGAATTGTGTTAAGAATGGATTTTGGATGAACAGTCATTTCCGTTTATTGACAGGGTCCAAAATGCACCCATTCAGACAATACCTTTAAATTTGGGGTGCCTATTGAATGACTTTTATAAACTCTATGATGCTACTGTAGAAGGGAATTTAGCAATGTGCTGTCTAAACAATAATTGCATGTGCAGAGTTTCAGGGTCCTTTTTTATCTTTTAAACCCTTAACGAACAGGCCCTTTTTGTGTTTCATTTTTTTCACTCCCCACCTGAATAATACTTTTTATTTTTCCATGTAAGAGGTGAGTATGGGCTTCTTTGCATATCAAATTGAATTCGTTAGGATAGACCTGACGAAGCGCCCGGTTGTGGCGCGAAACGCGTTGTCCTCTTATTCTTCCGATTTATCTGTATATATTTATCCTGATTATAATATTAAATGAGTCACGACTGAGCTTTACTCTAAAGCCTGATTCCTTGGGCCCGCCCAGAAGTAGAAGGTGCACTAAGCAGCACCTGTTGTTTTTTCTTTCCCTTCTCTGCACAGACAGGTGTTAAAAGGCATCTAAACACTTCTTGAAGCTATTTGCGTCCCTGCCGTTACCAGCGGATTAGGCAGGCTATTCCACAGATTGATAGTTCTCATAGTAAAAAAGCCTGTCACCTCTGGGGATTAAACCTTGATTTCTCCCGACAAAAAAAAATGCCACCTGATCTTTGATTTGATTTAATATGATACAAGTCACTACCATATTTTTGAATTGACCATTCATAATTATATAAAATTAATCATGTCCCCTCATAGTTGTCTCTTTTCTAGACTAAATAAATCTAGTTGTTTTAATCTTTCCTCATAACTGAGACCCTCCAACCCCTTATCATTTTTGTTGTCTTCGTTGAACCCTCTCCAGCTCCAGGGCATCCTTTTTAGGACTAGTGCCCAGAACTGGACAGCAGATTCCAAGTGAGGCTGAACCAATGCCATGTATAGTGGTAATATTACATCCCTATCCCAAGAATCCAACCACTTTTGATACATGACAAGATCTTGTGGCTTTAGAGGAAGCTGATTGAATTGCATGCTGTTATTCAATTATGATCTACTAGTACCCCCAGTCCTCTCAACAAGGGACTTTCCCAGATTTACTCCCCCAAGGACATATGTTACCTTTGGATTATTAGCCCCCAGGTGCATAACCTTACATTTACCACATTAAACCTCATTTGCCAAGTGGATTACCAAAACACTCAGTTTGTCCCAGTCACCCTGCAGCCTATGAACATCCTCCATAGACTGTATTACACTACACAGTTTGGTGTCATCTGCAAAAATAGACAAAGTGCTATTAATTCATACCTCTATATCATAAAATATTAAATAGTGGTGGTCCAAGCACAGAACCCGGGGTACACACAATCTTATTAATGGTGACCATTCTGAAAGTAGTAATCATTGACCATAGCTCTCAGGATACAATCCTTCAGCCAGTTTCAATCCAATTGCAAATGATTCCTGCCAAACCAATAGACTTTAATTTACCCATCAGGCGTCTATGTGGGACAGTGTCAAATGCTTCGTAAAATCCAAAAAACACAAATCCACAGCAGCTCCTCTATCCAGATATCGTTCACCTCTTATAGAAGCAGATCAGGTAGTCTGACAACCCATGCTGGCTGTCACGTATTATGCTGTTTGATGTCACATACTCCAGTTATAGTCTTTTACTAACCCTTCCATTATTTTCCCCACAATGGAAGTTAATTTACAGGCCTGTAATTGCCTGGCAAGTTCTGGAGCCTTTTTTAAATATTGGCACCACATTTACCTTGTACCAGTCACTTACCAAAATACTGTAGATCCCCAGAACAGAAAAAAAACTGTGGTAAAGAAGCAATGGCCATGATTATTGACTGAAGCCCCCTCCAGTCTTTAGTTACAATTATAACTTGCACGGAGATAGGATGTCTGCATGTGGGTGTACCCTGCTGGCGGAGGCTTCCTGGATTACAGAGTGTGGTAGATCAAAAAGACAGAAGGGTCAGATAATCAGATAATTAACAACAAGCCAAATGCCTATTCTGCCCCCTCTCTGCTTGCTGCCCATGACTAGCAAATGTTAATTGATGCAAACTTTCCGTTATCTTACCATGCCTATGTGTCATGTTGCTTAAATGGCTTTTTAGGATTATGGCAAAACTATACTTCAAAGCCAGCCTTGTCATATTTCATAAATTTCAAATCCCTCGATGAAAAAATATCATTGTCCTTAGATACCTTTGGTGGTTGAGCTCCAAGGATTTTGGAGTTAGCAAGCCAACAAAATAGATAGTAGGCAATTGGTTAAATACCAAGTGGTAGATCTAGTTGCTAGATTGTAAATCCAGCTTGGGAAAATGCTGGGCATAATTAGAAATTGTTCCCTGGCCCACACTTGGTAAGGTGTAGCCACGTTCCACTCACATCTCAAAGGGGCAGGATTAGGTTGAGTTTCAAAAAAACCTGGAAGGCTGCCCATTTTTAGCTGGGTCTCACAGTGGCAGATATCTGCTAATATTTCATTAGTGAGGCTATTTGTTTTATTCCTTTTTATTTTAAACTGTTTGTGTATCATATTGTGTCATGTACATTGTTTTTAAAACTCTTTTTATCTGACAATTGTATATTTAGTGGCACTTTATGTTTATATTAGTTTTAATTACGCCTTAGAAAATCTATGTTACTGAGAGATATCATTACCAGGAATCATTTTTTAGTAATTGTATAGATATATTGTGTCACTTTTAATCTGTAAGGCTGGAGATTTTTGGGGGGATCTGTATACTCCAAATTGCAGGGTTTGTTGTTGCTGCAGTGAATAGGAAGAATGCTGTGTAAAATCCACATACTTTCTGTAGTGATTTCTGCTCCCATCCTAGTGGATCCTTTTGGGGGATTGTTAACTCCAAATAACAGTCTTTTTTTGTTGCTGAAGTGAATAGAAAGAAATCAGATATAAATCCACATACTTTCTGTAGTGATTTCTGCTCCTTCCCAGGGTATCCGTTTTGGGGATCTGTATACCCCCAAATAGCAGTCTTTTTTGTTGCTGAAGTGAATAGGAGAAATCTGTGTAAAATCTCCATAGTTTCTGTAGTGATTTCTGCTCCAATCCCAGGGTGTCCATTTTAGGGGATTTGTATACCCCAAATAGCAGGTTTTTGTTGTTTGAAGTGAATAGGAAGAAAACGTGTAAAATCCACATAGTTTCTTCTGTGTGTTGATCTGCTCATATCCCAGGGGTCTTTTGGGGATTTGATACCCCAAATTGCAGTGTCTTTTTGTTGCTAAAGGAATAGGAAAAATCTGTGTAAATACTGCATACTTTCTGTAGTGATTCTGCTGCTCAATCCCGAGGGGTCCTTTTTGGGGATCTGTATACCCCAAATAGCAGTTCTTTTTTGTTGCTGAAGTGAATAGGAAGAAATCTTGTGTAAAATCTGCATACTTCTGTAGTTATTTGCTGCTACCAATCCCAGGGGGTCCGTTTGATTGATCTAATACCCCAAATAGCAGTTCTTTTTTGTTTCTGAGAATGTATAGGAAGAAATCTGTGTAAAATCCACATACTTTCTGTAGTGATTTCTGCTCTATCCCAGGGTGTCCTTTTTGGGGATCTGTATACCCCAAATAGCGTTCTTTTTTTGTTGCTGAATTGAATAGGAAGAAATTTGTGTAAATCTGAGACTTTCTGTAGTGATTTCTGCTCCAATCCCAGGGTGTCCATTTTGATGGATCTGTATACCCCAAATAGCAGTTCTTTTTTGTGCTGAAGTGTATAGGAAGAATATACGTGTCAAATCCACATAGTTGCTGGAGTGATTTTTGCTCCAATCCCCGGGGTGTCCATTTTGGGGGATCTGTATTCCCCAAATGCAGTTCTTTTTTGTGCTGAAGTGAATGGAAGAAATTGTGTTAATCACCTACATTTCTATACTAATAATAGCCTCTTACTAATAATAATGTACGTGTGGTAAGAACACTGGAGAATTCAAATACCAAACTCATACGGCCAGGTCAGTGTCATATACCAATTGAATCAAAGCAAAATAAATCAATACATTTTATTGGTATCATTAACCCTTAAGGACCAGGCCTTTCGTTTTTGGTCTTTATTTTTCACACCCCACCTTCAAAAATCTATAACTTTTTTATTTTTCCATGTAGAGAGCTGTGTGATGGCTGTTTTTCTGCGTAACAAATTGCCTTCATATGATGGCATTTATTGTCTATGCCATATACTGGGAAGGGGAAAAAAATTCTGAATGCAGTGAAAATGGTGAAAAAACGCATTTGTGCTGTTTTCTTGGGCGTGGATTTACGTCTTTACTGTGCGCTCCAAATGACATGTCTAATTTATTCAGGGGTCAATACGATCACAATGGATACCAAATTTGTATAGGTTTTATAATGTTTTCATACATTTACAAAAATTAAAACCCCTGTACAAAAAAAAATCTTAATTTGCGTCTTCTTGCGCTAATAACTTTTTCATACTTTGGTGTATGGAGCTGTGGGTGGTGTCATTTTTTGCGACTTTTAATGACGTTTTCAATGCTTTTATTTTTAGAATTGTATGACCTTTTGATCACTTTTTATTGAATGTTTAATTTTCAAATGGCAAAAAAATGCCATTTGCGACTTTGAGCAATTGTCCGTTATGGGGTTAAATTCGTAAAAAAAATTTATATTTTGATAGATCGGGCATTTTCGGACGCGGCGATACCTAATGTGTTTATAATTTTTACTGTTTCTATATTTATATCAGTTCTAGGGAAAGGGGGGTGATTTGAATTTTTAGTTTTTTAATATAATTTCTTATTTTTAATTTTTTTCAATTAAAATTTTACTATTTTCAGACTCCCGGGGACTTTAACCCTAGGTTGTCTAATGATCCTACCATATACTGCCATAACACAGTATGGCAGTATATGGGGGTATTGCACACCATGTATTTCAATGTTCAGATCGCACATTGTAATAGATGGCTCTAAAACATGATAGCCTCGATCCTTGTGTGATCCGAGGCTGTCATGGCAACGGATCGCCGCTCCCGTGACGTCACGGGGGAGCAGGCGATCGGAGCCAAGATGAAAGGGTTAACACCCGCGATCGGTACAAGCAACCGATCGCGGGTGTTGCGACGGGTGCTTGCTTCATTGTGTGAACAGCACCTGCGCATGTATTGGGAAAAGGTAGGTGTAGACGTCTTATTGCGCTATGGGGTTAAAAAACACGTAAAAAATGGCACATCTCTGTGTGCCCCTCAATCCCACTGTGAAAATGAACAGGGAGGATCTCCTCTCAATGCTATAAATATAGCTAAATAGCAGCATGGACCAGTGCGGGTAAGGTGCCAATAGGTTCTAAATCCAAATCAGCAAAAAGAGAAGAACCAGATGAATAAGATATAAATGGTGACCATAGACCATGTGCTGTAGTGAGGGGAAAAGGCCAGCCCTTCACAATATGTAGAACAGAAGGTGGCCAGTCTTGAGCTTATCGGTTCTTCTATGCCGACGGCAGCGCAGATGTGCGTAACTTCGGTCAGGGCCAGTACAAGTCCTTTACGGCCCACTGGGTGAATGTGCTTACTCCCAGCCACACCAACATAGAGATGCACTTTCTCCTCCACGCTTTCAAGCTGTGCTCGTGCTCCAGTGTACACCTCCTCCTCCTCCTTCTCCAACACCCACCTCAGCCTCCACAAGTGCTGCTCCCTCATACCCATCATACCACATGTGCAGGGCACAGCAGGTCACGCAGTTCTACACTGGTTTGCTTGGGGCGTAATAAAGTCAACGGGGAGGAACTGCTCGCGTCATGCAAGATAAATCATTCTGTGGCTACCTCGCGACAACTGAAAATTGGAACCATTATGGACAGACAATGGGAGGAACGTGGTGTCCGCGCTGCACTGAGAAAGGAATGGCCCCTGTCTCCGCATGCAGCATCAGTATCAATCTGGTTGTCAACAAGTCCTCTAAAAATGGCCTGTGAAACTGTGCATGCACTTTAGCCATTCTTACAAAGCCAAGCACACTATCCTCGACTTTGCAGCGCGCAGAACGACCTCCCCCAACATAGTCTGATATGCAATGTTTCCACCGGTGGAATTCCAGCCTCCATATGTTAGACCACCTGTTGAACAGAGAAAAGCCATATAATTATTTTTTTATGATGCAAGCGTAACAGAGTATCCCCGTGTAACTTTGATGTGTCAGTTGCCAGGACTACAGGGATGAATAAACGTATCACGCTCTAAGTCCTGGAACTCATGCTGCAAAATCTGTCTGGTTCAGGGCACTGGAGATAGTGGCGAATCTCATGGCCACATGAGTCCAGCTGAACGGGAAGAGAGAAGGACATTGGAGCACAAGCAGAGTTCTGGTGAAAATCAGGGTTTTCCACTCCGGGTGACAAGAGAGGAGGAGCAGGAGCAGACGAGGCAGATGACCCAGGAGACCATAGCAGTATAGAGTGGAGTGGAGGCCGGGAGTCCCTCAGAGTCCCTCAGTGGCCGCAGCCTGCTGCTTTGCTAACTAGTAATAGCGACATAGTCAACATCCGGCATAGGGAGATTTTGGCTCCCCCCCACCCTCTTGGACCCTCTCAGTATGCTGCTGCTGCTACGACACCTTCCACATTCTATCATTGTGCCACTCTGTGGCTTACCATGTTGGCTGCCACCTAAAAAATGTGTCATCCTGCCCTCTCTGACCTCATGCTGCTGTCTGCTATCACACTTTGTCATTGTGCCACTCTGTGACCTACCAGGTTGCTGCCACCTCCCACACTTTGTCATGTGCCACTCTGACCGATTCGCTCTCCGCTGCTCACACCAAGGTTTCTTCACTTATGGTTGTTTTTGGGTGGGCATAACGGGTGGCTATGACAACCTACAGGAGGTGATGGTGGTGACACAATGGAGCAAATTTACTTCGACACCATATCGAGGCCATAGGAGGTCCGACGAAGATAAAGTTGTCGCGATTCACGTAGCTCGTGCGCTGAGTTCCTGCACCGTCGCTCCCGCCGGGGTGCCGGGAGTTCACTTCTCTCCCGGTAGCATGCTTACCCACGGAGTCCAAATCCGTGAAGTGTCCGATCTGCTCCCGCCCCCCAGTTTCGCTGGCGTACAAGCATCGCTGATGGACCCAAAGCCGGACGTGCACACCCAAACACCGAATGGCGGGGTACAAATCGGGGCCACCAACGAAACTGCCGCCCGCTGTACTCTCGTAACGAGGACCCCACGCTTACAGTTTGAGCGATATCTGATGCAGTAGTTCCGGCCAGGCCTACATCAGGTGAGCTGCATACCCACCGCGTAACATAATATTTTGAGAAATTGGCGAGGGACGGTTGCATGTGCAAATAGGCAATAGACAAGAGAAGTTAAGGAATTGCGCAGAGTGAGGTGTGCCGAGAACCAAAAACGCAATTCAGGCCCTTAGTAAATGACCCCCAATGTTTTTGAATCACGACTGCCAGATTCATACAGGACGTGCTCCAGAAGTCCTGAATCTGGCGCACTCTATGCTGTACAGAGGCAAACTGCAAATAGTGCAGTTTGCACTGTTCTCAGTAAATGTGCCCCACTGTGTCTCACGTTACCATGACCTGGCCTCTTGGCTTTCGATGGAGAGGGGAGTGCTGAGGAGAGCTCACTGCCCCTCCCTCTTCCTATTGGCCATGTGCTATGCCTGGGTTATGGCACGGGTGAGTAAAGCCCTATGGAGATTTTCTTTGCAGGGCAAGGTCACACATGGGAGAGTCTCTTGGGGCTAGAGTCTGTGGACTCCCTGGACCACCACGAGAGATAATGGTACTAGCTGCAACCAGGGCCCAAAGTCTAAGTGGCCTCTGGTCTTCGCCAGAGCTGGCCGCAAAGCGGGATGGTCTTGCTGTGGCAGGGTGCCACCAGGTTGTTCCATGGTTGTGACTAGGCCTGCGGTGGCAGCCAAGGTAGGGAAGCAGCAAACTGGACACAGGGAAGGCAGGACCTCGGGAAGGCAGGATCTCAGAATGGCAGGACCTTGGAATGGAAGCCTAGTCGGAGGAGGCGTGCGGCTTGGACAGGACCACAGCCTGGAGAAGTAAGTACAGGCCAGGGGGGGACACCACAGCACGGAGCATAGGTGTACTCGTGATTCGTGACATGGATCCAAGGTAGCAAAAAATAAAACTTAAATAAATAAATGCCTGATCTTTGGGAAGCCTTTAACCATGGAATGAGCTAATATCCAATCCTGTATACCCGTGCATGTGCTCCTATCCAAGCAAGAGTATACGATAATGCAATATCACAATGACTTTACACTTCACTTCAGTTGCTTTCTATCAGCACTGTTGGACTAGGGACAACTGCTTGTGAGGTGGGTATTGATGTATTATGAACTTCCTTATTTAAGGTAGCATTAAAAGGTATAGTTTTCTTTTTTCCCACCCTGGACAATTTATTAGGCTATTCCTTAATCAGAATAATCAGCGGAATGTGCATGGCAATTAATTGGGTTGTCCAGGTTTAATCAAAACCTGTTAGTTAACAGAGGCAGGGTACACCGACCCGACCACTGCCGCCGACACAGCATTGAAGCCAATACCTCCTTCTATTGCACAGCCCCCAGATTAATTACACTCCTACCCTGCTTCCTCTACTATATGTCACAGCTAGTCTCCTTCCAATTCAAATTTCTGCGAAGTAGCTGCTGGTAGAGCACCTGAAAGCCTGTAAGCTTAAATTAAAGGTGCTATCCATACCAGATAAATTCCTTGTTTTGGGGTCTGCTGAAATGTCACACTTACTGAGGGAAATATTGTGGTATTGTCCATTTTGGCAGAACCCCAGAGCTTTCAGCTAATATGTGTCTTTACCATAGTGTAAGGTATTGTCTGGTGGCAAAAGAATTGTGTTAAGAATGGATTTTGGATGAACAGTCATTTCCTGTTTATTGACAGGGTCCAAAATGCACTCATTCAGACAATACCTTTAAATTTAGGGGTGCCTATTGAATGACTTTTATTAAACTCTATGATGCTACTGTAAGAAGGGAATTTAGCAATGTGCTGTCTAAACAAAATAATTGCATGTGCAGAGTTTCAGGGTCCTTTTTTATCTTTTAACCCCTTAACGACCAGGCCCTTTTTGTGTTTTCATTTTTCACTCCCCACCTTGAATAATCTACTTTTTTATTTTTCCATGTACAGAGGTGAGTATGGGCTTCTTTTCTGCATATTGCAAATTGCAATTCGTTAGGATAGACCTGACGAAGCGCCCGGTTGTGGCGCGAAACGCGTTGTCCTCTTTATTCTTCCGATTTTATCTGTATATATTTTATCCTGATTATAATATTAAATTGAGTCACGACTGAGCTTTACGTAAAGCCGTGATTCCTTGGGCTGCCCCAGAAGTAGAAGGTGCACTAAGCAGCACCTGTTGTTTTTTCTTTCCCTTCTCTGCACAGACAGGTGTTAAAAGGCATCTAAACACTTCTTGAAGCTATTTGCTGTCCCTGCCGTTACCAGCGGATTAGGCAGGCTATTCCACAGATTGATAGTTCTCATAGTAAAAAAGCCCTGTCACCTCTGGGGATTAAACCTTGATTTCTCCAGACAGAGAAAATGCCACCTGATCTTTTGATTTGATTTAATATGATACAAGTCACTACCATATTATTTGAATTGACCATTCATATATTTATATAAATTAATCATGTCCCCTCATAGTTGTCTCTTTTCTAGACTAAATAAATCTAGTTGTTTTAATCTTTCCTCATAACTGAGACCCTCCATACCCCTTATCATTTTTGTTGCTCTTCGTTGAACCCTCTCCAGCTCCAGGGCATCCTTTTTATGGACTAGTGCCCAGAACTGGACAGCAGATTCCAAGTGAGGCTGAACCAATGCCATGTATAGTGGTAATATTACATCCCTATCCCAAGAATCCATACCACTTTTGATACATGACAAGATCTTGCTGGCTTTAGAGGAAGCTGATTGACATTGCATGCTGTTATTCAATTTATGATCTACTAGTACCCCCAGGTCCTTCTCAACAAGGGACTTTCCCAGATTTACTCCCCCAAGGACATATGTTACCTTTGGATTATTAGCCCCCAGGTGCATAACCTTACATTTACCACATTAAACCTCATTTGCCAAGTGGATTACCAAACACTCAGTTTGTCCAAGTCACCCTGCAGCCTATGAACATCCTCCATAGACTGTATTACACTACACAGTTTGGTGTCATCTGCAAAAATAGACAAAGTGCTATTAATTCATACCTCTATATCATAAATATATTAAATAGTGGTGGTCCAAGCACAGAACCCTGGGGTACACCACTCATAACTGGTGACCATTCTGAGTAGTAATCATTGACCATAGCTCTCAGGATACAATCCTTCAGCCAGTTTTCAATCCAATTGCAAATGATTCCTGCCAAACCAATAGACTTTAATTTACCCATCAGGCGTCTATGTGGGACAGTGTCAAATGCCTTCGTAAAATCCAAAAACACAATATCCACAGCAGCTCCTCTATCCAGATATCTGTTCACCTCTTCATAGAAGCAGATCAGGTTAGTCTGACAACCCATGCTGGCTGTCACGTATTATGCTGTTTGATGTCACATACTCCAGTATATAGTCTTTTACTAACCCTTCCATTATTTTCCCCACAATGGAAGTTAATCTTACAGGCCTGTAATTGCCTGGCGAAGTTCTAGAGCCTTTTTTAAATATTGGCACCACATTTACCTTGTACCAGTCACTTACCAAAATACTGTAGATCCCCAGAACAGAAAAAAACTGTGGTAGAAGAATGCAATTGGCCATGATTTATTGACTGAAGCCCCCTCCAGTCTGTTAGTTACAATTATAACTTGCACGGAGATAGGATGTCTGCATGTGGGTGTACCCTGCTGGGCAGGCTTCCTGGATTACAGAGTGGTAGATCAAAAGAACAGAAGGGTCAGATAATCAGATAAATTAACAACTAAGCCAAATGCCTATTCTGCCCCCTCTCTGCTTCTTCTGCCCATGACTAGCAAATGTTAATTGATGCAAACTTTCCGTTATCTTACCATGCCTATGTGTCATGTTGCTTAAAATGGCTTTTTAGGATTATGGCAAAACTATACTTCAAAGCCAGCCTTGTCATATTTCATAAATTTCAAATCCATCGATGAAAAAATGATCATTGTCCTTAGATACCTTTGGTGTGTTGAGCTCCAAGGATTTTGGAGTTAGCAAGCCAACAAAATAGATAGTAGGCAATTGGTTAAATACCAAGTGGTAGATCTAGTTGCTAGATTTGTAAATCCAGCTTGGGAAATATGCTGGGCATAATTAGAAATTTGTTCCCTGGCCCACACCTTGGTACAGGTGTAGCCACGTTCCACTCACATCTCAAAGGGGGCAGGATTAGGTTGAGATTTCAAAAAAGCATAAAACCTGGAAGGCTGCCCAATTTTTAGCTGGGTCTCACAGTGGCAGATATCTGCTAATATTTCATTAGTGAGGCTATTTGTTTTATTCCTTTTTATTTTTATAACTGTTTGTGTATCATATTTTTGTGTCATGTACATTGTTTTAAACTCTTTTTTATCTGACAATTGTATATTTTATGTGTGCACTTTATGTTTTATATTAACGTTTTAATTTACGCCTTAGAAAATCTATGTTACTGAAGAGATATCATTACCAGGAATCATTTTTAGTAATTGTATAGATAATAGTGTCACTTTTAATCTGTAAGGGCTAGGAGATTTTTGGGGGATCTGTATACTCCAAATTGCAGGGTTTTTTGTTGCTGCAGTGAATAGGAAGAATGCTGTGTAAAATCCACATACTTTCTGTAGTGATTTCTGCTCCCATCCTAGTGGATCCTTTTGGGGGATCTGTATACCCCAAATAACAGTTCTTTTTTTGTTGCTGAAGTGAATAGGAAGAAATAAGTGTAAAATCCACATACTTTCTGTAGTGATTTCTGCTCCTATCCCAGGGTATCCGTTTTGGGGATCTGTATACCCCCAAATAGCAGTTCTTTTTTGTTGCTGAAGTGAATAGGAAGAAATCTGTGTAAAATCTCCATAGTTTCTGTAGTGATTTCTGCTCCAATCCCAGGGTGTCCATTTTAGGGGATTTGTATACCCCAAATAGCAGGTTTTTTTGTTGTTGCTGAAGTGAATAGGAAGAAAACTGTGTAAAATCCACATAGTTTCTGGTGTGATTTCTGCTCCTATCCCAGGGTGTCCATTTTGGGGATTTGTATACCCCAAATTGCAGTTCTTTTTTGTTGCTAAAGTGAATAGGAAAAAATCTGTGTAAAATCTGCATACTTTCTGTAGTGATTTCTGCTCTAATCCGAGGGTGTCCTTTTTGGGGGATCTGTATACCCCAAATAGCAGTTCTTTTTTTGTTGCTGAAGTGAATAGGAAGAAATCTGTGTAAAATCTGCATACTTTCTGTAGTTATTTCTGCTCCAATCCCAGGGGGTCCGTTTTGATGGATCTATATACCCCAAATAGCAGTTCTTTTTTGTTTCTGAAATGTATAGGAAGAAATCTGTGTAAAATCCACATACTTTCTGTAGTGATTTCTGCTCTAATCCCAGGGTGTCCTTTTTGGGGGATCTGTATACCCCAAATAGCAGTTCTTTTTTTGTTGCTGAAGTGAATAGGAAGAAATTTGTGTAAAATCTGCATACTTTCTGTAGTGATTTCTGCTCCAATCCCAGGGTGTCCATTTTGATGGATCTGTATACCCCAAATAGCAGTTCTTTTTTGCTGCTGAAGTGTATAGGAAGAAATACGTGTCAAATCCACATAGTTGCTGGAGTGATTTTTGCTCCAATCCCCGGGTGTCCATTTTGGGGGATCTGTATTCCCCAAATAGCAGTTCTTTTTTGTTGCTGAAGTGAATAGGAAGAAATCTGTGTTAAATCCACATACTTTCTATAACTAATAATAGCCTCTTACTAATAATAATGTACGTGTGGTAAGAACACTGGAGAATTCAAATACCAAACTCATACGGCCAGGTCAGTGTCATATACCCAATTGAATCAAAGCAAAATAAAATCAATACATTTTATTGGTATACATTAACCCCTTAAGGACCAGGCCCTTTTTCGTTTTTGCGTCTTTATTTTTCACACCCCACCTTCAAAAATCTATAACTTTTTTATTTTTCCATGTAGAGAGCTGTGTGATGGCTTGTTTTCTGCGTAACAAATTGCACTTCATAGTGATGGCATTTATTTGTCTATGCCATATACTGGGAAGCGGGAAAAAAATTCTGAATGCAGTGAAAATGGTGAAAAAACGCATTTGTGCTGTTTTCTTGTGGGCGTGGATTTTACGTCTTTTACTGTGCGCTCCAAATGACATGTCTAATTTATTCATTGGGTCAATACGATCACATGCTGGTGTTGAGCTCCAAGGATTTTGGAGTTAAGCCAACAAAGATAGTAGGCAATTGGTTAAATACCAAGTGGTAGATCTGTTGCTAGTTTGTAAATCCAGCTTGGGAAATATGCTGGGCATAATTAGAAATTTGTTCCCTGGCCCACACCTTGGTAAGGTTAGCCACGTTCCACTCACATCTCAAAGGGGGCAGGATTAGGTTGAGTTTCAAAAAAGCATAACCTGGAAGGCTGTCCCAATTTTAGCTGGTCTCACAGTGGCAGATATCGCTAATATTTCATTATTGAGGCTATTTGTTTTATTCCTTTTTATTTTTATAACTGTTTGTGTATCACTATTTTTGTGTCATGTACATTGTTTTAAAACTCTTTTTTTATCTGACAATGTATTTTTATGTGTGCACTTTATGTTTTATATTAACGTTTTAATTTACGCCTTAGAAATCTATGTTACTGAAGAGATATCATTACCAGAATCATTTTTTAGTTAGTATTGTAATAATATAGTGTCCACTTTTAATCTGTAAGGCTAGGAGATTTTTGGGGATCTGTATACTCCAATATTGCAGGGTTTGTTGTTGTGCTGCAGTGAATAGGAAGAATGCTGTGTAAAATCCACATACTTCTGTAGTGATTTCTGCTCCCATCCTAGTGGATCCTTTTGGGGATCTGTTCATACCCAAATAACGTTCTTTTTTTGTTGCTGAAGTGAATAGGAAGAAATCAGTATAAAATCCAATACTTTCTGTAGTGATTTCTGCTCCTATCCCAGGGTATCCGTTTTGGGGATCTGTAACCCCAAATAGCAGTTTCTTTTTTGTTGCTGAAGTGATAGGAAGAAATCTTGTAAAATCCTCCATAGTTTTCGTAGTGATTTCTCTCCAATCCCAGGGTGTCCATTTTGGGGATTTGTATACCCCAAATAGCAGTTTTTTTGTTTGTTTGCTTAGTGAATAGGAAGAAAACTGTGTAAAATCCACATAGTTTCTGGTGTGATTTCTGCTCCTATCCAGGGTGTCCATTTTGGGATTTGTATACCCCAAATTGCAGTTCTTTTTTGTTGCTAAAGGAATAGAAAAAATCTGTGTAAAATCTGCATACTTTCTGTGTGATTTTCTGCTCTAATCCGAGGGGGTCCTTTTGGGGGATCTGTATACCCCAAATAGCAGTTCTTTTTTTGTTGCTGAAGTGAAGGAAGAAATCTGTGTAAAATCTGCATACTTTCTGTAGTTATTTCTGCTCCAATCCCAGGGGGTCCGTTTTGATGGATCTTATCCCCCAAATAGCAGTTCTTTTTTGTTTCTGAAATGTATAGGAAGAAATCTGTGTAAAATCCACATACTTTCTGTAGTGATTTCTGCTCTAATCCGGGTGTCCTTTTGGGGATCTGTATACCCCAAATAGCAGTTCTTTTTTTGCTGTGATGAAGTGAATAGGAAGAAATTTGTGTAAAATCTGCATACTTCTGTAGTGATTTTCGGCTCCAATCCAGGGTGTCCATTTTGAGGATCTGTATACCCCAAAATAGCAGTTCTTTTTTGCTGCTGAAGTGTATAGGAAGAAATACGTGTCAAATCCACATAGTTGCTGGAGTGATTTTTTGCTCCAATCCCCGGGTGTCCATTTTGGGGGATCTGTATTCCCCAAATACAGTTTCTTTTTGTTGCTGAAGTGAATAGAAGAAATCTGTGTTAAATCCACAACTTTCTATAATAATAATAGCCTCTTACTAATATAATGTACGTGTGGTAAGAACACTGGAGAATTCAAATACCAAACTCAATACGGCCAGGTCAGTGATATACCCCATTGAATCAAAGCAAAATAAAATCAATACATTTTATTGGTATACATTAACCCCTTAAGGACCAGGCCCTTTTTTCGTTTTTGCGTCTTTATTTTTCACACCACACCACCTTCAAAAATCTATAACTTTTTTATTTTTCCATGTAGAGAGCTGTGTGATGGCTTGTTTTCTGCGTAACAAATTGCACTTCATAGTGATGGCATTTATTTGTCTATGCCATATACTGGGAAGCGGGAAAAAAATTCTGAATGCAGTGAAAATGGTGAAAAAACGCATTTGTGCTGTTTTCTTGTGGGCGTGGATTTTACGTCTTTTACTGTGCGCTCCAAATGACATGTCTAATTTATTCATTGGGTCAATACGATCACATGGATACCAAATTTGTATAGGTTTTATAATGTTTTCATACATTTACAAAAATTAAAACCTCCTGTACAAAAAAAAATTCTTAATTTTGCTGTCTTCTTGCGCTAATAACTTTTTCATACTTTGGTGTATGGAGCTGTGGGTGGTGTCATTTTTTGCGACTTTTAATGACGTTTTCAATGCTTTTATTTTTAGAATTGTATGACCTTTTGATCACTTTTTATTGAATTGTTTATATTTTTTCAAAATGGCAAAAAAATGCCATTTGCGACTTTGAGCACTATTGTCCGTTATGGGGTTAAATTCAGTAAAAAAAATTTTATATTTTGATAGATCGGGCATTTTCGGACGCGGCGATACCTAATGTGTTTATAATTTTTACTGTTTATTTATATTTATATCAGTTCTAGGGAAAGGGGGGTGATTTGAATTTTTAGGTTTTTTTAATATAATTTCTTATTTTTAATTTTTTTCAATTAAAATTTTTTACTATTTTTCAGACTCCCTAGGGTACTTTAACCCTAGGTTGTCTAATTGATCCTACCATATACTGCCATAACACAGTATGGCAGTATATGGGGATTTTGCACACCATGTATTTCAATGTTCAGATCGCACATTGTAATAGATGGCCTAAAACATGATAGCCTCAGATCATTGTGTGATCCGAGGCTGTCATGGCAACGGATCGCCGCTCCCCGATGACGTCACGGGGAGCAGCGATCGGAGCCAAGATGAAAGGGTTAACACCCGCGATCGGTACAAGCACCGATCGCGGGTGTTAGCGACGGGTGCTTGCTTCATTGTGAAGCAAGCACCCGGCATGTATGAAGAGGGTACAGGTACGTCTTATTGCGCTATGGGGTTAAAAACACGTAAAAAATGGCACATCTCTGTGTGCCCCTCAATCCCACTGTGAAAATGACACAGGGAGATCTCCTCTCTAATGCTAATAAGTATAGCTAAATAGCAGCATGGACCAAGTGCGGGTAAGGTGCCAAATAGGTTCTAAATCCAAATCAGCAAAATAGAGAAGACCAGATGAATATAGATATAAATGGTGACCATAGACCATGTGTCAGTGAGGGGAAAAGTGCCAGCCCTTCACAAATATGTAGAACAGAAGGTGGGCCAGTCCTTGAGCTTATCGGTTTCTTCCTAGGTGCACGGCAGCGCAGATGTGCTGTAACTTCGGTCAGGGCCAGTACAAGTCCTTTACGGCCCACTGGGTGAATGTGCTTACCTCCCAGCCACACCAACAAGAGATGCCACTTTCTCCTCCACGCTTTCAAGCTGCTGCTCGTGCTCCAGTGTACACCTCCTCCTCCTCCTTCTCCAACACCACCTCAGCCTCCACAAGTGCTGCTCCCTCATACCCATCATACCACATGTGCAGGGCACAGCAGTGTCACGCAGTTCTACACCTGGTTTGCTTGGGCGAATAAAGTCACACAGGGGAGGAACTGCTCCGCGTCATGCAAGATGAAATCATTCTGTGGCTACCTCCGCGACAACTGAAAATTGGAACCATAATGACAGACAATGGGAGGAACGTGGTGTCCGCGCTGCACTGAGAAAGGAATGGCCCCTGCTCCCTGCATGCAGCACGTGATCAATCTGGTTGTCAACAAGTTCCTCTAAAAATGGCCTGGAAACTGTGCATGCACTTTAGCCATTCTTACAAAGCCAAGCACACTATCCTCGACTTGCAGCGGCAGAACGACCTCCCCCAACATAGTCTGATATGCAATGTTTCCACCGGTTGGAATTCCAGCCTCCATATGTTAGACCACCTGTATGAACAGAGAAAAGCCATTAATTATTTTTTTATGATGCAAGCGTAACAGAGTACTCCCCTGTGTAACTTTGATGTGTCAGTTGCCAGGACTACGGGATGAATAACGTCATTCCACTGCTTCAAGTCCTGGAACTCATGCTGCAAAATCTGTCTGGTCAGGGCACTGGAGAAGTGGCGACTACATCTCATGGCCACATGAGTCCAGCTGAACGGGAAGAGGAGAAGGACATTGGAGCACAAGCAGAGTCTGGTGAAATCAGTGGTTTTTCCACTCCGGTGACAAGAGAGGAGGAGCAGGAGCAGACGAGGCAGATGACCCAGGAGCACCATAGCAGTATAGAGTGGAGATGGAGGCCGGGAGTCCCTCAGAGTCCCTCAGATGGCCCGCAGCCTGCTGCTTTGCCTAACTAGTAATAGCCGAATAGTCAACATCCGGCATAGGGATGAGTTTTGGCTCCCCACCCTCTTGGACCCTCTCAGTATGCTGCTGCTGCTACCGACACCTCCACATTCTATCATTGTGCCACTCTGTGGCTTACCATGTTGCTGCCACCTAAAAAATGTGTCATCCTGCCCCTCTCTGACCTCATGCTGCTGCTGCTATCTCCACACTTTGTCATTGTGCCACTCTGTGACCTACCAGGTTGCTGCCACCTCCACACTTTGTCATTGTGCCACTCTGACCGATTCGCTGCTCCGCTGCTCACACCAATGGTTTCTTCACCTTCTGTTTTGTTTTTGGGTGGGCATAAACGGGTGGCTAGTGACAACCTACAGGAGGTGATGGTGGGTGACACAATGGAGCAAATTTACTTACCTGTACCCAATTCGGAGGGTCCGACGAAGATAAAGTCCGTCGCGATTCACGTAGCTCGTGCGCCTGAGTTCCTGCATCCGTCGCTTCCCCGCTGGGGTTTGCCGGAGTTCACCTTCTTCTTCCCGGTGCATGTTAAATCCCACGCGTAGTCCAAATCCGTCGAATTGTCCGTCTGCCCGCCCCCCAGTTTGCGCTGCGCGCAAGGCATCGCTGATGGACCAAAATCCGATCGTGCACACCAAAATACCCTGTTAAATGCGGGGCAAAATCGTTGGGAAACCCAACGAAAATGCGCTCCGCGGACCCTTAGTAAATGAGCCCCAATGAGTCACAGTGGGGGAGATTTATTAAGTGTCTGAAAGTCAGAATATTTCCAGTTGCCCATGGCAACCAATCATTGCTGAGCTTTCATTTTACCAATGCTCATAAATATTTTAAAGGGGAGCTGTGATTGGTTGCCATGGGCAACTAGAAATATTATGACTTTCAGAAACTTGATAAGTCTGCCCCATTGAGTTTGAGGGATATAGGTGCAGAGATAACCCTTGTACTCCAATCACTTGACAAGCCTGAAGATCTCATCCCAGGGAGGACTCTGGAACTGTGCTGTAAGGGAGGCCTCACCCCAGCCTTTCCCATGGCATGTGTCTACCTTGATTAGGGGGCCAAGAGAGGGATGACGGAAGTAGAAGAAATTGATAAAATTCCCACCAGCTTGTTGCTAGGGACACATCTGGGACACATGGTTTCCATGGATGCCAACAAGGACACTGGCACACTCAGTGCCACACGTGAGTTGAATGCTGTGGTACCTGTTATTAAGCACAACCTTTTTCGGTCTAAGGGCTGTGTTGTCATACCGCTACCCTTGAGGGGGTCGCACAATAACCAAAACCCTTGACACGCCAAAAACAACAGTACAGCGCAAATGCCCCCAAAAAACAACTGCTGCATTTGTACAATAAGTAATGCAGAGCAGACTACAATACAGTACACATGATAATAACAAAGATGAAAATTGTCTGAACCTATGCAGCAGGTAATAATTGTGAATAACTGGATGCGTTCAGGGGCTCTGATAGACCTCAATACTGTGCCCTACCTGCAGCCAGCCAGTTATTCTTACTTATTATCTGCTGCACAGGGGTTGACTCTTGCCTCTTTGCTGCCTGAGGTAAAAACTGAAATGCCACCCCCTTTCTATTATATTGCCCCTATGTACAAGAATATGTCTTCTATAATGCTGCCCCTATGTACAAGAATATGTCTACTATAACACTGCTGACTATGTACAAGAATATAACTACTATAACACTGCTGACTATGTACAAGAATATAACTACTATAATACTGCCTCCTATGTACAAGACAATAACTACTATAATACTGCGCCATATGTACAGGAATATAACTACTATAATACTGCCCCCTATGTACAAGAATATAACTACTATAATACTGCCCCCTATGTACAAGAATATAACTACTATAATACTGCCCATATGTACAAGAATTTAACACTATAATACGTGCCCCTATGTACAAGAATAAAACTCAATTATAATGCCCCCTATGTACAAGAATATTAACTACTATAATACTGTCCCGCCATGTAAGAATATAACTACTATAATACTACCCCTACGTACAAGAATATAACTACTATAAAATACTGCCCCCTATGTACAAGAATATAACTACTATAGTAGCTACTTTTATGAAGATTGTGACTTGGAAATAATTTTCTGTCAAGTATCATCCTACAAAGCTGGAGCAGCGGAGTCAGTCCTTTGCACCTCTGCTGTTTGCAGCACCTCGTACCGCACACCTTGGATATTCTCCTATCATCATTTGGATTACCTTATATACCCGAGTATAAGCCTAGTTTTTCAGCACAAAAAATGCTGACTGAAAAACCCAAACTCGGCTTATATTCGAGTCAAAAATAAAATAGATCTAAACTCACTTTCCGGCGACCCCTGTTAATCTTCCGTGCGATCTGTCCGGCAACGGCGGAAGGGCTGTATACACTGGGGCAGGGGCTAAGGCTATATACTGGGGCAGGGTGGCAGGCTATATACACTGGGGCAGGGGCTGGCAGGCTATATACACTGGGGCAGGGTGGCAGCTATATACACTGGGGCAGGCCTGGCGGCTATTACACTGGGCAGGGGTGGCTGGTGCTATATTACACGGGGCAGGGGCTGCTGGCTAGTATACAGGGCTGGCTGGCTGATATACACCGGAAGCTGGCTATACACTGGGCGGGCTGGATGGTTATGTCAGGAGCTGTGACCATGCATTTCCCACCCTCGGCCTATACTCGAGTCAATAGGTTTTCCCAGTATTTTGTGGTAAAATTAGGGGCCTCGGCTTATACTCGGGTCGGCTTATACTCGAGTATATATGGTAGATATAATCAGCATACCCCATCACCAATTAGTAAGACCTCCATTCATTTGTTTGTATGGATTAATATGTATCATTGGAAAACAATAACCCTATTTTCACATTATGGATTCTAAGCCTGTATTTTCCAGTCAACATGCAATATTTACTACAGATTTACATTTTAGACTTTCCAAATTATCTCAGTTGTTTGATGGACAAATGGATAATACTACTAATGATTGTAAGACTTTGTTTGATAAAATGGAAAACCTACTTTGCAACGAACAACACACGTAGTGGGCTCACAATTCCTTAACTCCTTATCACCGACACTAGTTTTCAGCTCAATGACCAGACTCGATTTTTCAAATCTGACATGTCTCACGATAATTGGTTATAACTTCGGAACGCTTTAACATATCCCGGGGATTTTGAGAATGTTTTCTCGGACACACCCTTGTACTTCCTGTCAGTTTAAAATTTAGTATCCGTTTTGCCGATCGTTCTAAAAAAGTGAAATTTGGCAAAAGTTTGTAAAAAATTTCTTCATTTTCCAGTTTGAAATTCGTTCTGCTTTCCAGACAGGAAGTAAACCTACCCAAAAGCTTGATAATTACATTTACGGAATGTCTGCTTTATGTTGGGATGATATTTTGCGTCCTCTCACTTTTCCAGGAGGTTATGAGGTTGAAGAACTTTAGGTGCGATTTTTCTCATTTTCATGAAAATTGCCAAAACTCACATTTTGAGGGACAACTCAGCTTTCAAGTGACTTTGAGAGGCCTAAATAATAGTAAAACCCCATAAATCACCCCACTATAAAACTTCACCCCTCAATCGTATGTAAAACAACTTCTATTATTCCATTAACCCTTTAAAGTGTTTCACATGGGTTAAACAATATGGACCTGCGATTTAGAAACTATGGAATTTTTTTGGAAAATACATTATTTAGGCCAAATGACAGTTTCAGAATAAATTAAATGATTGAAATCGCACTACAACGTTTGATGCCCAATTCCTCCCGAGTGTACTGATACCCATATGTGTTGGTAAACTTCTTACAGGCGCACGCCGAGTATGAATGAATGGGAGGCGCCATTCCACACGCGATTTGTATTGTCACATTGTACTAACCTATACCTTTCATTTTTTTTGAATGCAACCATATGAAGCTTATTTTTTACGAATGAGATACAATGTATAGAAATTCATTTAGGGGTCTATACTTATTCATCGATTTTATTAACTATTTCAGGGGGACAAACCAAATCTCAATTTTTTATTTTGTAATTTTTGCATTATTTTTTCCCCCCCTCTCACCGTAAGTGTAAACATATATTTAATCTTTATCTCTGGTTCCCTAGATTGCGTGATAGCCTCATTTAATAGTTTTTTCTTATCTTTGCTCACTTTCCTGGAGTAAAACCTACTAATGGAGAATTCGCATTGTTTTACTATTGACAACTTTTTAGGGGGCCATAACTTCTGTATTTTATTTGTCAGATACTGGTTGAGGCTTATTTTTGCTGAAAAGAGTTGTTCTTTTCAGGTGTCATATTTATGGGAACTTAGCTTTTTTTGATCACTTTTGTAGACATTTTTTTTTGTGATGGTGTTTGATGAAAATTGTATATTCGGGCAGTTTTTTCGTAGTTTTTTTTTTTTCATCGTTCAACCGAGCGGCTCAATATTGATTTAGATTTATTGTAGCACGATTAATCGGACTGGTGGATACCAAATATGACTTTTTCGGTGTTTTTGTTTGTGTTTTTGTGTTTTATATACTGTATTTGCATTATATGTGTAACTGGGGAGATTATGGGACTTTATTTTATTTATTTATTTAATTATCATTATAAAATGATTTAATCTTTATTTTTTTTACTTATATTTTTCCACCTTTTGGCTTGACCAAGCGATCATCCGATCACTTGATCAAGCCTCTACACTGCAATACACTTGTATTGCAGTGTATAGTGTAAGTAACTGAGCATGCCGCGCATGCTCAGTTACTTACAGCTGGGTCCTGCCAGGAAGGCAGGACCCGGCGAGAAGAGGAGCCGACAGCCTCAGGTCACTCGTCGGGACCCGGGGCAGCAGCAGGAGGGATCGGATCCCCCGGTAAGCACAAGTTTTTACGATCCCGGATGTTAGTGCCGGGTCTGGGCTGTGATATCTTCTTCTGACGCGGCGCGTAGAAAGGCGTCGCGTCAGAAGAAGTACCCTTAATGACCGACGTAGAATCCCGATAGGGCGGTCATTAAGGGGTTAAAAGGGTATGTTGAAAACATATGGTTCCAAGAAGATTGAGTTTATATAAATGTCCTACTTTTATTTATTCTGATTATTTTAAAAATAGGTGTTCCTCAATTTTGACAGATTGCACCATAAAGTTGATGTCTCTAATTATTGAATTTCAGCAACACAATTTAAAAAAAAATGTAAGGATTAGAGATGAGCGAGTATACTCGTCCGAGTATACTGCTCGGTCGAGTATTAGCATACTTAGACCGGCTCGTTACTCGGACGAGTATCTCGCCGGCTCGAGATTGAGCATTAAATTAAGTGAAGAACAGTATTTTTATTACATAATAAAATATTCCAGATGTTTACTGATGTTTTGCTTGTAAGAACACATTGAAATAACACTATTCTTCACTTTCCAGGTGTTCGCGCGTGTCTCCCGCTATTTAGGAGAGTCGGAACATCTGGAATGTGAAGAATATTGCTCTTTCAATGTGTTCTGCACTTATATGGTCCTGTATTCACTGTTTTTAATGTTTTAATTCTATTTTCACATTGCAGCTGTGCGCGCGTGTCTCCGAACCTATCGAAGACGAAGCGCAGGAGTGCGCGAAATGGTCGGTTGCCGGAGTTTGCAGCGTGTAGCACCTCCCTGTCCTATGCACTGCTTTGAATAAAAAGAAGATTCTCTTATTTGGGTGAGTGCCGCTATTCTTTGTCTTCTTTGATTCAAGTAATAAGGAAACATTACTTCCCTATATGGACACTTTGAACTATAAAACTTATAAGGATTCTATGTTAAAAAATTTACAAACAGCAGAGAAATCCATTTTGGAAACTAAAACAAAGAAATATCAAAGAGACTTAAATGATTATTCAAAAGAATTACAAATGGAAAAATAATGGTCATTATAAGAACATCAAATGCATTCTTATTGATTCTGATGTTGATCAGCATGTATCATTTACATCGTCAGAAGTAGAGATGAGCGAGCACTAAAATGCTTGGGTGCTCGTTATTCGAGACGAACTTTTCCCGATGCTCGTCTCGAATAACGAACCCCATTGAAGTCAATGGGAGACTCGAGCATTTTTCAAGGGGACCAAGGGTCTGCACAGGGAAGCTTGGCCAAACATCTGAAAACCTCAGGAAATGATGGAAACACCACGGAAATGGACAGGAAACAGCAGGGGCAACATGCATGGATGCCTCTGAGGCTGCTTAATCGCACCATTATGCCAAAATTATGGGCAACAGCATGGCCATGACAGAGTGCCTGAATGAGGCTAGATAGCATCTAAAACATCCAATAATTGACCCTGACACTATAGAAGACGGCATGCAGAGGCAAGCGACAGCAGTGGAGGATTAGAGAGTGGCATGGCGACATACCCAAATGACTCAGGCTTCAAACCAATGGGTGGCAGAGAGGACACCAAGGAGGTGAGCAATGATTTCCTATGTGACACAGTTGACGTATATTTAGTCGATAACACAGCATGGTGGACATAGTGACCAAGTTCCATAACGTATCTGGTGAAACCACCGAAAAATGAGCCTGACACAGCTCGTTTGATAAGGGGATTACTGGGAGGCAAGCCATGAACACTTCCATGATTAATAGTTGACAGTTATGGGGCATCCATATTGCGCTGCTATGATTGAAACCTCAGGTCTCCAGCATGGCGGCGACAGATGCGCCGAGTTCCATTATGTATCTGGTGAAACACCCGAAAATTCTGCCTGACACAGCTCGTTTGATAAGGGGATGATGTGCTGTATATCCTCTCGTGCTCCAGCGTTAGGAAAAGATGAAGGCCCAATAGAATTAAACTATGGCAGTGCGGTGGAGCTGTATTCTCTACCCCTGTACATTAGGGAGAGAGGAAAGCCCAACAGGATTAGATGTACTATCGTATGGGTACAATAAAATTTGGATATATATATCCTTCTAATTACATTTTTGTAATGATAAAATATGATGCAAACTAAATAGGACTCCCTGTCGGATTGATACACGGGTATCAAGTCCCAAATTATAATTTGGAAATTTAGGCGCTGTAGGTGTCGTAGACAAGTAAGATGATAGGTGTGTCGCCAGCGGGGCTGGGGATTGGATGGTGTGAATTCCCCACCGTAGATTAAGATTGGCTAGTATGGAAAATGGTGCATTGTGGTCTATGAATGAAATGAGTAGAGTGGATAAACAATGTATGGTTGAGGAATTGGTTTTATAAAGATTAATGTACAAAAAACTACAGTGAGATTAAATATGTATAGGAACGAACAAGTTGTAAATATATAATGTTTCTCAATGTAAGTTGAACTATTAGAGTATATGTTGGGTTTAAAGAGTAATTGGGACTGGACACTAGCAACGCCCCAGAAGAAGCCAAACCAGGCGAAACCCAGGGTTGGGCGAGAATGTGCAGCTGGCATCCCATATTGGAGTTTTATATGCACATTTTTATCGCTCTTTTGTGAGTATGTTTTTAACCTAAATAAATCCTGAGTGTTAAACTGTACTACGCTATCTGCGGGTGAATTTCTCCCAGCGATCTACCGCAACATATGTTGCATACGGAGGAGATCACAAGAAAAACGCAGGAGTGTTGGTCTGAATAGCGGTATATTCTTATCGGAGGATTCAGGAATTTGTGCTGGAGGAGTGTGAACTGCTCTATTTTGTGAGTGACATATTGGAAGAGAAAGACACACGGAAGCAAGGGAATCTGGAGCTCCGGTCAGAACTTATTTTCTATGTTTTACAATTTGGATTTACTGGATCAACCCTTGACTGTTTGCAGCTCCATCAGAGAGCTGTGCAGCACATAGCTGATATTGCTGTAAAACTTGGATAGTGCCTGTTGTGTGTCACTAAGAGCTAAATAGAATGTTCCCAAGTCTCCCTGCAAATTACTCACAATATGGTACTAGCTGCACTACTAGTGCCAGCAAGCCCAGCCACAAGCAAACAAAAAAAAAATTAAATATAACGCTATTGTAGCCCTAACAAGGGCTGTTGGGTTCTTGTAGACTCACTCCTGCCTAACAGTAAGCTAATATAACACCCTAACACTATCCCTGCAGCAGCAGCAGCTCTCTCCCTAACGGCATCCAGACAGAGAATGATGCGAGCAGCGCGGGTCTATTCCAGGGTCACCTGATCAGGCCAGCCAACCACTGCTATCGACGTGTAAGGGTACCACGTCATGCTGGGTGGAGTGCAGAGTCTCCTGGCTTGTGATTGGCTCTGTTTCTGGCTGCCAAAAATCAAAACGGCAGGAGATGCCATTTTCTCGAGCTGCCGAAATACTCGTCTGAGCAACAAGCAGTTTCGAGTACGCTAATGCTCGAACGAGCATCAAGCTCGGACGAGTGTGTTCGCTCATCTCTAGCGGTGATATAATGATCAATACACTTAACAAATATCTAAACACAAAATGCCTTTTAGATTGAAAAATTTGCCCAAATATTCTTTATTAATTATTTCATTAAAATATGGAACTAATCATAAAATACTAGCTAGCACCGATCGCGTGTGTTACCGGTAAGCCTATGCTGCAATATGCAGCAAAGACTTACCGGCTATGGAGAGGGCTCAGCCCGTGAGCCCTCTCCATGCACCGGGACCCGACCGCCGCCATATAAGACGATTACCGGCGTATAAGACGACCCCGGAATATACGGTAAGTGTGACAACTTTTACTCAGGCATTGGCCAGTAGAGTGGACTAGTGTAGTGGACTTAAGCCGGGACAGATGAATTATTATTTATGTATACTATCCCTGTTTGTGAGCCTTACACTGTGAGTGAGTCTTAAAAAACAAGGATAAAATCCTGTCCATGGTATCTGATCTCAATGGATGCTGTTTAGCCCCCACAGAGCCGGTTCATATGATCATATGAGTGTTCTGACAATTAACTACTTTGGATAATGTGAATATCCTACAAGACATCCTATGAAGTTTTTGCTTACACCTAATTATAGTATAAGGAACCCTGTATTGTAAAAATACTATATAATTGCATTTCACAGATATCAAAGAATCTATTGCATTATCTATGACTAAGAACTCTTGAGAGTTCGAAACGCGTCAGATGTCTGTATTATGGTACCTTTTTTAAGCCTTTTTATGCTAAGATGAAATAAATAGAAGTTTTATAGCACCTATCTCAAGCCTGGCTGCTGGATCAATTGTTCTTTTGTCCAAGATGCACTGAATCGGCTCAGCATATCCGTGCACCGGCACCTGAAGTTTGACCACAGAAGGGTGAGCTGAATTTCTATGTGAATCTATTAACTTAAGTCAGTAAACACTGAACGTTCATTTATGCTGAGCTGGAACAGAGGCAGAAATTTATGAATCAATGAACAATGATGAATATTTATCTGGTAGTTAAATGAATTTAAAATGCGTAATTTATAAGCAATCTTCAATTAACTAATTGTACTCCTTAGTAGACCTCGGCCTTGTTCCACTTGGGTTTATCTACCCAGTTACACAACTAACATTGAAAATTGGACATCTTGTAAGTGATTGTGCTGGGAAAGGAAGTTGCTGACTTACAACTCCTATCATCATCCTTATTGGTTGTCATGGGGCTATTTTCTTTGTCACTTGGTCACCCAAAAACCTACTACTGCCTTCTCCATGTCACACAAAGATATGCCAACTTGAACCTTTTTTTTTTATTAAACCACTGAAGGCAAAAATGACATTTTTAGTACCAAAAGATGTCTGGCGAAGTATTCGTCCGAGCAACGAGCAGATACGAGTACGCTAATGCTCGAACGAGCATCAAGCTCGGATGAGTGTGTTCGCTCATCTCTAGCCAGAAGCTGAAACTTCTAATTTGGACATTTCTGTTAGTAATAATGCTAGACTCAAGAAGGGAGGTCACCCCCAAAAAATGGAAAAAAGGGGGCCGTAAGTGGAGATGGTCAGAATAACCCCACTTTAAAGTGGACTCCTTGTAAATGATTAATCATTTTGAGAATGTTATGATTATGTCTCCCACTGTACTTAATGAAGACCGATTTTGTGTTTTATCTAAAGGTCTGGGTTTTGTTCCCACAGAAAACCTTGATGTGTTAAACACACTACTAGACGTGAATACATTTATTTAATAAATTAGCAGTTAAAAGGCATTTTTTCTCGTCTGGTGATGTTTCGTTCTGCCCCACGAATTCCATGAGCTGCTTTGAAACATTCCTTGATTTACAAAAGTTTATAAGGATTCTGACAATTAAAAGACATTTTGCAATACAACAACAAAAACAAACCCCTATACTGGAGACAGACACAACTACAGACCCATATACACATATGGATGTGAAACCCCCAAGCACATTTTATCCTATTCACGATCAAAGTCATTTCATCAATACTTTTCATGACCTATTACTGATTGATTTACAAGAACTAGGTAAAAGCAAAAATAAAAACAAAAACAATTACACTAAAGAGAAAAGGGTAAAAGGGTGGGAAGAAATAAACAAACATCTCATATACCCACACAGAACCATACTACCAACCTCACCCGAGAAGAGTCTAGTGCCATCAAAAGCCTGGCCAAAAATGAAGATCTTCTCTTTAGGTCAGCGGATAAAGGGGGAAGCACAGTTATTTTGAATTTTGCTGATTATGAGATAGAAGCTGCCCGTATTCTTTCAGATACACTATACTACACAGAAATCAAAGAAGATCCTTTTCCCCAGCTAGAGAAAGAAAATAGACGATTTATCAAACACTACGCAGAATTAGGTATTCTTACTAAGAAAGAAAAACAATTCCTCCAAATAGAAAACCCTAGCAGACCATATTTCTATTTTTTGCCAAAAATTCATAAGAGCCTCACTTCTCCCCCTGGTCGTCCAATCATTTCTAATACCAACTGTCTCACAAGTAATCTGTCACATTATCTCGACCTATTCCTGCAGAAATATGTTATACACATGGACAGCTACCTCAGAGATTCAACTCATCTTGTTAACATCTTGAACGACACCCCTTGGGACAAAGACTTCTTACTCGCGACTTTGGACGTTACGTCCCTATATACTAATATTGAACATTCACTGGGTTTAGCGTGCATTGAAATTATCCCCCAACACGATAATAACATCCCACAGATACAAAAACAATTTTTGCTTGAAAGCCTCTCCTTCATTTTGAAAAATAACTACTTTACCCATGGGAAACAAATATTCCACCAGAAAAAAAAGCACGGCCATGGGGACAAAAGTAGCTCCATCATAGGCAAATCTATTTATGAACATCTTCGAAAATATTTACATTATACCGGAAGCGATGCATTTGGGTAACCTGATATTGTATAATAGATACATCGACGATTTATTCATAGTATGGAGGGGGGACAGCACATCTCTTGAACAATATATTGCAGAAATAAATAAAAACGAGTGGGGACTAATTTTTACCCCGAATTACAACGCACAGAAGGTGAAAATCCTGGACCTAGAAATCGGACACAATGATGACAAATTTATTACAGCCACATTTTTTAGAACAGTAGATGTTAAAAGTTATTTGGATTACCATAGTAATCATCATAACATCTCTTATAGTCAGTTTAGACGTCTGAGGAGAAACTGCTCGGACACCCAAATATACCAACAACAATGCTGTGTCCTTGAGAAACGCTTTAAAGAAAAGAAATATCCCAACAGGCTAATTAAAAATGCCATGGTAAAAGCCAGCTAGTATACTCAAAGTCTCCAACCCAAAAAGAATGTTTACAAAAATAAAAAAGACCTATCATAAGAAATTAAATTAATTACAACTTTCAGTAAAGATAGCAAAGTATACTGAACATCGTGAGGAAACATTGGTAAAATTATAAAATCTGACCCACTACTGACCCAGATAATACCAGAAAACATCTGCTGTAGCTATAGAAGGGCTCCCATTGTGAAGAATATACTAGCTCCTAGCATCCCCAAACAATATAAAATCAATACAGAACCCCTAAGCATCCACAAAGGAAGCGCAAAATGTCAAAAACCCCAATGCCTTTACTGTAGAATTATTAAAACATCCAAATTAGAGATCAGCATGCACTAAAATGCTCGGTGCTCGTTATTCGAGACAAACTTTTCCCGATGCTCGAGTGCTCGTCTCCTTGGCCCCCAATAGTAATAGGGCCCACATATCTCAAGAAAAAAAAAATGCTTACCTTATTCCCCATCTCTTCATGCCTCACTTTGGAGCTCTAATGCAGTGATGAGGCATCTGCTGGTGCTGGGTTAGGTGCCAGAATATAGGCCTCAGCAGAACCGGCTCAGGAGGATACATTATCACTAGAGATGAGCGAGCACTAAAATTCTCGGGAGCTCGTTATTCGAGACAAACTTTTCCCGATACTCGAGTGCTCGTCTCGAATAACGAACCCCATTGAAGTCAATGGGAGACTCGAGCATTTTTCAAGGGGACCACAGGTCTGCACAGGGAAGCTTGGCCAAACACCTGGAAACCTCACTCGGTCCCAGCCTCCACCAACTTAACCCAATGTGCCGTCAGCGATACATAGTGGCCCTGCCCGGCAGCACTCGTCCACGTGTCCGTGGTCAGGTGGACCTTGTCAGAAACGGCGTTGGTTAGGGCACGGATGATGTTGTCTGACTCGTGCTGGTGCAGGGCTGGGACGGCACATCTGGAAATGTAGTGGTGGCTGAGGACCAGACACCGAGGGGCGGCCGCCGCCATGATGTTGCGAAAGGCCTCAGTCTCTTCCAGCCTATAGGGCAGCATCTCCTGGCTAAGCAGTTTGGAGATGTGGACGTTGAGGGCTTCGGCGTGTGGGTGGGTTGCACTGTACTTCCTCTTGCGCTTCAGCGTCTGGGGTATGGAGAGCTGAATGCTGCGCATGGAGACATTGGTGGATGCTGTGGAGGATCGTGGAGGCGAAGGTGTGGTTTTCGCACGGGAGGTGTTTAGGCCGGGGTCCTGGGCAGGGGGCTGACTAGCAGAGGCAGCAGGTGACACAGGGGAAGGAGCAGTGGTGTGCCAGGCCGGAGGTGAACGGCCTTGGTTCCATTGAGTGGGGTGTTTAGCATTCATATGCCTGCGCATACTGGTGGTGGTTAAGCTGATGGTGGTGGAACCCCTGCTGATCCTGGTGTGGCACAGGTTGCACACCACAGTCCGTCGGTCATCCGGTGTTTCTTTAAAGAACCTCCAGACTTCTGAAAATCTAGCCCTTGCCACGGGAGCTTCACTACGTGAAACATTTGGCGCTGATGCACCAGCTCTGGCCCTGCATCTCCGTCTGGCCCCACCACTGCCTCTTCCAACCTGTTCTCGCCTCCGTCTCAGAAGCACTGTGTTCACCCGGCCTATCAACCAAGCTTGGGTCTGTCACCTCATCATCCTCCGATCCCTCAGTATGCTCCCCCCTCGGACTTCCTGCCCTGACAACAACTTCACCACTTCCTGACAACCATGTCTCCTCATCGTCCGACACCTCTTTACACACTTCTTCCACTATCCACTATGTCATCATCACCCACAGACTGCGACTGGTGGAAAACCTGGGCATCGGAAAAGAGTCTATTCCAGGGTCACCTGATCAGGCCAGCCAACCACTGCTATCGATGTGTAAGGGTACCATGTCATGCTGGGTGGAGTGCAGAGTCTCCTGGCTTGTGATTGGCTCTGTTTCTGGCTGCCAAAAATCAAAACGGCGGGAGATGCCATTTTCTCGAGCTGGCGAAGTATTCGTACGAGCAACGAGCAGTTACGAGTATGCTAATGCTCGAACGAGCATCAAGCTCGGACGAGTGTGTTCGCTCATCTCTTATCAAAATCATTCAAATCTAACAGCACTGGCGAAACATTTAATCTGAAATTCAGTCTCAATTGCAAAAGTAAATATGTTATTTATCTTATTGAATTCCAAAGTGGCCTCCAATATGTGGGAAGAACCACACAAGCTCTGCATTGTAGAGTCAATCAACATAGATTTAACACCTTGACGACCGCGGACGAACTATATCGTCCTCGTGCGGCAAGGGGTGTATAGAGAGAGCTCACGAGCTGAGCTCTCTCCATACAAGACGAACTTTTCCCGATGCTCGAGTGCTCGTTCGAGTAAACGAGCCCCATTGAAGTCAATGGGAGACTCGAGCATTTTTCAAGGGGCACCAAGGCTCTGCACAGGGAAGCTTGGCCAAACACCTGGGAACCTCAGAAAAGGATGGAAACACCACGAAATGGACAGAAACAGCAGGGCAGCATGCATGGATGCCTCTGAGGCTGCTTAAATGCACCATTATGCCAAATTATGGGCAACAGCATGGCCATGACAGAGTGACAGAATGAAGCTAGATAGCATGTAAACATCCAATAATTGACCCCGACACTATAGGGGACGGCATGCAGAGGCAGCGGCAGCAGCGGAAGGCTATGAGAGTGGCATGGCGACATACCCTAAATGGACTTCAGGCTTCAAACCAATGGGTAGCAAGAGGAACCAAAGGGGTGAGCAAGAAGCGCTCAAATAATATTGGTACCATGATAAAAGTTTGCCCAGTATATTTTGTGGATTACCAGCAGGTGGTCGACAAAGTTAACATGGAAGCCATGAAACAATCCAAAATTCTGCCTGACACAGCTCGTTTTGATAGGGACGAGTGTATGGAGGCAGTTGAACTAGTAGTAGATTAAAGGTGCTGCAGTTAAAAACTATGTTAGTTTGGTTCTTGGCATGGAGCTGGCGCTCCGCTGCCTAGGCGAGCTTTCGCAATCCAAGCCCCTGTCTCTAGGCTACTCCCCAAACAGCACTTCTAAAACCTTTCGGATAAGATCAAGTGTGTAGCGTTCTTATAAGTTTGGGATATGGCGGGTGAGGGGAATTAACATCTGCGCAATGAACGCTGAAATAATATCCGTAAATGAAAAAAGTTTTTCCAGTATATTTTGTGCTTACACAGCAAGGTGGCGACAAAGTTAACAAGTTTGATGTGGAATGCCCTGCAATAGCCTGGGGCGGTGTGCCTTTTATCACTAGGCTCATCATTTTGAGCCCGCCTGCTGTCGCTTAGCAACGCACTGCTGCTGGTGCCTAGTAGCTACCGACTGATGGCGCCATGCCCACGGATGGTAATTCGGTAGGAGGAGAGGTGGATGAGGGGGGTGCGGAGGATTTGGGGTAAGTATGTGGACCTTTGAGACCTGGACCGAGGTAGGCCCCTGCATCCTCTGCGTCGGCAGTATATGACCAGCCCCAGGGTCAGACTTCGGTCCCTCAGCTTCACCAAGTTATGTAGTATGCGTTCTTTATAAGTTTGGGATATGGGGTGAGGGAATGTAAACGATGCGCAAGAAGCGCATGATGCGCATGGAGCTGTGGCGCTCCGCTGCTAGCGAGCTTTCGCCAATCCAACCCCTGTCTCTAGCTACTCCCCAAACAGCACTTCTAAAGAACCTTTTGTATAAGATCATAAGTGTATAGCGTTCTTATAAGTTTAGGATATTGCGGGTGAGGGGAATGTAAACAGGATGCGCAAGAGGCGCATGATGCGCATGGAGCTGGCGCTCCGCTGCGAGGCGAGCTTCGCACAATCCAAGCCCCTGTCTCTAGCTACTCCCAAACAGCACTTCTAAGAACCTTTTGTATAAGAGCAGTGTAGTAGCGTTCTTATAATTTTAGGATATGGCGGGTGAGGGGAATGGTAAACAGATGCGCAAGAAGCGCTGAATAATATCCGTAATGGTAAAAGTTTGCCAGTGTATTTTGTGGATAACCACAGGGTGGCGACAAAGTTACCAACTTTGATGTGGAATCCATGAAAAACACCCAAATTTCGCCTGACAAACCTCGTTTGATAAAGGACGATGTATGGAGGCAGCTATATGTCCGACTTTTGGAGGTAGCAATGGGACAACGTTTGAGGCTGCTATGGAGACAATTCAATTTGGATAGTGCCTGTAATTGGCAGTCCAAAAATTTTTCAAACCAGAGGAGCAGGTGGTGGCCCCCAGAAAAATGGAATAGTATGAGTGTCCTGTATGTGGCAGTCCAAAAATTTTTCAAACCACAGGAGCAGGTAGGTGGCCCTCCAGAAAAATGGAATAAATTGAGTGCCTTATTTGGCAGTCCCAAAAGTTTTAAACAGAGGAGCAGGTAGGTGGCGCCTCCAGAAAATGGAATAGATTGAGTGCCTGTATGTGGCAGTCCAAAAAATTTTTCAAAACCAGAGGAGCAGGTAGGTGGCCCTCCAGAAAAATGGAATAGATTGAGTGCCTGTATGTGGCAGTCAAAATAATTTTTCAAACAGGAGGAGCAGGTAGGTGGTCCCTCCAGAAAAATGGAATATTGAGTGCCTGTATGTGGCGTCAAAAAGTTTTAAACCATAGGAGCAGGTAGTGTGCCCTCCAAAAAATGGAATAGATTGAGTGCCTTGTAGTGGCAGTCCAAAAAATGTTTAAAACAGAGGACGCGAAAGGTGGCCCTCGCAGAAAAATTGAATAGATTGAGTGCCTGTATGTGGCACTCCAAAATTGTTTAAACAAGGACCGGTTCGGATGGCCCTCCAGAAAAATTAAATGCATAAAGTACCTAGCCTAGAGCCAGTGGCCCTGTCAAAAACAGCCCATTTCCTCTGCTTTACTGTAGAAGGAAGGAGAAGGAGAAAATTGAGGAGGTGCTATATAGTCTCCGTCATTTCGTTGAGTCTGGCTGGTTTGAGAGTGTTTAATCTGTATATCCAATAGATTTCTTTTTCAGTGTCTCAAATCTATTGTTGATATCTGGAACAATATAATCTATCGGGATGATATTAATCTTCCCTTCGCCTCTATATTTGATTGTACAATGTTTGGACAGTCCATGGCTGAGCACCTTGTGTTTAATACTAACCCCTTAGGGACGTGGCCCTTTTTTGTTTTTGCATTTTTCACTTCCCACCTTCAAAAATCTGTAACTTTTTTATTTTTCCATGTAAAGAGCCCTATTTGAGCTTGTTTTCTGCGTAACAAAATTGAACTTCATAGTGATGGTATTTATTATTCCATGCACTGATCTCTTCCGCTGTTCGAGATCCGTGTTTGCGCAGTTTTCTTGTGGGCTTGGATTTAACAGCTTTCACTGAGCGCCCCAAATCACGTCTATTTTATTCTTTGGTTCGGTACGATCACGAGGATACCAAATTTGTACAGGTTTTATAATGTTTTCATACATTTAAAAAATGTAAAACCTTATGTACAAAAAAAAATTCTTCATTTTGCCATGTTCTGGCACTAATAACTTTTTCATACTTCAGTGTACGGAGCTGTGGGTGGTGTCATTTTTTGCGACTTTTGATGACGTTTTTAACGCTTTCATTTTTAGGACTGTATGGGCTTTTGATCACTTTTTATAGAATTTTTTATATTTTTCAAAATGACAAAAAAATTGGCATTTTCGACTTTGGGCGTCAATTTCCGTTACGGGGTTAAACGCTGGGAAAAATCGCTAACATATTTTGATATATCGGACCTTTTGGGATGCGGCGATGCCTAATGTGTTTATGATTTTTACCGTTTACTGTTTTTTACTATTTTTTCATATTTTAAAAAAAAAATTACAATTTTTTTTTACTATTATTTTAGATCCTCCAGGGTAATTTAGCCCTGCAGGGTCCGATTGCTAATACTATATACTGCAATACTACTGTATTGCAGTATATAGCTATTTTGCAATGATTTTTAATAGCCAGCACTCGGCAGGCTATTAGAAATCATTGCACCTGGCAAGCCTACGAGTCTCAATGAGACTCTAGGCTGCCATAGCAACCGATCGCCGCCCTCTGATGACGTTCAGGGGGCGGCGATCGGGAATCCATTTAACTGTAAGTTAGGTGCCGCGGTCGGGTTCGTCCGCGGCACTTAACAGGTTAACTGCCGCGATCGGTGTCAGCACCGACTGCGGCAGTGACAGGCGGGTGTTGGCTGTATTATACAGCCATTACCCGCTGTGTATGGAGAGAGCTCAGCTCGTGAGCTCTCTCTATACACCCCTTGCGGAGATGAGGGACTTTATTTAGTTATTTAATATATTATACAATGATTTAATCTTATTTTTTTACTTTCACATTTTTCCACCTTTGCTTGACCAAGAGATCATCCGATCGCTTGATCAAGCCTCTACACGCAATAACTTGTTATTGAGCTGTATGTGTAAGTAACTGAGCATACGCGCATGCTCGTTATTACAGACGGGTCTGCTAGGAAGGTAGGAACGGCGGAGAAGAGGAGCCGAAGCCTAGGGTCATCGTCGGACGGGCCAGCGGCAGATGGACGGATCCCCCGATAAGCACAAGTTTTACGATCACGGGTGTAGTGCCGGGTCGGTCTGTTGATATCTTCTTTTGACGCGGCGCCGTAGAAAAGGAGTCGCGTCAGAGAAAGTACTTATGGACGACGTAGATCCCGATAGGGCGGTCATTAAAGGGTTAAAAGGGTATGTTGAAAAATATGGTTCCACGAAGATTGAGTGTATATAATGTCCTACTTTTATTTATTCTGATTATTAAAAATAGTGTTCCTAATGTGACAGATTGCCAACATAAAGTTGATGTCTCTAATTATTTGATTTCAGCAACACAATTAAAAAAAAAGTAAAGATTAGAGATGAGCGAGTTATATCGTCTGATTTATATGCTCGGTCGAGTAGTAGCATACTTAGACGGCGCGGTACCGGACGAGTATCTCGCCGACTCAGATGCGCATTACATAAGTGAAGAACAGTATTTATAAATAATAAAATATTCCAGAGTTTACTGAGTTTTGCTTGTAAGAAACACATTGACACACACCCATTCGTCACTTTCCAGGTGTGCGCGCGTGGTCTACCGCTAAGCTTAGGAGACGTTCGGAACACTGGAATGTGAGAGTATTGCTCTTTCAATGTGTTCTGCACTTAATGGCCGTATTCATGTTTTTAAATGTTGTAATTCTATTTGCACTTTGCAGCTGTGCGCGCGTGTCTGCCGAACCTATCGAAGACGGACAGCGCCGAAGTGCGCGAATGGTCGGTGCCGGAGTTTGCAGCCGTGTAGCACCTCCTGTCTAGCATGTTGAAAACAGAAGATTCTCTTCTGGGGAGTGCGCTATTCTTTGTCTCTTTGATAAGTAATAAGGAAACATTACTTCCCGATATGGACCCTTTGAAACATTAAAACTTATAATGATCTATGTTAAAAAATTTACAAACCAGCAGAAAATCCCATTTTGGAAAACTAAAAACAAAGAAAAAAAAATATCAAAGAGACCTTAATGATTATTCAACGAAGACACTGGAAACATAATGGGTCATTAGAAGAAATCAAATGAATATTATTGATTCTGATGTTGGTCAGCTGTATCATGCACATGCAGAAGAGAGCGGAGCGAGCACTAAAAATGCTCGGGTGCTCGGTATTTCGAGAGAACTTTCCCGATGCTCGTCTCGGATAACGAACCCATGGAAAGTCAATGGGAGACGAGCATTTTTCAAGGGGACCAAGGGTCGCAACCGGGAGCTTTTGCAAAACATCTGGAAACCTCAGAAAAATGAGGAAACACCACGGAAATGGACAGGAAACAACAGGGGCGGCATGCATGGATGCCGATGAGGCTGCTTAATAGCACATGATGCCAAAATTATGGGCATACACATGGCCTGAATGAGGCTCGATAGCATCTAAAACATCAATAATTGACACTGACACTTAGAAGCGGCATGAAGAGCAGCGGCAGCGTGGCAGGCTAGAGATTGGCATGGCGACATACCACAAAGGATCAGGCTTCAAACCAATGGGGGCGAGAGGAACCAAAGGAGGTGAGCAAGAAAGCGCTGAAATGATTGCCTCGTGAACAAAAGGTTGAGGATATTTAGTCTATAACCAGCATGGTGGCGACATAGTGACCAAGTTCATAAAGTCCTGGTGAAACACCAGAAGAAATGATCCTGACACAGCTCGTTTGATAAGGGGAACGACATGTGGAGGCCGCCATGGAGACGACTTCCATGATTACGAGTGACAGCTGGGGCATCCCTATGCACTGCTATGCTTGACCCCTAGGTCTCAAGCTGGCGCGACCGATGCGCCGAGTTCCATTATGTATCTGGTGAACACCCGAAAATCTGCCTGACACAGCTCTTTTTCTACGGGGTGATTTGCTGTCTCCTCTCGTCTCCAGCAGTGAATAGTGAAGACATGGATGAGAGAAGGCGACTACCAGTGGCTCAACTATGGCAGTGTAGACGTGTGGCCGCTGTATTCTCTACCCTGTACATTAGGGGCTATGCGTAAGAAAAGCCGCACGCAACATCGGGATCACAGTGATATTTCCTGGTCTCACTATGCATTTATGGTACAAAAAATTTGGATATAGATATCTTCTAATTACATTCTTTGTAATGATACAAAATATGAGCAAACTAAACTAGGACTCCCAGTCGGATGATACACGGATCAGTCCCAAATTATATATTTGGTAAATTTAGGCGCGGTATGGTGTCGTAGACAAGTAAGCATGATAGTGTGTGCAATGCGGGGCGGGGGTTGTTGGATGGTGTGGAATTTGTCCCCACCGTAGATTAGTATTGGCTAGTATGTAAAATGGGGCATTGTGGTCTATGAAGAACGAGTAGAGGTGATAACAATATGTATGGTTGAGAATTGGTTTTCTAAAGAGTGTTACTGGACAAAACTACGAGCAGTGCGATTAAATAGTATAGAACCGAACAAGTTGCAAAATTACTATTGCTTCTCAATGTACGTTGAACTATTCGAGTATAATGTTGGGTTTAAGGTAATTGGGACTGGACCACTAAGCAACGCCCCAGCAGCAGCCCAACCATGCGAAACCCCGGGACTTTGGGTCTTGTGAGAATGTGCAGCTGGCATCCCATATTGGTTTTTATATGCACTTTTATTCGCTCTTTTGAGGATGTTTTGTAACCTAACAAATCCTGCGTGTTAAAAGTGGTTACTACGCTATCTGCGGACTGACTTCTCCCAGCGACTGTGATGTCGCACCATAGTTGTCATACGGCGGCGCTCCCAAGAAACATGTTGAGGAGTGTTGGTCTGACTAGCGGAATAATATCTTATCGCGGATTCTAGGAATTCGTGCTGGCGGAGTGTAACTGCTCTTTTTGTGCAGTGACCTATTGGCAGCGAACCGGGACACACGGCAGCTAGAGGGACTTGCGCTCCGGTCCGTCACCTTTGATGTTTCTATGGTAACTTGGATGGACTGGATCAACCCTGCCTGTTTGCAGCCAACAGAGCGCTGTGCGAGTGCACCTCAGCTGATAGTGCTGTAAAACTTGGTAGTGCCTGTAGGTGGACACTCCCAAAAATTTTTAAACACGAGGACGGGGTGGTGGCCCTCCAGAAAAATAAAATACATAGAGTCTAACGAGCTAGAGATCCAGTTGGCCCTGGCAAAAAATAAAAAAAAGCCGTACCAGTTTGCCTGTATAGTGTACAAAGAGGAGGAGAAGGAGGAAAATGAGGAGGAGGAGTTGCATACATTATTTTTTTTTTTTTTTTCAGGTTGAGCTTCTTTCACCTGGTGGAGAATGGAAAATCTGAGAAACCAGGCTTTATTCATCTTGTAAAAGCGTCAGCCTGTCAGCACGTCAGTCAACAGCGGGGACGCTTTAGGGATGATCCACAGCTCACTGAAACACCTCAGCCAACCCGCTAAGCGGCCGGGCAGCAAGAACCTCCAATAGGTGTACGCGCAGTTCTTGCCACAGTTGTGCCAGCTTTGAAACCCAGTCGTTGTAGGGAGCTGTGTGATCATTAGGACACTGTATGGTGTCCGCTACGTATCCTCCCATCTTTCTGTAAGACAACAGACACCCAATATCCTAAGAAACAGAGATGGGACAGGTGACAGTGTCGTGTTGGGGTGCCCTAAACTGGCAAAGCCCTTGTAAAGCGTAACACAACATGCAGTGTTATATGGTGGATACATTAGTAGTAGTCAACGCTGCCTATCTCCCTCGCACTTGTCCCGCAGACGTACGCCTCTGCGCGAGCACTGTCAGAAGGGAACAATACGTTCAGCTTGGGCAACAGGGCTGATGGTATTCATGCAGTCTCACACTCCGTTCCTCTCCAGGGATTGAGAAGTGGAAAAGATTTTGCTTGTTAACGTGGGCCCGGAGAGTGAATACCCAGTAATCGGTGCGGGACTAAATTCTGAGCAACGACTGAGGGTGATGGGCTATCAACAAGGGCTCTTCATCCTCCGTCTCTGTGTGACGAGCGCAAAGATTCGGACTGCATGCTGACCAGAGAGTTTTCAACAGGCCAAGCAGCGGGATGGTGAGGGGCTGGTGATGGCGGCATCGCCACAACAATCGTGTTGACCCTAAAGTTACTCAGCCCGGACATGATATCATACATCCAGTTCCACTCCTCATTGTAGACTGAGGAAAGGCAACTACCTGATACCAGTTGGTGGAAGTTGAATCTGGCAGTCTACAATCGCTTCTGCGTGATGGTAAACTCTGGATAACATGGTTAATGTTGAATCACTCTTGGGCACGTGCAAAACAGTCGGTGAGCGGGAGTTGGAGGGCGGCGCTGCGCTGCCCTGGGAGTGCAGCATGCTGTGCTGGACTTCTGAAATGTGACAGAGGAGGCGCACCTCGTGAGCAAATCAGACAGATTGGGGTATGTTGAGGAACCGCTGAAAACTATGAGGATTTAAACACATGGGGCCAGGCATGGGCAATGTTTCGTCTGCCGAGGTGCCGAGCCGCACCAGGTTACGGCCGTTGTCACAACAACATGCCGCTTCAGTTTTTTTTTTTTTCAAAAAAAGGGGGGCGGTGCAGCCAAGATCCAGTAGACGCCGTGATGCCTTAATAGACTATTGGGGGCGGTGGTACTTTATCGCCTAGGATCAAGAAGTTTGGGCAACGCCCTGCTGTCGATTAGCCCGGCAATGCTGATGGCTAGAGTACTGACTGATGGCGCATGCCCACGGATGGTAATTCGGGGAGGAGGGGTGGGAGGAGGTGGAGGCATATGCGGCCTGAGAGAATGGACTGAAGTAGGCCCCACGCACTCCTCGGCGGTCAGCAGGTATAAGACCAGCCTCAGGTCAGACTCGGCCCAGCCTCCAACAAGTTAACCCAAGTTGCCGTCAGCGGAGACATAGTGGCCCTGCTGGCAGCACTCGTCCATGTGTCCGTGGTCAGGGACGATTGTAAGAAACGGTGTGGTCAGGGCAGGATGAGTTGCTTGAAAAGTACTGGTGCAGGGCTGGGACGGACATCGGGAAAAGTAGTGTAGGCTGGGTCCGAATATTGAGGGCGGCGCGCCATGAGGGTGCGAAAGGCCCGGTCTCACCAGCTATAGGCAGCATCTCAAGGCTAAGTAGTTTGGAGATGTGGACGTTGAGGGCTTCGGCGTGTGGGTTGCACTGTACTTCATCTTGCTCTCACGTCTGGGTATGGAAAGCTGAACGCTGGTGCATGGAGACTTGGTGGATGTGTGGAGGATCGTGGAGGTGAAAGGTGGTTTAAGCTGGTAGTGGTGGGAAACCCATGCTGATCCTGGTGGGACAGGTGGACACCACAGTCCGTCGGTCATCGGTGTTTCTTTAAAGAACCTCCGACTGTTGAAAATCTAGCCCTCGCCACGGGAGCTCACTATGCGGAAACATTTGCGTGATGCACCAGCTTGGCCCTGGCAGCTCCGTTTGGCCAACCACTGCCTCTTCAAACCGGCTCTTGTCGAGGACTGCCTCCATCTCAGAAGCCACTGTGTTCACCCGGCCTATCAACCCAGTTGTGTCTGGAACCTATCGTCTCATGATCCTCAGTATGCTCCCCACTCGGACTTCCTGCCTGACCAACAACTTCACCACTGTCTGACAACCATGGCCCTCATTCCCGACACCTCTTTACACACTTCTTCCCACTACGTCAACATGTAATCAATCAACCACCAGGACTGCGACCGGTTGTAAAACTGGGCATCGGAAAAGAGCTCAGCAAGAACCGGACAAGGGTTTGTGACTCTGGGAAGGGTCCCGAAAAACAGTTCGTAGAGATGCGGTTCAAATGGCTAATTTTTGGGAGGGGGCATAATGGGGGGAAGGAGGGAGGGGAGGCGGGTGGAGGAGCGGAGGCGTGCTGATTTCGGTTTTTTGACATGGGGGTCTGCGGGAAGATGACGGTGGACAAATGGCGATAGCATGTCCGCAATTACGTATCACGTTCGACACGGTTCTGGCCCAACAGGTTTACCACGAGTCCAGTAACTTGAGACATGAACCAAGCATACCCCTCACCCCTAGCCTCGGGTTCAACTTTTTCAAAATTAAAGGTAAACTGTAAATTTTTTTTTTTGCGTTTTTTTTAACAACAAGATGAATCCTAGTTGCTATGGCGAGTTGCTAACCTATACTGACAGCACACAAGAGGATTTTGTGCTGGGCCTGATGACTTTCGTTTTGAAAAAACAAAAAAAGAAAGAAAAACGACTGTGCTAATGCAACAAACCCTAATAATTGTCCCACTTAGGAGGTTGAGATGGATATGTGTTTCACGAAGAGTAACAGAACGTTTGCAAGCTCCGCAAATCGTCACAATATGGTACTAGCTGAACTACTAGTGCCAGAGACCAGACACAGCAAACCAAAAAAAATATATCTATAACGTTATTGTAGCCTCTAACAAGGCTGTTGGGTTCTTATGTCTCCCTCCTGCCACACTAAGCTAATATAACACCCGAACGCTATCTGCAGCAGCAGCAGCTGTTCTCCCTAACGGCATCCAGACAGAGAATGATCCGAGCCGCGCGGGCAGGGCTCAGCCATTCAGGGTTTACCTGATCAGGCCAGCCAAACACTGCATCGATGTGTAAGGGTACCCACGTCTGCTGGGTGGCGTGCAGAGTATCCTGGATTGTGATGGGCTCTGGTATGGCTGCAAAATCAACAAGGCGGGAGGCATTTTCTCGAGTGGCGAAGTATCGTCCGAGCAACGAGCAGCGACGAGACGCTAAGCTCGAACGAGCATCAAGTCGGGATGAGTGTGTTGTGTCTATTAGCCAGAAGCTGAAACTTCTAATTGGACATTTCTGGTAGTCATATAATGCAGAACAAGAGGGAGGGCACCCCCAAAAAAATGTTTCACGGTTCTTGCTACCCTTTTATGATCAAAATAATAAATAAATAAAAATTCATAACAAGAAACAGCCACAATAATAACAACCCCCCCCGCACAAAAAGCAAACACCCACATTAAAAGGTGGGGCGTACCTTTCTTTCCCATCCCTCTCACTCGTTTGCCGAAAAAAAGGGCGGCGTAAGTGGAGATGTCAGAATACCCCCACTTTAAAGTGACCCTTGTAAATGATTAATCATTTGAGATAGTTATGATATGTCTCACCACTGTATTAATGAAGAACGCTTTTGTGTTTTATCGAAAGGTCTGGGTTTTGTTCCCACAGAAAACCTTGATGTGTAAAACACACACTAGACGTATAAATTTATTTAATAAATTCGCAGTCAAAGGCCTTTTTCTCGTTGGTGAGTTGGTTCTGCCCCACGAATTCCATGAGTGCTTGCAAATTCCGTTGATTTACAAAAGTTTATAAGGATTCTGACAATTTAAAACATTTGCAATACACAACATAAAACCAAACCCATACTGGAGACAGACACCAAACTACGACCCATTACACATATGGATGTGAAACCCCAAGCACATTTTATCCTATTCCACGATCAAAGTCATTTCATCAATACTTCATGGACCTATTCCTGTGAATTTCAAGAATAGGTAAAAAGCAAAAAAAAACCAAAACCAATACACTAAAGAGAAAAGGGTTAAAAGGGTGGGAAGAAATAAAAAACATCTCCTATAACCCACAGAACCATTACTACCAAACTTACCCCGGAAGAGTCTAGTGCCCATCACAAGCCTGGCCAAAAATGAGATCTTCTCTTTAGGTCAGCGGATAAACGGGGGAAGACAGTTATTTTGCTTTTGTGATTTGAGATAGAGCTGCCCGTATTCTTTCAGCTACACTATACACACGAAATCAAAGGACGATCCTTTTCCCAGCTAGAGAAAGAACATCGGCCCGCTTATCAACACTCCGCCGACTTAGTGTGATAATGCAATGTTATCTCAGTTCACGATTGCCCTCCACCCATTCTCCCTTCACATCGACACCATCCGAACACAATGCCACCCCTGTTTATAGTGCACAAACAAGATAGGTTATTCTATTCTTGTTTTATCCGATAGCACAATTCTAAAGGTCCAATTTAGCATCAGGTCCACTTATAGTGAGCTCCCCGCCACACCCGCTCGCGTGGCTCATTGACATCATCCACTCTAATTGTCTGCACATTGCTCCACTGATAAACTGTCTCAGCTAATGGTGAATCTGTCAAGCATAGTTATAATCGCAGAAACCACTAATACTTAAATGCAGATTACTAATCCTCCACGCGACCAGGTCTGAAGCGTTTGGAGGCTATCGCATCTAATGGCCCCGTGGACAGCTCACGAAAGATCACCCATCTTGGTAACATCTTGAACGCACCCCTTGGGACAAAGACTTCTTCCTCGCGGACTTTGAGAAGTTACGTCTCGATATACTAACTATTGAACATTCACTGGGTTCTAGAGTGCTTGAAATTATCCCCCAACACGATAATCAACAATCCTACAGATACACAAACAACTTTGCTTGAAAGCCTCTATTCATTTGAAAATAAACTAACTTTAACCCATGGGAACAAATCTCCCAGAAAAAGCACGGCCATGGGGACAAAAGTAGCTCCATCATAGCAAATCTATTATGAACATCTTCGAAAAATATTTACATTATACCGGGAAGCGAGCATTGTGTACCCTGCTATTGTCTCAAGATCACTCGAGATTTATCATACGTAGGGAGGGGGGGAAGACATCCTCTGAAAACAATATATTGCAGAAATAACTTAAAAACGAGTGGGGACTACTTTTTACCCGAATTACAACGCACAGAAGGGGCATCTGCCTAGAAATCGGCCCACCAAGATGAAAAATTATTCCAGCCCATTTTTGCACAGTAGATGTTACACGTTATGGCTTCCATCGTACATCCTACCCCACCTCCTAGTCAGTTTAGCGCTGAGGAGCACCTGCTGGACACCCAAATTATACCCCACCACCCATGCTGTGTCCTTGAGAACGCTTCCCGCACCGCCATCTCCCCCCGGTCCTCCAAAGGCCTGGTCTTCTAAGACACAGTCGCAGTAGCACATCGCCAGTCACCCACCCCCCTCACTGCCCAGTCGAACCCAACCATCCAAGCACATTCATTGTAGGCTACGCCACAATATCACGCAGATTACTCATATCTGTTGTTGCAGGGATCAGCAGTGTACACCACAGACGTCTTATACTTGGACATGCCACGTCCACGCAGCGGAAAACCTTGAGTGAATTCCCCTTAAATTTTATATGTAACACATTAACGGAACCCATAATCGGAACCGACTGCGCAGATTTGCATTAGGTTTAACCCACGAAAACATCGCTTAAGCTCTAGAAGGGACTCCAGTGAAGCATATACGCTCCAGCTCCCCCAAACAAAAAAAAATAAATAACACACCCCTAAGCATCCACAAAGGAAGCGCAAAAAGTCAAACCCCAATGCCTTACGTAGATTATTAAACATCCAACTTAGAGGATAGCATGCACTAAAAGCTCGGTGCTCGTATTCGAGACAAACCTTTCCAGATGCTCGAGGGCTCGTTCGACTACGAACCCCATTGAAGTCAATGGGAGAAGCCGAGCATTTTTCAAGGACAACGGGTTGAACGGGAAACGCTTGGCAAACTCTGGGGAAACATAAGGAACAGGATGGAAACACACGGAAGTGGACAGGAACCAGCAGGGGCAGCATGCAGGGAGCCTCTGAGGCTGCTTAATCGCACAAATTATGCCAAAATTTAGGGCAACAAGCAGCGATGACAGAGTGACGGACTGAGGCTCGTATAAACATCTAAAAAATCCAATAATGACCTGACCTATAGAAGAGGCAGCCGGGCAGCGGCCGCAGCGGCAGGCTCGAGAGTGGCATGGCGAAACCCTCAATGCGACTAAACCAACCACTGGGTGGCAGAGGGAACCAACGGAGGTGGAGCAAGAAGCGGCTGAAAGGATTTACTATGTGAAACAAAAGGTTGCCGGTATATTTAGTCGATACCACGCATGGTGGCGACATCGTGACAAGTTCAAACGTATTGGTGAACACCCGAAAAATGAGCCTGACTCCGTCGTGTGATAAGGGGACGGACATGTGGAGGCAGCCAGGAGACGACTTCCATGATTAAGATGGACAGTATGGGGCATCCATTGCTTATATGATTGAAACTTCAGTCTTCCAGCATGGCGGCAAAAGATCCGCGAGTTCCAGGTATGTATCTGGTGAAAACCACCCGAACTGTGCCGAACAGCTCGTTTGATAAGGGGATGAGGTGGTATATCTTTCCACCTTCCAGGCTCTGGGGTATGAGAGTTGATGTGCCATGGCGACCTTGGTGGACGCTGTGGAGGATTGTGGAGGCGAAAGGCACAAGGAAACAGCAGGGGAGGTCTGCATGGATGCCTTGAGGTGCCTAATCTTGCGGATGGAGCTGGCGGGTATGCTCCAGGCAAGTCACAAGCCAGGGTTCTCGGCTCCTTCCCCACCTCAAAATGCGGCCTGGGGGCCAGAAGCGTTTATTTGAAAGAATTATATTCTCACAGGCGTCGGGTCGTTTGCATTTTCATCTCGGAAATAATGGAATAGCATAGCGGTTCTATTTTTAAAGTTTTTCGGAACTGGGGATTCATGATTAAGAGCGACCGTATGGGGGCATCCATATTGCGCTGCATGATTGAAACGTCCGCAGCATGGCGGCGACAGATGGGCCGAGTTCCACTATGTATCTGGTGAAACACCCGAAACTTATGCCTGACACAGCTCGTTATAAGGTGCAGAGTAGGAGGCAGAAGGTAGTAGTAGATTAAAGGTGCGCAGTTAAAATTATGTTAGTTGGATCTTGGAATGAGCTGGCGCTCCGATGCCAGGCGAGCTTTCGACTGATACAGGCCTCTGTCTATGGCTTCCTCCCAAACAGCACTTCTAAGAACCTTTTGTATAAGAGCAGTGTAGTGTGGTCTAACGTTTGGGTTTATGGCGGGTGAGGGGAAATGGAACAGATGCGCAGGAAGCGCTGACATAATATCGGTAAAAGATAAAAGTTTGCCAGTATATTTGTGGGATAACACGCAGGTGGCGACAAAGTTAACCAGTTGATGTGGAGCCATGAAAACAACCCAAAAATTTGCCTGCACCGCCGTTTGATAAGGGCGAAGATGTATGGAGGGCAGAAAATAAGACTTAGGAGGCAGGTATGGAGATGATGTGTAGAGGTAGAAATGGAGACAAAGGTGGAGGCAGCTATAAGAAAAGTGTGGAGGGTGCTCTGGGGACAAGTAAATGGATAGTGGACTGTGTGTGGCCGTCCAAAAGTGTTAAACAGAGGATGCAGGTAGGTGGTCCTCCAGAAAAATTAAATCGATTGAGTCCTATAAACGAGAGCTAGTGGCCCTGGCAAAAAAATAGCCAGTTTCCTCTGCTTTGTTACAAAGAGGAGGAGAAGGAGGAAAAGCGGAGGAGGAGTGCATAACATATTCAGGTTGTAGCTTTCACCTGGTGGAGAAGGAAATCCTGAGAAATCCAGGCTTTATTCATCTTGATAAGTGTCAGCTTGTCAGCGCTGGTCAGTCGACAGGCGTGTACGGTTCTCGGTGTGATGCACCAGTTGCATGCAAAAACACCCGACTCAGCCCACAGCTAAGCGGCAGGGCAGGCAAGAACCTCAAGGCGTACTGCGGCCAGTTCGTGCCACATGTCAGCTTTGAACCAGAGGTAGGGAGCTGTGTGATCATTAGGATGATGGTATGTCAGATACGTACTCCTCCATCTTATGAAAGATCAGCCCTACTCTGCCGAAAATGAGGACAGGGGACAGGTCAGTGGGTGAATTAAAACTGGCACAGGCCTTGTAAGATACCACCGCAAGTGTTGGAAGCTGCTGCCGCCTACTCGCCCTCGACTTGTCCCGCAGAAGTCAACCTGGCTGTTCAGAAGGGAAACTACTGTTTCAGCGTGTGCACCAGGGCCTGCTGGGATTCTGCATTCCAACACTCCTTTCCTCTACGGGATGAGAGTGGAAAGTTTTGCTTTACCGTTGGTCCAGGAGAGTATACCCAGTATCGGTGAGGAATAAATTATTTAACGCCGAGGGTCAAGGGATAGGCAGCCTAGCAGAAATCTGCCATATGACGCCAGAGTCCCACGCGCAAGAATCACTCCTATCACTGGCATGACGCATTCTCCTCTCCTCCAACTCCTCCAAATCATCTGATCCTGCCCATACACGCGAACGTGAAGGACGGCAATGCTCCCTCTTCTGCGATGAGAAACAGAAGAGGGTGCTTTGGCTATCAACACGGGAATCTTCTTCCCCAGTTCTTTGACGAGCGCCAAAGCTCTGACTTCATGGAATGCAGAGAGCTTTTCAACAGTGCCAAGCAGCGGGATGGGGAGGCTGAGGATGGGGCCTCGCGCGGACCATCTGGGGTGACTCCTAAAAGTTACTCAGCACCTGAAATATCGACATCCACGTCCATCCTCATTGTAGACTTGAGGAAGTGACTGACCTGACTACCAGTTCTGGTGGAAGTTGAAATCTGGCAGTCTACAATGCTCTGCGCTGCTGGAAAACTCTGGAAACCTGGTAAAGGTGAATTCACACCTCATGGGCACGCGCACATCTAGGTGAGCAGCAGTTGGAGGCGGCCTGCGCTGCCCTGAGAGTGGCCAGAATCTGTGATGGACTTCTGAAATGCGCACAGATGCGCACTTTAGTGACAAATCAGACAGATTGGGGTATGTCTTGAGGAAGCTGAACTATGAGATTACACATGGCCAGGAATGGCACATGTGTCGAGTTGCAGAGCCGCCACCAGGTTACGGCGTTGTCAACACACAACCATGCTGGCTTAGGTTCAGCGGTGCCGCACAGATCAGTCTGCGCCCGTGATGCCCTGTAATAGCTCTTGGGCGGTGTGCCTTTTATCGCTCGGCTCAGCAGGCTTGAGCACGCCTGCTGTCGTCTTAGCGACAGCACTGCTGCTTTGTGCTAGGAGCTACCGACTGATGGCGCATGCCCACGGATTGGTACTTCGAGGAGGAGGTTGGAGGAGAGGTGGGAGGAGGAGGAGGCATCGTAGGCCTGAGAGACCTGGACGAGGTAGGCCCGCAATCATTGGCGTCAGCCATGTATGCCAGCACCAGGGTCAGACCGGTCCCACCTCCCACCCAACTAACCCAGTGCACGTCAGCGATACCTAGTGGCACTGCCCGGCAAGACTCGTCCAAGTGTCCGTGGTCAGTGGACCTGGTCAGAACGGCGTTGGTTAGGGCAGGATGATGTTGTCTGAATGTGCTGGTTTGCCGGGGGGAGGAACATCTGGAAAGTAGGGGTGGCGAGGACCAGACACGAGGGCGGCCGCCGCCATGATGATTGGAAAGGCATCAGTCTCTTCAGCCTATAGGGCAGATATCGGCTAAGCAGTTGGAGATGTGGAGTTGCGGGCTGAGGCGTGGGGTGGGGGCACTTACTCCTATTGCGCGCAGGTCTGGGGTAGGAGGAGCTGACTGGCTGCGCATGGAGGACATTGGTGCGATGCTGTGGAGGATCGTGGAGGAGAAGTGTGTTTTAGACACGGGAGGTGTTTAGGCCGGGTTTGGCAGGGGCTGACAGCAGAGGCATCAGTGACACAGGGAAGGAGCAGTGGTGGCCAGGCCGGAGGGACACGGCCTTGGTTCCCCCCCCCCCCCCCCCTTCCCCTTTTTTTCCCAATTGAGGGGGGCGTTTAGCATGCATATGCCGCCGCATACTGGGGGTGGTTAAGCGGATGGTGGTGGAACCCTTGACCTGGTGTGGCACCGGTTTGCACACACAGTCCGTCGGTCACCCGGTGTTTCTTTAAAGAACCTCCAGATTCTGAAAATCTAGCCTTGCCACGGGAGCTTCACTACGTTGAAAACATTTGCGCTGATGCACCAGCTCTGCCTGCATCTCGTTCTGGCCCCACCACTGCCTCTGCCAACCTGTTCTCGCCTCCGTTCTCGAAGCACAGTGTTCACCCGGCCTATCAACAAGCTTGGGTCTGTCAACCTCATACCTCCGATCCCTCAGTATGCTCCCCCCTCGGACTTCCTGCCTGACAACAAACTCACCACTCCTGACAACCATGTTCCTCACGTCCGACACCTCTTTCCACTTCTTCCACTATCCACTATGTCATCATACCCACAGACTGCGACTGGTGGAAACCGGGACGGAAAAGAGCTCCGCGAACCGGACCATGGTTGTGACTCTGGAAGGTCCAGACAAAAACCGTGCCTAGAGTATGCTGGTTTCAAATGCCAAATTTTCTGGGAGGGGCAGACAGGGGGGACGAGGTTGAGGTGGAAGGAATGCCTGATTCGGGACAGGGGGCGACTGCGTGAGACTGACCTGGGGACAAATGGCTAGAAGCCCCTTGTCGCATCCACGACATCACCTGTTCGCACTGTTCTGGGCCTCAAACATTGCTCTACCACGGGTCCCAGTAACTTGAGACTGAACCTAGGGAGTGGTAGCTTGCCCAGGCCACTGCCTTGACCCCAGCAGTAATGGGACGCCCACGCCATCGTCTCTACCATAGCCCTCGGGTTCAACATTAAAATTAAGTGTTAAACGGTAAATATTTTTGTGTTTTTTGTCGTTTTTGTTTAGGTTTTTTAAGAAAAACTATACTTCTATTGCTATGGATAGTTTCTAACCTACATGACAGCACACAACGGATTTTTTTGCTGCGCCTGATGACTGTAGTTTTGAAAAAAAAAGAAAAGAAAAAGAGGTGCTGCCTAATTCAATCCAAATCTAATAAATTGTCCCACTAGGTGTTTTGAGATGGAATGTGGGCCACTAAGAGGCTAATAGAACGGTTCGCAAGTCTCCCTGAAAGTGTCACCATATGGTACTAGACTGCACTATGTGCAGCAAGCCCCGCACAAGCAAACAACATAAAAAATATATAACGCTATTCTAGCCCTAACAAGGGCGGTTGGGTTATTGTAGAATCATTCCTGCCAACAGTAGCTTAATATAAACACCCTAACGTATCCCTGTAGCAGCAGCAGCTTCTCCCTCACGGCTCCAGAAGAGCATGATCCGCGCAGCGCGGGCAGGGGGCTAGTCTATTCCAGGGCACCTGATCAGGCAGCCAACCACTGCTCTCGATGGTAAGGTACCATGTCATGATGGGTGGAGTTGCAGGAGTTTCCTGGTTCTGATCTACTCTGTTTCTGGCTGCCAAAAATCAAAACGGCGGGAGATGCCATCTTCTCGAGCTGGCAAGTATTGTTACGAGCACGAGAAGTTTAGCGGTATGCTAATGTCGAAGAGCAGCAAGCTCGACGGTGTGTTCGATCATTCTATCAACATCATTCAACTAACAGCACTGGCGAAACATTTAATATGAAACCCTTCAGTCTCATTGCAAAAGTAGTAAATATGTTATTTATCTTATTGAATTCCAAAGTGGCCTCCAATATGTGGAGAACCACCAAGCTCTGCATGGTAGAGTCAATCAATAGATTTAACCCCTGACGACCGCGACGAACTTATCGTCCCTCGTGCAGGCAAGGGGTATAGAGAGAGCGACGATCTGAGCTCTCTCATACACCGGGTATGGCTGTATAATACAGCCAACACCCGCTGTCACTGCCGGTCGGTGCTGGCACCGATCGCGGCAGTTAACCTGTTAAGTGCCGCGGCGAACCCGACCGGCACCTAACTTACAGTTAATGGATTCCCGATCGCGCCCCCTGGAACGCATCGGAGGGCGGCGATCGGTTTGCTATGGCAGCCTAGAGTCTCATTGAGACTCGTCAGGTGCCAGGTGCAATGATTTTAATAGACACCAGAGGGCAGGCTATTAAAAATCATTGCAATAGAGTCACTACGGCATACAGTAGTATTGCAGTATATAGTTAGCAATCGGACCGCAGGGTAAATTACCCTGGAGGATTAAATATAATATAAAACAAAAAATTGTAATTTTTTTTTAAAATATGAAAAATGTAAAAAAACAGTAAACGGTAAAAAATCATAAACACAATTAGGCATCGCGCGTCCAAAAGTCCGATACATCAAAATAGTTAGCGATTTTTCCCAGCGTTTACCCGTAACGGAAATTGACGCCAAAGTCGAAAATGCCAATTTTTTGTCATTTTGAAAAATATTAAAAATTCTATAAAAAGTGATCCAAAAGCCAATCAGTCCTAAAAGAAAGCGTTAAAAACGTCCATCAAAGTCGCAAAAAATGGACACCACCCACAGCTCGACCACGAAGTATGAAAAAGTTATTAGTGCCAGAAAATGAAGAATTTTTTTTGTACATAAGGTTTACATTTTTAAATGTTATGAAAACATTATACAACCTGTACAAATTGGTATCCTCGTGACTCGTAACGACCAAAGAATAAAATAGACGTGATTTGGGGCGTCATTGAAAGCTGTTAAATCCAGCCCACAAGAAAACTGACGCAAATGCGCTTTTTCCCGCTTCCCAGTATACGGCATGAATAATAAATACCACACTATGAAGTCAAGTTTGTTAAACAGAAACAGCTCAAAAGGTCTTTACATGGAAACATATAAAAAGTTACAACTGTTTTGAAGGTGGGAGTGAAAATGAAAATGCAAAAAACAAAAAGGGCCAGTCCTAAGGGTTTAGGTAATAACAAGGTGCCAGCCATGGACTGTCCAAACATTTGTACAATCAATTAGTGCGAAGGGAAGATTAATATCGTCCGATAGATTATATTGTTCCAGATATCAACAATAGATTTGAGAAACTGAAAAGAACATCTATTGGATATACAGATTAACACTCTCAAACCGCCAGATCTCAACGAATGACGGAGCCTTATGAACTGATGTATCTCCAGTCCCAGAAACCTCGATTATATTTGAAATTACATTAATGACATGAATTACAAAAATACTTTACCTTCCCACTGTAATTCAGGGTCTCCTAATGCCATATCCACTGGCCTCGACTCCTCCGAGCCACACGGGATCCAATAATGCACGACGCGCTGGTCACGCTCATAACTAGACGATGGAGCGAAAGGGAGTGAAACATTCTTGTCCGAGCCTGTGGATGGCCGACGCCAGCTTAGGTATCGAACTGCCGTTGCTCGGACAGAGTATTCTTAGCCCGCTCGGCAGAAAATGCGCAGACTTGCCCCGCCGTTTTGCTTTTTGGCAGGCCAGGACAGAAACAGAGCCAATCAAAGCCCGGAGACTCGCACTCACCCTATGATGACCGTCCATACGGCGCATGTAATGACACTCACCTGACTGCCATCCCCCGAAATGCATCTTGCATCGCACCTAATCTTGTTTATGTGTTGGCTACAGGACGTGGAGCAGACAACGATCCCGAATCAGGGTGGAAAACCTTGTGTCTGTGGTATCTATCAGAAGACTACGTCACTGCTTGCACCTACTGCAGTCTCGTAATTGTTCCATAGTGTGATTTGACATTGATATCTCATCTGTGAAGGGACGATGCCGTATGGGTACTGCATGCGCACGAGCTCTTGACGAGTGTCGTCCCGAGGGTCATGTCGCTGCACAATTTTCCGCGATAGTTTCTATATATGATGAGTCGAATAACGAGTACCCGAGCATTTTAGTGCTCGCTCATCTCTAGTCGTAACCTATTTTGGATCCCGCCAGCTTCCGTAGTTTATCCTGCAGCTCATCGTGAGGAACATCGCATTCATTGCATTACATCAGCAGTACAAGAATTCTCCCAAGCTATCATACTATCAAGTAGCTTGCTCGGTAACCTTCTAATATATAATATATATTTATATTTTACATTTTATCTTATTCCGCTCCAATTCCTTTATCCTTCAAACCTATTTAAGCATGTTTTATTTATATTACAACCCTTCTGCGGACATAGACTTGTTAGCCTAATACGGTGGTAATATGTCTGGTTTTAATAATATGTATTTTTGTATATTGAATTTTTTACTATCGATCTCTCCATTTTATCAATGAGTGCATTTTACTATATGTTTTTATTTACATTTATGACATCATGATTACATCACCGGGGGGAGTGTTTCCCGCCCAGAAAAATGCTTATAAACTTGTATCTGTCTCTGCAATGGATAATGTATTGAACTGATGAAGGGCCCGGTACGGACCCGAAACGCGTCATCTAGCCAATAAAGAAACCATAAAATTACATTAAGAGGTTTCACTAATTTGAGGAACTGGCGCCGTGAGATATCACCTGGATACACATTACCTATCTGTTACCACACTACCTAGACGACTCCACGTCTCGGATACCAGGGAGGCAGCCGGATCCAAAGCTTTATTACAATACAAGCCCTTTGAACGCGTTGTACCGGTTGTACAACCAAAAAAGGTGAGCGCAACTAAAAAACCATACAACTATTGAGTTTTGTTTAACAAATCTCACACAGTTGATGCCTGTTTTCGTGTTCCCCTTTTTATATATATTTCTCCGATGTTTGAAACACTGAATTCAATGTGAATAGTGATCAAGATTTTGTTACCACTAATGAGTTTAAAGGAAACCTACCACTTTAAAATTGTACTTATAAGCATCAAATACTGAGCACCATCTCAGGGTGAGCTGGTGCCGGAGCATATCTTCATTATTTTCATAAAGCTCTGTAATGCTTTTTAACACTTTTTTTCATTTTATATTCTAAGCAGCTTCTGCGCACGGTGGTACGCGCTCGGCGACCGTGCGTGCATGACGTCACTGGCTCTCCAGCACTTCCTATTCAGGTGCACACACGGTCGCGCGCATTGTGCGCCGAAGCTGCTTAGAATATAAAGATTGAAAAAGTGTTAAAAAGCATTACAGCGCTTCATGTAAATAATGAAGATATGCTCTGGCACCAGCTCACCCTGCACGGTATTTGATGCTTATAACTACAATTAGTGGTAGGGTTCCTTTAAAGATTTTCTGTTTCACAATCAAAATACATTAATAACATTAAAGGGTTTTCACATAGATAATACTCAATTGAACATGGTCTGACCTGCCAAATATGTCACTTCTAACCGCCAATTTTATCCTAAAAAAATCAAGGGTTGCTGTCCTGGATGATTTACATGGGTTACTTGACAAGGAACTAAAAGAATTACATGAGGCAAATACCACCATAAGTAGTAGAGATAATTTAAGTAAAAAGAAACAAAGGAAAGCCATTTATGACATCAAATCGAATACTATGTTGTGGATACTAAATTATATGAAAATTCTATGTATGCCAAGTTAAATCAAAACCATACATGCCATAAACTTAAAGAAAATCCTGTTAATGCCTATTAATTATTGAAATTACTGGAGGAGGGAGTTAGTATGGGTGTATTAACCAAAAAACATTCCATTTATTTTGAATACCCAAATGGTTTGCCCAAAATGCAAAAGCCTATGTCGCCCCCACCCCCACCCCTAAGACCGATCATTGCAGGCATGGGTTCATTAAGCGAAAAATTAAGTAACTTATTACATATAAATCTACAACCCTTAGTTCAAAGAATTCCATGTTACCTGAGAGACTCATGTTCTGTTTTACAGGCCATGAGTAATAGCAATTGGCAAAGTAATTATACATGGGTTACTTGTGATGTTATTGCCCTTTATTCTTGTATTCCCCAACAATTTGCAATGAAAGCTCTCAGTTACCATCTATAAAAATACAGTGGTAATAACAACTACCTTCAAGAATTTATTATCATGTCAATGGAATATTTACTTTTGCTTTATTGGAGACTATTTCTTGAAATTGAGGGAGCCCATATGGGGTCTAGGTTTTCTCCCTTAATAGCAAATATTTTATGGCTTATTGGGAGGAGGTCGTCATCTATAAATCTGCCTTTCCTTTTTATCAGACATTGTCTGGTATTGCAGATTTATAGATGATGTCCTTATAATTTGGCAGGGTTCACATGAGAGAGGTATGAGTTTTTGCCAATATATTAACAATAATCAATTAAATCTTAAATTTACAGGTGACCTCTCATCTAAAGAAATTCTTGGATTTCTTGGATTTAATATTCTTGTTCACACTTCACCTCAATTGGTGAATGTGATACTAGAAGCCACAAGTTGTCACCCTGTCCATACAATCAAATCTATTCCTTTTGGTGAAATAGTCTGAGGTGAAATTGCTCAAGTGACATTACATTTAATGAGCAAAAAGAAATATTAAAACATGATTTATGCAGTTGTGGCTACAGGAATTGGATGAACAGGGCCTGTTCCATCACACAACATTAAACACAAAAGGACATTTTGTCCTCTATCTAATAAGAAAAGAATAGGTGATAAAAATAGAAAAGTGTTTTTTTTTTCTACCAGGTTCAGTACCAATTATAAGAATTTAGTGTTCTATTATTTACAAATATTTACCGTTATTGAAATCGATATAGAAAGCTGGTCCATGATGGCGACATTACCATCAAGCCAGCCGATAAAGGCGGGGCTGTCGTCATCATGGACACTGCGACCTACTTGGCAGAGATCGCCGCCAAATCAATGACGTTGATGTTTATAAACGCATTCCTGGTGATCCCAAGTTTGATATTGCCCGCAAGATAAAATCTTGTCTTGATACAGCTTTAACCGATGGCATCATCACAGAAAGCATGTGCAATACTTGACAGTGTTACATCCCATCAATCCGGTGCTATATGTTCTCCCTAAGATACATAAATCGCTTGTCAACCCCCTGGACGACCTATAGTATCCGGTAGTGACCCATTTTTTCCCATATTGCCATCCTCCTCGATGAGATCTTGAGGGACTTTGTGACACACAGTAGGTCTATATACGCGACACCGCTGATTTCCTACATAAACTACAGGCAGTTGACATCACGGGATGTGACAGCCTGTTATTGGTTTCATTTGACGTAGGTCTCTCTCTACACTTCCATTGACCACACGAGAGGGTTTGGGGCAGTCGAGAGTGTCTCTCCAACACCAGATATCCCCCAAAGACGATCTCACTTATATTGGAGCATTACATTGATACTACATCATATTATTTCTTTCGGAATGAGTTTTCACTAGTTACGGGGTGTGTGCCATGGGGGCAAACATGGACCCACATATGCAAATATTATGATGATGTCGTTGGAGGAGGGACTTGTCTATGTGTCCCACCACTTCCAGTGTTCTGAGGTGTGGAGATACATAGACGTGTCTTCTCTATGGACAGGCACTCTTGAGGACCTCTTAGCATTTCCTCCTACCTAAAATTCTATTGACGATGAAACAAATTCCAGTTGTAACATTCAGACTTGAACATCCAGTTCCTAGATGTATCAGTCACAGTGAGGGTAACACACTGTCTACTGATCTTTCACAACCAACGGACAAAAACACTTTACTCCGTATGACAGTTGCCCATCACGCCCGATGTGAATACCTTACCCCTGGACAGTTCCTCAGGATTAAGAGAATTTCCATACGGAAAGAAAAATACATAAACAATGCCAAGAAATGACTGATAAGTCCTACGAGGGGGTACCCAAAAAAATCATCACAAAAACATGACTCTGGCCGGGAACCATAATAGAGAGGACCTTTTACTACCCAAAAATAAAACGCCGTCCCAATAGAATTCCATTATTCGACATTCACAGACCAAGTGATCGGGTCACATCGATCATAAAAAAAACAACTGGGGGATACTATCCAGAGAACCATCGGTGTCCCCGAATATAGAACCCCCCATAAATCTTACCGCCGCGCCCAGGAAACAGCGGTGACGCATTGTCAAATCCGACATTGGACCACTAAGAACCCCGGTTCAAAGGGGGCTATTGGGTAATGTCCGCACGGGCAGTTTTCCTTGCAGGTCTTGCATAAACTGCTCTCTTATGATAAAAGGGGAAACTTTTTCCCACTCTGGACGTACCTACAAAATACGTCACTATTTGACATGCAATAGCGAGTTTGTCATATACATGCTGAGCTGCCCTTGTGGTTTAAAGTACATCGGGGAAACGACCAATGAGTTCAAGGTGAGAATAACACACCATAAGTATACTATCAGAAAGGGAAAACGCGACTTACCCGTCAGCCGACACTTTTGTGAGGCTGGACACCTTGACTCCCAACTTCGTTTCACACTCATTGACCACATTCCCCCCTTGAGAAGAGGTGGGGATAGAAGTCTATTATTGAGAAAACGCGAACTGATGTGGATTCACCGACTCAACACTTTACAACCACATGGTCTTAACATAGAATATAACCTTACCAGTGTCATTTGAGTTATAATCTGTTCTTATATGGTTTCGTATCAACTGTATACTGTATGTCTTTATTTCTCATAATCATAGATGTAGACCAACACTGGGAGATACCCTTATGTCCAATCTAATGTGTTTTTCTTTTTTTCTTCTTTTACGTTAGATACGTCCCTACACTACCACCCCCATCCGACTGACGATCTCTCTTCCACGTCTCCATCTGATTACCGGTCCACTCGCTCCATCCACCAAAAAAAAAATATTTCTTCGCAAAAATTTTTTTTCGCATTGAGGTGGGATTTCCCAATATATGCAACTTTGGACCTTGGTACCACTACCGAATTCCTGAAAGGAAACGGGCTGGTCATTCTGATCAGCTCCGCCCCCTACGGGCAGGTAGTCCATAGAGTGAGCAGTAACCACTATCACTCACCATAGGTACCGCCAAGATCCATACAATTTTGTTTTTTGATTTACACACATCTCTATGCATCTATTTGCACTTTGATGCTCTTTGGAATAGGTCTGCCCTGACCTAAAATGGCCGCCGCAACTTCTCCATGCCTAGAGCACATGCTCGCTCCTAACCGACATCACTTCCGGTTCACAGATGACGTCACTTCCGGTTCGCAGATGATGTCACTTCCGGTTGGCGCCCAAAAACAGGTGGATGGAGACGAGCCACCGATTACACATGAATGAAGAGGAGGAGACGTGGGCGGGGTCGAGATACCGGTGGGCGGACTGTATTTTAGCACTTTATACTATGTTTGTTTACACGCTTGTTTGCACAAAAAAAGATATCACTGTTACATTTACTATTGCTTATATCAATACCCAATGTATCTTTTTTATAAATGTATTGATTTTTATTGTGTATCATATTTATTGTCACTATGTACCTTGACCAATCAGCTACCTGCTTGGTCCTTAAATGTTTGGACATGCACATTGCACTTCATGCTTGAAAAAGGCGTGCCACAACGCCGAAACGTTGCACATGGAATAAAAGCTTCACCCTTTTCCACGTACTTTGGAGTGCTGCCTCTTTCCTACAGATATAGAAATAGATATAGAAAATTGTAAACCAGATAGAATAGATAAATAGATAAAAAATTGCCCAGTGTTCTGTCCCTTCTAGAAACACATTTTATTCCATCATTAAGAATATTGCTCAAAATTGGATCGCAATTTTGAGCAATATTCTTAAAGATGGCAAAAAAAGTGTTTCTAGAAGGGACAGAAGGCTGGGCAATTTTCTATCTCTCAGTGATTATCAAGAAAATAAAGCTAATAAAACGTGTCTTACGCAAAAAGGTTTTTTCCCTGTTCAGATAGTAGATGTAATATGTGTAAATATACCAAAAAATGACTGGCCACTGCATCTGATGAACAGAAAACATACAAGTTGGTATCCTTAATGAATTGTGAAACCGAGCATGCAGTTTATCTGATAAAGTGCATAGGTAACATACATAGGTAACACTAACATAAAAATCAAGGATCGCATCAGCGAACGTTTATCTGATATAGCTAAAAAGAATAGTGGTGTATCGGGTGCTACATAAACACTTTATGGATAAGACTTATGTGTTATCCAATGATGTAGATAGGATGTGCATGCCTAGCCATAGCATGATTGTCACTCCATATGCATTAAGGTTATTATTTAATGTCTCATTGTAATGTGGAGGTTAGATATGACATAGCATTAGACCCCGTGGTCTTTGTGAATATACCTAAACCTGCCTTAGAGAATTGCCCATATTTATTAATGTGTTTGCGCCTGTAATCTGTCTGACTGTGCACTGAAAAGAATGTGAAAACTGCTTGCACATGTATTTATAAAGTGTCTGGGCCAGTATTGTGTCTGCAGCGCCACAAAATTCTGCACCTAATGGGGTGTTCCGGTGATGATTTGGAGAGTGTACCACATTTATTACAGCGACTCAACATAACTGTATTTTAAAAGTTCACCAAAAAAAAAGTATTCTAAAAGTAAAATTAACCCATTAGCTCTCTGGGTCCGATATATCCCATATCCCATAACATATAAAGACACATATAACACAACAAAAGTCTAAATCATAACATAAACCCCACATATACTGTATCACAGCGTCCGTAACAACCGGTAGAATAAAAGTAAATTATTGTTGAATCTGCATGATGAAAGCCATAAAAAAACTGTAAAAAACACCAAAATTTATGATTTTTACCTATTGAATGCCACAAAAAAGCAATAAAAAGTGATCAAAACAACATTTGTACTTCAGAATGATACTGTTGCAAAGTACAACATGTCCTGCAAGCCATCAAGCCATCAACCAGCTCCACAGGCAAAAAAGTAAAAATATTATGCCATGAGATGCGAAAATGTTAGATTTTTCCCCACATTAGGGTTTTATTTGGCAAATTTGGTAAAACATAAGAAAACATATTCAAGTATGGTATTATTGGGCTATACAGTGAACACAAAAAAAAAGTTAAAAATCCAGTACAGAATTGATGCTTTTCTACTCCTGCCCTTAAAAAAAAACTTCTTAAATTTTCAACAACCCCAAAATGGTAACACTGGAAAAAGCATCTCGTCCCGCAAAATAATGTCATCACATCACAACAATACTGAAAAAGCTAAAATTTTATAGCCTGAAAAAGGGGCCAATAAGAAAACTAAAATCTTGTCAGTTGTAGGGCGCTCCTTCCGTACTGCACCTCGCCTGCGTTCTCTGTACTCAGGAGAAATTGCATAACAAATTGTATGGTGGGTTTTCTCTTTTTATGTTTTGGAATTGTATAAATTTTAGGGCTAATTGAACGTATAACTGACAAAATTTGAACATTCTAAATGTCACCTCCATTTTGATGTAATTACTATGAAAATCTTCCTAACAGCTGTTTCTGATAGTTTGAGGGGCGCAGATTTGAAAATGGGTTGATTATATAGGGATGAAAAGGATGAAAATGTAAAGTAGACATATGGGAAATGTTACTCTTACCTATCTCCACCTATATAGGTGGTTAAACTATCTGCCTGAAAACGCAATGATTTCAAAAATAAAAAAAAATCATCACTTTTTAATTTTTTTGTAAATAAATGCAAAACTTATAAGCCACAATTTACCACTAAAATGAAGTACAACATGTTAAGAAACAAACAATCTCAGAATCGTTTTGATAAGTAACAGTGTTCAAAAGTTATAACCATATAAAGCAACGCGAGTCAGAATGCAAAAAATGGGGCTGATCCTTAAAGGGGTATTCCCATCAGGGCATTTGCATTTAATTAAATTCATTTGCCTTATGCAAACATTTCTTCAATTGGATGTTAATTAAAATAATGTTCCTGTGTGAAGATAATTTCTCATAAATGTGGTCATGTTGTCCCTTAGAAACGAGATAGCTTCCTCGGATACGGCCACTTAACACTCTGGCAGCAGTGGCCAGACTCGCGCTATAGAGTCCTGCCGGACCACCAGGATTCAGTGATCATTACTACAGGACGGCTGCAGGACATGCAATAACTCCCGGACATTTATTATACAAAAACAATTTGTTTCTTTGTGAAATCTCTCCAGCAGAGGTGGCCGTATCCGAGGAAGCTGATCTCGTTTCTAAGGGACAAAATCACTACATTTATGAGAAATTATCTTCACACAGGACCATTTTTTTTAATAACATCTAATTGAAGAAGTGTTTATATGTGTCAGATTAATGAAACTGAATGTGAATACCCAGACGAGAATACCCCTTTAAGCTATAAAAAGGCTGCGTCCTTAAGGGGTTAATGAACACTGTGCGCCTGTATTCAATAATCTGGCGCAGTATGCACTACTTTTGATAAATGTGGGCCAATGTCTGTATTCATAGTAGTAGTGTTGAGATTAGTGATCAACCAATGCTATTAATGTACTGTGAGAAACTGAAGAAGTTAAATGTGGATGGGTGATATGTTTCCCCTGGGTTTTCTTATTATGCAAGGTCTTAATGCGTAGGTAGTGTTTTTCCAGCTGTAAAAAACTGTAAATCCGGGAAGTACGGCTCGAACAAGTTATTTGTTGCCCTTGGCCGGATTTATATGACTTTATATGTTAGTGGTGAGTTAGGGAAACTCTCTGTTTAGCTAGCACCCAGACGGGTAGGATTTTGTTTTTGTTTGATGCCTGTATGTGAAGTCTGTTTTATTTTGAACCTGATGCTGGAATAAACGCAGGCAAGACCTGTTTTGGGATTTAATTTGGTTTCAACTGCATCAGGAATCTCTGCAACAACGGCCTCTACTGGGCCAAATCTCCCCCACAGTACCTATGGATTGTGGCATGTCCACACCCACAGCTCTACCTCGAAATTAAGAGAATGGTGTGTCCATTACCTCACCAACCAGCAGACAGACTGTCCCAAAAACTCATCGGTCCATGAGTTTGGGGTTTTTTGGCTGTTGTGATTACAGATGGAAGGGAGAAGACTGACAGCCTGTCACCAGTGGTTGGGTCAGTCCAAAAGTATTTTCATTAAAATCTGTAGAGTCAGGGCATCAAGACTGTGCCCTTAAGGCTCATTTGCATCATTTTTAAAGACCCTTTTTCTGCAAAACCAGGGCATAAGAAGATAAAAGAACATACCCTGCCAGAGGGGGCACACACCAGTATGTCAGTGTCTTTGTTTATAATCTTTCGAACAAGAAAACAAAGAGGGGAGGGTAAGCGAGTAGGTGTCACATCCAAAATATACTAATCAGATCCAAAGAAGAAAAACAGCGGATGTGTAGAAATATCAATTTATTAATTCATAAACAAGACAATAAAAACATTTAAAAACCCAATGAAGGGAATGACAAACATAAAGGACTCTCTTCAATAAGGTATTCCTCACGTAAATGACAAAACAAAAATAGAAAAAATGAACAAGGCTGTCAATTAGATATATATATACACATCATATATGTTGAGGAAGCCCGCCAGAAGGACGATACGCGTGGGGCATCCGTGGGCTCTCCCCCTCATACATTATACTCTCCGTGGGCTTTCCCCCTCATACATTATACTAGGTAATATGATGAATTTACTTTCTGTTTTATTCACTTGAACCTACTCCCTTATGTTCTCTTGGCTGCTATTACTCTGCACACAGAGTGGAGAGGAGGGCTTACATATTTAATATACAGTTCTATACATCACTAATAATGTCCTATACACAAATCACCTGCATAAAATAAATATACACATTCATATAATCATGTATACCCATAAATAACTACAAAAATACATACATACATATGCAATTACATACAGAAATATGCATGCACACACAGGTTATATACCGCTTGTCCATTTATTTAACACACACATGCAAAAGCAGAAATACATGCCTCCTCCATGATCTCCTGCTATGCCCGTCCCCTCCTCTCTTCTCTGACTGCGTCTGCAGCTAGTAGATTCCAGAAGAAGTGCAGACTGTCCAGGAGAGTCTGTGGCGGCCCCCAACTACTTTCATCGGACTCCGGGTGGGGTCCCCAGGCCCCTCTCTAATCAGGGCTGCCTGAACAAATTCTCCTCACCCCCACTGATGGTGGCTGTGAATCCATCCAAGAAACTGGTCTGAGCCTCAAACCATGAAAGTATCAGAAAATCATGACTTAAGTGCAGTACCAGAGCATTATGACTTCACCGTGCAGCAGTAGAATGTAGGCCAACGGAACGGAGAGGTTTTCGTGTTAGGGTGAACCAGACGAGGATGACGTGGGATATTAATTAACATATTAAAATCCCATGCTATATCTAAGAAGGAAAGTGTGGTTAAAGTGTGGAATATGGCCATGATTTACTTAGTGTAGCCCCCTCCATTCTCTTAATTGCTTTTAGACAGAAATGGAATGATTGCTGGAAAGACTACCTGGATTAAAAAAAAGAGAAAGACAAATGTTTATTCTGACCAATCTGTAATACCTAAGCCCATAAATAGCAGATGTTTATTGATGCAAACTTCCCCTCCCCTTCCCATGTGTATGTGCCATGGCACAACACCTTGGAGCAGAGTCTAAATGGCACCTGGTTTTCACCAGAGTCCGCCACAAAGCGTGTTGGACTTGCTTTGGGCATGGTACAACCAGGTCGCTCCACATGCATGACTTTGTCCATGGTGGCGACCAAGGCATAGTACAAAGTCGTAAGGGAAGATTGTGGTTGGGGACAGGCAGGAGGTCGAGACAGGCAGCACAAGATGACAGTCAGGGATGCAGTGGAAGATCAGGACGGGCAGCACTGCATTGAAGTCAATAACAGAACCGGGGTCACAACAGGAATTCAGAATACTAGCACAGGGCGTCAGACAAGCTTTCTCTAGGGCTGTGAGGCACAAAGATACGACAGGGGACACAGTAAGGGGCCGCACATTTAACAGAAAAGGCATCCGCCAGCGTCAATTATTATTGGCACCAGGCCACCAGAGCTGGAACGCGGTCAGGTAAAGAAGACAACGGGGGTCCTGGGCAGTGGAGAGGGGCACGGGTGCATCTGCGACCCGGGACTTGGGTGTCAGGAGCACATTGTGACATTGTGAAAGCTACTTTATATTTCACTTTTTAATGAAATCACCTTTATTGTATAGTATAAATGTTACAGTAAATGAATTGACTATTTTGAAAACATTTACAGTAAATTTTCAGAAAAAGTCTATTCTTAATTTTCTTAGGGTGACTAAATTTCAAGTAATAGCTTTATCCTTCACATCAATAAGAGCAGGAGCAAAGGGTGAGAGACAGTGGTGTAACTAGAGTCCTCTGGGCCCCGGGGCAAAATTCCCTAACAGGGCCTTCTCTTGCTATAGCTTAAAAATATTAGCCATTAGTAATTATTCCTCCCCACCCACCCACACACCATTAACCATTAGTAGTATTCCCCCTTCTCCCCCCACACCAGTAGCCACCAGTAGCTATTAGTAATATTCCCCCCACCCACACCACTAGCCATTAGTAATATTCCCTACTCACTCCAGTAGCCATCAGTAATTTCAACCCTCCTCACACACCAGTAGCCACTGGTAATATTCCCGATCACCCACCCGCACCATTAGCCAGGAGTAATATCGCCCCCCTTTGCTATTTATGTTACATCGCACCTTAATTCTAACAGGATATTCATATATCAGCTAGTCAAGAGTTCTGCTTTTGAATTGTGACAGCCACAGGTCGCCCTGATCAGCGCGCGGACCAGATGCAGAACAGCATGTGCCCTGGATCAGAGGGCCTGCAGTTATCACAATTCAAAATGTAGAAAATCTGCCCGCTGTGCTGCACCGAATTATCAGTGCAGCACACCAGTCAGATGCGGGCCTCTGTCTGACAACGGGCCCAATCGAAGTCGCACCCCCTGCAACCGCGATCATTACACCCCTGGTGAGAGAGCATTTGCAAATGTGCCAGAACTCGTGTGCGCCAGGGTGTCATCTTCTTTACAATTATTTAAAACTGATTTTACATAAAACAGAATACTTCTTAGCTGTGAACACTCTTTATCGTCTGGCCAGAATGATGAATTCAGTGTAATATGAAGAGATTTGATTCCTCGGCCACTTAGTGACTTACAGGCTACTTAGTTAACCCTAATTTTGAGGCCTCCTATGTCAGTAGAATTAGCAGTGTCACTGCCAAGTGCAGAGGACATATTTTTTTTTGTGATGCATGGTCCTCTCACCTCTCTGCACATGGAATGATAACTTGTTGGAGATGAAGTGAAGGCATCTAATGGAAGGTTAAAAGGGTTATTCCCATTTGAGCTGTTCTTGGATGAGATTAGAATAGCCTCGTCTCTGCTGGGCTGAGGTGGTCATGTTTTGTGGAAACTGCTGAAGACGGTTGTGCTATACTTTTTATAATACTCCCATAGAGCTGAATAGGGATAACGGTAATAGTGTAGCAGAATGTTTGCATAACCATGGGTGTGTAATGGTGGCAGTCCATGTCTGCTGCAATGTAACCTGCCATAGCCGCTGTTTAGTTGCTTTTCCTTGCTGCCATGCTACTTGGCATGCTCTGTCCCTCACACACCATCCTACTCGTGGCCAACCGTTCATAGGTCTTAAAGGGTGGACAAGATGCAGTTGCTGATATTTAAAGGACCAGTGCACACATCTAACAGGCGCCCCCCAACCCCCAAACCAATGCACACCTTTGGTGGTTAAAGACTGTGGGGCTCATTTACTTACCCGGTCCATTCGCGACCCTGCGGCACATTCTCCGACATTGATTCGGAACTTGCCGGTATTCACTAAGGTCGTGCGCCCGATATCCATTTGGTGTCGCTGCTGCGCTGAAGTCCGCCGGAGTTCACCTTCTTCGTCCCGGTGTATGAGAATGCTATTCTTGCAACACCATTTAAAAAATTCAGCGGTTTTTCCGAATCTGTCAGGTTTTCCAATGGCCACGCCCCCCCGTTCGCATGCGCCAAAAACCTGGGGCAATTCGGCGGAAATCTGAAATATTCGGGAAACCCAATGAAAGTGCGCGATTTGGAACCCTTACTAAATTAGGCCCATTGTCTCAGCTTTGTGATTGCCTGTGTCCCCTGACTTTTGCCCTATACCTTTGAAATGTACCCTAACTGTTTGCTGCCTGTCCCTGACTTTTGGCTTTTCATGTTGATTCTGCTAGTTTGTTGTATGCCCTGATATCTGAACAGTCTGTGAAATCACTTAGCCTTGTAATCTCTTAAAAAGGTTTGAAAGAGTGAAAATTAGAGGTGTTCAGGGATAACACCCTGAGTGGTGGCCTTAAGTCAAACCAGTAGAATGGGCCAGTTGGTCCACAAGGAAGCTATGGACAAAGCTCTTTGTTGCGCTGTTTCTAATCACCTGTCTCTAATCATCTTTATAGGAATTACATTAAAAGCTTAGAACAGCCTCATTTTAGTTTTTTCTGAGACTCTTACCACCTCATTGTGGTGGAAACAGGACTATTCTCAGTCAAGAATGGCTAAAATGAGAATTAATGTAGTAAAACATAGGAACAACGAAACACTGCATAAATGTACTGCAAACCTAAACCACTTTAAGGAACTTTTTAGATGTCTTTTCATGACAGATTTATTAAACTCTTAAAAAACTGGAGTAGAATACTGCCTAATGAAGAATCTGGTCATTTGACTTTGCAAAAAATGTGCTTAAATTTTGTATGAATAATAAGAAAAGGCTACTTTTTACAGCAAAACCCATGGAATGCTATGTTATTCTTCTAACCTCCACCAGATCTTTTGTTTTCTTGTCATTGCAATCCTTTACAACTTCTTCTATGGAAGCACTCCTCAGGAAAAGACTGGAGCCTGCTGAGATTGTTTCTTCCACGGTTTGCAGTCTGTTTCTGTGGTATGGGGCTCTCACTTGCCCCATGACTAGATACAGACAGGAGAAAGACTCTTAAATAGCGTTGTGCCGTCCTCTGATTGTGGCTGTTTTTGTAAATAAAGGCAAACAAAAGGGATTCTGTGTACTATCAGCATTTGGTATCAGTTATTCTCCAAAATAGTAGAGAAGAAAGGACACCAATAGATATGAGGCACACTTAGGTTTAGGGGCCATTGTACACAATTCAGTAGTGCTTAATACAAATAATTAAGAGGTGGTGTAAATAATATTCACAGGGAGTACCTTTCTATCGTTATCGATCATTACAGATGTGTAATCATTGCTGCCTTACAGTCCGCAATATAAAAAAGGCAGTGCATAACTTAGTCTGGCATTGATTTGCATCAGTGACTGTGAGCCAAAACCAGGAGCTTGGAAAAAAACACAGTACGAGTTTTGATACTGAAAAGTACTTGATGATATATGATGATCTATAGAAGTGGGGAGTTCTCATATGTTTACAAAAAGAAAAGAAAAATTTCTTTCTCTAAGCAAAATATAAAGCGTAGATTATAATAGATTCTGCTACGTTCATGTAGATAGACCATTAAAAGGATCTGATCCCATCTGGTTTGATGGATAAACTTACGGGGGCTGACAGCGCACTGACATGTATTGACTCCTTCAGATGATGTTATTTAAAACAAAGTAGAAAATCTTGTCTTCTTCAACAGCTGCACCTCAGTGCAGTAATCTCCCTCTTATCTCCTGGTGATGAACTTTGTTCTTCTGGAAAGACAGAAAATTGGATGTGAACTGGCTATGGCTAGGTGTTCTGCAATGCAGGCAAATAGAACAGTTTTTTTAAATACATTTCTTCTTTTACACCAGCTCAGCAACAATATAGTGATTCACGTCCTCCTCGCACACAGTGGCTCTGAATAGTGAGCAGGTTCTAGGTGACCTGCATGCTAAATAGATGTGCAGTTTTCTGCATGTGCATCATTCCTTCCATACAAAACGCAGAGCAGTAAGGCAGATATGCTTCCTGCAGACATTGGCTTCCTATGCATCCTCTATCAGAGTCTGGCCTAAACACTGTTTAATAGTGAAGCAAATGGAAGTATGACACATCATAACCTTATTGAAGAGTCAATTAAATGACTAATCAACAAAACAATTTTTAAGCCATCTAAGGTAATTGGGGTCACGGTTATTAGGAATTGATGCGTTCTCAATTATTCTGCTCATTATCGTAAACAGAAAACACATATATGGGTTTATAAATATGTTTGTATGGCCAGAGATACTGTATATCTTTGGTACTTAGTAATAATGAGCAGGTTTGTCACGCAAACTCCATTGAAGTCAATGAGGTTCTGAATAGAGGGCCACAAAATGGGGGTAATAACAGACTGTTGCCCTGTGAAAATTGGGAAGGGAAAGTACTTAACCGTTTAATTTCATTTTTCATTGCCAACATTTAAAAATCCATTAAATGGTTTAAATGGTTTACATCCATGAAGAGTGTCAGCACTCATCATGGGTGTTAGCAGTGGGTGCTTGCTGTATTATGCAACAAACACTCTGGCCCACATTTACTAAAAACAGTGCAAACTGCACGATGTGCAAAATGTCTGTTTAGTGTGCAGAGAGTACCAGATTCATGAATTGCGGCGCCCGTTCGTCATGAGTCTGGTGCTCCATGCACTGCCCTGATAGAGTGCACCAACTTTTTTTTAGCTGCACCTTTAACATGAGGCGTGCAACACAATTCTGATGGAATTTTCCGGAATTATCCGGTGCGCAGTCTGACTGTGCACTGGAACTCCCATTTCAGTGACAAAATTTGTATTGGGTGAAGAATAGTGCACCTAATACAGTTCAGCCCCGATATTAAATGATGGAAATGAAAGTAAATTTTATCTAGTCTTTACTCTTGGTCTAAGGACCTAGTTTTTGCAGAAATGCAACTGTTGTGAATTTATAAAAGGGTCGCTTGCGACACATATGTGGCCTAGAATAAAAAAAAAATAAATAATTTTAAAACATAATTACCCCCCCACCACCACCACCACCACACACCAAATTCCATTAATGTAATTTAGGTTAAAGGCATTCTAGGTATTCAGACCTAGATATTCCAATAGCGTTACATATCAATGGAAAACCTACATACCCTTCCCTCATGGCAGTTAAAGGCGCTCTGGTTGTATTTGACGGATTTCAATTTTGAAGTTCCTCTGCACTGCAGATAGACATGCAGCTGCAGGGTATGGATGCCCAAAAAGCGCACACACAACACTCATATTGTGCAGCTGTTACCGCATGTCTCCATAATAAGACATGAAACGTTGCACCAAGTTGATCTGGTCAATCTGGTTAAGCTCAAGTCTGATACAAGATTCCGGCTGTGTTCGCACACTACCTTGCTGGGATTGAGATCCAGTGGTAGCATCCACTCATCTGTCTGCTCTAGATGTGATGTGTGCTCTTTTGAGAAGTCCGATGAGTTTCAGCATGGCATGGCCTGCTTGCTTGGCTAAAGGTATACGCTGCGCAATGTGACCTGCTTGCAACAGAGAATGTTGGAGGCATAAATAGAATGTCTAATTCTTGTAACAACAGCTTCATCACTGCCACCATGGCCACATTACCTGCAGTAATGTTTGACGATATAGGTGAAAGTGGAAATTAAACTGGCAATGTAGCACCGCATGATGAGATAAATAAAATTAGTACTACTAACGCTGTAGTATTGTAAGATGCAAATAGTACTAAGACTGGTACTGTAAAGTAATACTTTATGAGGCAGATATAACTAAGACTGGTATGGTCACATAGTACTGTAGAAAGCAAATATTACTAACACTGTTACTGTAAGGTAGAAGTGTATGGTGCTGCAAATGCAAATACTACTGAGACTGGTTCTGTAACATAGCACTGTATAAGACAGATATTATTAAGTCTGGTATTGTAAGCAGGGCTGGTTCTAGAAAAAGTGGGGCCCTGGGCAAAACTAAAAGTAGGGCCCCAAAATAAAACTATTTTATGACAAGTCACAGTCAGCAAGAGGCTCCATTTAGTATGGCAAAACAAACTGTACTATGGGAGAATTTTATAGGAGATAGATAGATGATAGGGAAATTGATGGGCAGCACAGTGGCTCAGTGGTTAGCATTACAGCTTTGCAGTGCTGGTCAACATCTGCAAAGAGTTTGTATGTTCTCTCTGTGTTTGCATGGGTTTCCTCCGGGTCCTCTGGTTTCCTCCCACACTCCAAAAAATGACTGGTAGGTTGAATTGATTGTGAGCTCCATTGGGGACAGGGACTGATCTGGCAAGCTCTGTGCAGCGCTGCGTAATCTGTGTGTGCTATATAAAAACGGAATTATTAATTATAAATATTATGATAGAAGATAAATATGAAAGATGATAGAGATTTCTAGATGCAGAACGTAAAAGTAGATTATATATGCAGTAGATGGGTATGATAAATAAATACAGTAGAAGAGAAATAGAAGATTGATTGATTGATTAATAAATAGATAGGGAAAAAGCGAGATATATAAAATGGTCACATTATAAGAGATACATAACTACACAGATAGATATATATATACAGTATAGACAGGAGAAAGATGATAAGCATCTTCACCCGGGAATTCAACCAATTTAATCCTTTCACCGCCCGGTATTTCTGGATATTTTGTCGCGTTATTGATCAGAGCAATTTTTACAATTTTGATGTTTAAAAATTAACTCGAAATTACAGCAGAAAAAAAATCTAAGTAAACCCAACAAACCATATATTTTCTGAAAGCAGACACTTGCCCTATTTTCAAAATTGCATTAAAGAGTTTATAGACATAGGCCCCTTCATGCAACATTTTATAAAACATACTTAAAATTTGACTTTGATGGCAAAAAATGTGCTCCAAACAGAAAATATTTACCTTCACATCTCCTAAATGTAATAGATGGACTTGTGTAGAGTTCACAAATGTCCCATATTGATATGTTCACATAAATAAATCCACATAATATAACTAACACTGTAATAACTAGATATCTGCTTTTCAGCTAGAAATGTTAAGACAGTCACAACCTGCAAAATACAGCAATAAAACAGATTAAAAAGTAAAGGCGCCTAAATAAAACCTAAATATTTTTTAATGCAGACAACCGGGCGATGTAAACAGCAAGATGTGAGGAGATCATACAAACCCCACACCAATGTATTCACCAAAATATGCAGCAAAGGGAACATTAAATCCACAGGGGACACCAAACTACCACTGTATGCTCCCTTATACAATGGTAACCCAAATCAATAACTATGTATCCATAAACCCAATGAGATAATAAAAGTCACTTTTAGATGTGTGCCAGTGTTATAGCCGCACAATAACAGAACCCTCCACACTTCATAAGAATTTCAGCGAGAACGTCATAACATATGTGTAAATAATGGAGGATGGTGTGAAATAAAAACTTTATTCCAGAACATGTGGGTGTTTTTGATGTTACATACAACTTTATGGACACGTTCTGCATTGCAGTGTTAATATATAATAGCCACATTAGGCAAAGAGGATCGAATGTTCATTGTATCAGTCAATTTTCATGAAATAAAAGACAAAAAGAGAGAAAGTGTGTTCTTAGATAGTTCTGCATAGAGAAGGGTTAAAAACATGAATATTAGTTGATATTATCCCTTCTCAAAATGTAGTAACATATAAAGTGAATATTTCCATTATCTGTGAGGTGCAGCAGCTCCGATGTGCAGCAAATTCTCCCTGTAGCCTGATGGCTAAGAATCTGGAGGGGGGGGGACACTTCAGGGGGCTGTATCTATGGCTGTGTGACACATAGAACCTCACTTCTTTTTTCCAATGAAAGAAGAAAGTCTCTTTTATATGAATCTAAATTTGTGTTTCTAAGTGTCAGAAACGGAGATATTAACTGTTAAATTGCCGTCGGGAGTGATTTTTATATATAAAAATGGCACCTGATATTCTCACTATAAACCTGAATATCTTTGGATCCATAGCACCTAGAAACAAAATTCAAAAATCATTTGAAAGAATTGCCCTGAGCAATTGCCCACTTTGCCTACCCATAGTGCCGGCCCTGATTGTAAGGTAGAACTGTATGATGCTGTAAATGTAAATACTAAGACTGGTACTGTAAGGTAGTACTGTGTCGTTCTGTAAATGCAACTACTCGTAAGACTGCACTGTAATATAGTAGATATTGTTAAGTATGGTACTGTAAGGTAGTATTGTCTGATGCTGTAAATGTAAATAATACTAAGACTGGTACTGTAAGGTAGTACTGTATGGTTCTGTAAATGGAACTACTACTAAGGCCTCATTCAGATGGCCATTGTGGGGAAGTATACCCTATATATGTTGCCATACATGCCTATGGCACCTGGGCGCGATGCGGTGATCACAATGTGTGCTCACTCTACGGTGCAGTTGATACAAAAAAGATAGAGCAGGCTCTATCATCAGCCATAAGGACGGATAAGAATCCAGAGTGGTACAGTAATGTTACAGAATATCAAGTATGAATGGGGAAAAAATTCAATGGGGCTTATTTACTAAGGGTCTGAACGCCGCATTTTCGTCGGGTTTCCCAAATATTTCCGTTTTGCGCCGAGTTGACCTGGTATTTGGGCGCACGCGATCGTACTGTGGCGCATCAGCGCCGGCTTGCGCTTGACAGAAATCGGGGGGCGGGCCGACGGACTACCCGATGGATTTGGACAAAAGGATTTGTGTCGCAAGATCAAGTACTCCCATGCACCAGGAAAAAGCAGGTGAACTCCGGCGGATCTTTGCTCAGAGGCGACACAGGAAGGAACTCGGACGCACGATATTAGTGAATCGCGCCAGACCCGAATCCACGTCGGACAACACACTGCGGTATCGCAGCGGGTAAGTAAATCTGCCCCAATATCTTGTATGTTAGTGTCCGGGGAAGAGTAAGACTGCCATGGGCCCTGGGTTGTATAGATATTAAAGTGCCTACATGACAGGAATTTACATCCTACATATGGTACTAGAATCAAGCTTCTTGGGGAATGGAGGATGCCTGCCTGCTTTCAAACTGCGGTTTCAGGACCTTTAAAGGGGGTGGTGAGGTGGTGGATCAGATTTGGCCTACTGGTCTTATGTTTGACACATGCTGTAGGGCACCTTTCAGACATTACTTTTTGTTTCCCAGCTGTCAGTTCTTTTATAAGAAATTCAGTTTTTATCTTTATACCCTTGCAGGGTATGTAGAATTTATTTACCTAAAGGCAAAGTAAACCCATGAGTGAAAAACAACTTTTAAACAATTGGAAAAGATTTATGTCATTTGCTACATTTAGCATTATTCTAATAATCCAGATGGGCTAGCAAAGCCCCTCTGTTATCTGGCTTTACAGACTGTTACACTGTCTTACCCTCCACTCTGCTTCCTTAGTACTTGTGCAGTGAGCACTTCCTGCTGTAATTTTACTGCACTGACAGCGTAAGGGTACTTTCACACAGCCTGCATACCGCTGTGCGCTGGAGAGGAGGAGGTGACCCCTCCATAGAGAAATAAACATCCCCGCATATACATCCCCCCAGATGGCCATCTGAATCTACCCTAACAGTGTGTAAATCCAGCTCACAGACAATAAATATAAGAAAGATTACAACTGTCACGGTGCCTGGATCTATGAGTAGGGGTCCCTGCTTTATCATACTTGATTTTGATTGTAGATTTCCATTAATAGAAGATATTTCTTGGTGTCCTGCTCCTTTAATTAATATCGTATACTTCTATCCTATAACTGGTCTCCCTTGTATATATGTGCAGTAGCTGTTTTTCTTTCATCTGGTATGAAACACAAGAAAAATATCCTTTTATACTCAATTTATGCATTTAACTTCATATTAGTTTGCCCTGGACAGAAATGCCAAATACAAATCAATAAAGATCTTGTTACTGGCCTCCTGTAAATCCCATTTATAATGAAGTGATACTTGGTTGAAGTGAGTTTCCACACTGCCACAATATCCTGGAAGCTTCTCTCTAGACATTTGTCATTTAAAAAATTGGGGGATATTTATCATACACCGGCGCTTGTGGATTTTTGCAGAGCGATCCTTCAAGAGGCTCCAGCCTCTTGATGTATCGGGCAGGGTCCTGTGCAGCGTTTATTCTATGCAGGGCCCTGTCTAGTGTAGAAATAAACGCAGCCGGTGACCTTTCACATGTGAAAAATCGCGGGCAGCAAAGATTGCGCGGGGACAGTAATGCCCCGCAACGGCCCAATCCCGGCCGGCTGCACCCTCTGCTTAGCCGGCCATGCCCCTTCACACCCCTCTGGCGTAAAGGTGGTGGAGAGGGCAAAATAATTGCAAGTTCTACCAAAAGTAACTGACGTGGTGCAGAGGCCCTGATAAATATGTCCCATTAGTATGTAGTATGCTTGATGCAATTCTTGATTGCTGTTACTTGAAGTAGAGAAGTCCCCGGCACTCCAGGAGAAGTCCCGGGCACTCCAGGAGAAGTCCCCGGCACTCCAGGAGAAGTCCCCGGCACTTCGGAACTACTACGTAAGCACCTTCTCGGGGGTTCCTCAGAGTCGCTTTGTGAGGAGGGAGTAGACAAATAAAACCGACACTCATCCCCACTAGCTGACTCTGTATCAGAGGCCATATAATTATACACCTCCAAGTCAGTGTATGATTTTTGTGACATGATGGGGGGATAGTATAGAACTCACAGAAATAAAACTACTCCTCCACAGAATAACACAGAACACCTACTCCTCCACAGAACAACACAGAACAACGCCTACTCCACTACACTACTACACTACACCTACTCCGCTCCACTACACCTACTCCGCTCCACTACACCTACTCTGCTCCACTACACCTACTCTGCTCCACTACACCTACTCTGCTCCACTACACCTACTCTGCTCCACTACACCTACTCCACTCCGCTCCACTACACCTACTCGCTCCCTACGCCACTCGCTCCACTACACTACTCCTCCCACGACACCTACAACGCCGCTCCACTACACCTACTCTGCTCCACTACACCTACTCTGCTCCACTACACCTACTCTGCTCCACTACACCTACTCTGCTCCACTACACCTACTCCACTTCACCTACTCCACTCCACTTCACCTACTCCACTACACCACACAACGCCTGCTCCTCCACACAACACATGCTACTACACGCCACTCCTACTCCTACACGCTACTCCTCCAACTCCTAACAGATTGCACTGAAATGTGCGGTTGTGGGGGATAGGGAAAACGTACAATCGAGTGTTTTGGGGTACAGTAAAGGGACAGATCACTAGCACAACTCTCTAACTACTCCAACAGCAAAATGGCGATGTTAGAGAGCGTTGGGTTAGTAAAATCAGCCCCCCAGGGTCATACATCGCTGTCTTTGGCTAATCTGAATCGATTGGCCAATGGCGGCGATCAACGTCACAGGACCAACCAGATCGGTCCTGGGATGTGATCGGTGGGGTGTCGGCTAGCAATACCGACACCTCCCTCCGCAGTGTCCCCCTGTCTTGCGAGTCAAAGTCAAACAGATTTCTTCCTATTCGATTTTGGCACTAAATAGAACTGCTATTTGGGGTATGATCAAAACCACTGTGCGTAGTGACGTTTAGTAATATTGTACCATCAAGATTATAACTAATCTATACCTATATGGAGGGGGTTGTGCCAGGGAACTCTACTTCATCCCCGTACATGGTAGATGTAAATCAGAAAACACAAAAAAAGGGGAATACAATAAAAATTGAGATACGTTTAGTGAAAGTGAAAATTTAGACTTTATTGGGTACAATGTGAGTTTATAAAAACATAATAGATAAAAAGGATGGCTACAGGAGAGGCAGAAGTTCACAAAGACCAGGACATATGAAATACAGGAGGTAAGTAAACAATAGTGAGGGGCATGCTGATAACAAGCTCAATAGTGAGTTACAGCATTGTGTGTGCCCGGACGGTTAACAGCTGTAACGTTACAATACCATGAACAAGTGTGATGAGCAATACAATCAATTCCAAAATTAGTGTTACGTCACTCCTATTATATATATGTTTAAGCAGAACCAAGATCAAGGGAGTGGTAGTAGTGTCTAAAAACAATATCTTTATTAAGTCACATAAAAATGCACCACGAATTAATGCGACAATATCTTTATTAAGTCACATAAAAATGCACCACGAATTAATGCGACAAACAATACAAAAAATTATGGTTACCTGTCTGATGTGGTGTATAAAGACATGTACCAAACGGAAAAACATTTAAAATATAGGTACACTATCATGATGTAGGTGATTACCGTCAGATAAGCCTACACGTGGTCAGACGTACTCGAATCGACCAATGAGAGCGGGTGCAGACCGGTGGGACACTATCCCTATCCGTCCCCACAATATACCCCGCCTAACAAGAGAAGTCCCAAACTGTCCCTGTGTATTATTAGCAATATCATCATCCGATCTACGCCTCCACGACGTTTCTCACATATGGATGAATCCTCAGAGGATATTGCGTTTTGAGGTAGATATGAGAAAAGAACAAGGTTTGGCACTTATTATAATAAGTGTACTTAAAATCTGTGCAGGCATTCTGTATGACCAGCCTTTAAGAAGCCAGCTAGTGCGCGTCCTAGTGGTGGAATCTCGCGGGGGACCTGAATCTATGAGCGGTGTTGGTGTGTGGCAATAGGTTGGGGCGCCGACCAGTTAAAGTATGCTTCACGCCTTTTAAAATCTGACTCCGCCACACGTTCCCATTCAGATTGGTTAAGTGCATCAAGCTTAGTGATTGGTCAGCGCCGGCTAGCCGTGCGGACCAGAATGGAAACGGCTCGGATCCCGACTGGGAGACAGTGCGATGCTGTTGTTTTGCTGCGGGAGTCATGTGGACGCGTCTCCTAGGAGACGAATGTTCTGCGATGAGGTACGTAAAACCACTTGTGTATGGACAGAGAAAAAACGAACAGCCAGGAAGATCGACAGGTCCCAGAGGGCTTAATCTTAAGTTTATGTTGGGTAGAGTTACATCAGCAAAACAAATAGTAACATATTGAGAAAAAAAAAATCATTAATATATAGACGAATATGACAATTGTGTTATATTAAGAACAAGAATTTACTGGTATAGCATTATTTAAAAGAGTATTAATTTAGCACAGGATGACAATTGTATTCATTTTATAAGGGGGACATCTCTACACGATGACGCTCTCCTCAGTATAGGAAGGGCCGCCAAAGGTGAACTGCGCATTTAACCCTTTCCGTGCCACGGTGCCAAAGTGTAAAATCCACCTCACCTCTTTTTGTAAATGAGTCTGTCCCAATCCCAGCCTATCTATGGCGTAAGGTATCAGGGTCCTGCATACCCATAAATCGTAGGGCCGTGGTTGTCCCATTGTGGAAATGGAGATATGATGGAGAGGGGGTTATCCTCTTATGTGTATATCACCCTAGGGTGAATCCATGAATCTCTCTAAGTTCTCTGTGTTTTACCCACATATTCAGCCCAATCTACAAGTCGCCTTTATGTAGTCTTTTATCGTGTTGGTGTCTCCCTGTTCATTACTACGAATGTACTACCAGTTTGTATGTAATGTAAGGGCATTGCCACGATCCCCCACATTTGAAGCACCCCTTCCTTTCTCCTATCTAGCCAGCGTGACGTTGCGTGTATTGTGTAGGGGGTCTGAAATGGCTATTAACCAGTCGATCTCTAACAGACCCTCTGAGGATTCCAATGGTGATGAAACGCGTCAGGGAGGCGGATCTGGATGAGGATTAGCGAATAATACAGGGACAGTTTGGGACTGCTCTTGTTAGAGCGGGAGTATATTTGGGGACCGATAGGGATAGTTCCCACCGGTCTGCACCCGCTCCCATTGTCGATTCGAGTACGTCTGAACCACGGTAGGCTTATCGAGGTATCACCTACATCAGATAATGTACTCTAATTTTTAATATGTTTTTCCGTTTGGTACATGTCTTTATACACCACATCAGACAGGTAACCTAAAAAACAGCCAACACATGGGAACAAACAGTAAGGCGGGCAGGTAAAAAGTAGTGATAAAAAAAAGTATTTATCCTCGTTCTTTCCTACCCGAGGTTATTGAAGTAGAGAGTTTCAGGGGTGGTATCCCCTCCACATTTTGCCTCCTTGTCTGCAGGCTCTCCCAATCGCCATTTTCTTTCATAATGTCTTGATGGATGTCAAGCTCTTATATAACCCCACAATTCCGCCGAATCTCTCGAGTGCGAGAGAATAGCTCTCACCCCGGCTTGGTTCCCAAAGGACGGCGTGGTGAAGCCTGCGGCAGGGGGGCAATGTGGTGCTTATGACCCGCGATTACTATATTTCAGAAGCCATGAGGCAATTGGGGAGATACCGATACTATACGAGACTAGACCATAACCCTACTTGTAATTTTTGGATAGATTACGTACCCTTCTTAGGTGGAGTGTGGAGAATAAAATTCTTGCAGAGACAACCGCTACCAAACTACTCCTTCCCACCCCAATACCCGTTTGGTATTTTCTCCCTAAGTGCACAAAACCCTGATAGACCCCCCGGTCCCCGTTCCGATAGTTTGCAGGATCGGTTCACCTCACGGAACCGCTGTCCAATACAATTGATTGTTGCTGCGCCCCTCTAATCACTGGTATTCCCTCCTACCTTAAGGACGCGAACGCTCCTTCCCCTCACGGCCTACTTAGATCCATTTGTTTGCAAGAAAACTACAACTTGGTTTCGATCGACCGTCGAAAGCTCTACAACCCGGATCCCCCAAGATCTGGTGTTGAAGCGTTCGATCCGTCCTCATGAATGCCCAAAAAAACGAGAGTTATATCCACTTTTCTGCGAGGGGCTCACCTTCATGACTAAAACATAATCCCTTTTGTTTGACGGAAGTGTTCATTTTCAAAACACTGGCACGGCAAGGTGTACTACTACCGTTGCCTGCCCGTCATTGCTAATATCTTTTTAGCGGTATTCGGAACGACTATATTTCTTACCACCACTTTCGAACCCGTTCGTCAAACTATTGTCCCACCTTTTTGCGGTATGTGGAATGACATCTTCATGGTTATGGGCGGGTGATGAGAATGAATGCTTTAATTTGTGTCTGCCTTCTTGAATGAACAGAACTGCAATGAACATTCGGTTTACCGCAGTATTGCGGGGGTAACTCTGAATTTTCGTGCCGTCCAAGTCACAGCATGTGAGTAATCGTCTCACTAGACTGCTTTTAGAAGCCGCTGCTACAATGCGATGTTACACTTCGACCGCCAGCACCATACAACCACAAAAGAAAGGTTACCATACAGCCGTTCACTTCGTAAAGAGACTGAATAACGCCCCGATCTATTTTGAAGTACAAGCGCTGGAGTTAAAATCACGATTTATTGAGCGAGGGGTACCCCACCATATCTTAGAAAAAGCCTTGATTAATGCACGCAATGCCCATGCCACCACCCACTCACTCACTCCCAGGTCATTCACTAAGCAAAAAAATAGGGTAAGGGACGTAGTCGCTTTTTCGTTTGGCATAGTCACACGAACGGGCGATACGTACAGCCATTAATAAAAATTGGAAGATTTTAGAAAGAGATACCAATTAGCTGAAGTCACTGTCTAAAACACCTTGGTACAGCGTGTTAGAACGCAGCCCGTCCTCAGTAATCAGTTGGTTACAAGTTACCTCTCCCCGTTTTTGCTTTGACTCCAATTGGCTAACACATTCCATTCCTAGTGGAAATTTTGCATGTGGGTCCTGTAATTTCTGCTTCTATTATCTACAAACCAAATGGTAAGGTTGGGAGACAAATGGCATACAGTGAAGCTTCTTTATCAATTGCCGTTCCATACCTTTCTGTCTATGTAATATTGTGCCCCTGGTGTGGTTTTCTTTTACATGGCAAGACCATTCGGATCATGTTTATCAGATTTTCGTGACCCACGCCACTCTATGCCAGACAGGCAAAGGATGTCTCAGCCTCATTAACCATATTAAAGATAGCCATGGTTGTACTTTTGGAATACACTAAAATTTGCTGCCTGGAAAAAAGTTGACCACTGACCACCGTGGGGGCGTCGCTAAAAGCCGCTACCCGTTTAAGGCCATACTTATCATTAAGTACAATGGGCCCGCATAGGACCTAATGGGCTTACAATGACAGGAATGACCTGAGTGGCTTCCTAATACTTACACCTTTATTAGTATTGTATATACTCACAACCTAATTTGGAGATATTTTTCCTTATAATTGTCTTATGTATGCCCATTTCCCAGTGTACCGTACCTGCCTGGCTTCCCCTCTGATTGCCTATGAATGCATTGCTCCTCTTACTCTAGTCCCTTCTGTTTCTCTAGTTTGTGCTCTTCAGTTTTTTCTTCCCCAGTAGATTTTATTAAGTGCCTAATAGTACATGAGCATATGTTGTACAGTGATTCGTCTATGACGCGGCGTTGCTTTTATCTTTATCATGTTTGCCATTTTTTGTTTTCACGACCTGTTGTGATGTAATACCTCACCCATGATATGCACGTTTCCTATGTTTGCTCTGGTTGCCAGGACTACGCGCGCTCGGGGCGGGTATCTGACCTCTTCCCCGAGAATCCTCGCGATGTTTCCGAGGCCTTGAGAAAGCGCTTCCTCCTAGCCGAACGGCCCGTCGCCTGCCGTGCGTGGATCTAACCCCTGTCCTGTATCTTCCTATAAAGTCTTTGCTGCTGGCTCGGTGATGCCATCTCTGTTTACCACTGTTTGGATATTGCATATTGTGCTACTGCGAAGCTTTGGATTGCACCCCGCAGCAGGCTCCCCTTTACCCGGCCCCGACGGGTGGCTTTATTGGTAGGACTGGACTTTGACCAACCCTGCTTCTGTGTGTCAGGTGGTGCCAGTCATTCTTTCTCCTCTATCACCAAAAGGACACTGTAATACTAGATAGCCTCTTTTCAGCTAGAAAATGTTAGGATCAGTCACAACCTCAAAATACAGTATAAACAGATTAAAAAAGTAAAGTCGCCTATAAAGACCTAAATATTTTAATCGACACACCGGGCGATGTAAACAGCACGATGTGAGGAGATCATACAAACGCCCAACCAATGTATCACCAAAATATGCAGCAAAGGAACATTAAATCCACAGGGGACACCAAACTACCACTGTATGCTCCCTTATACAATGGTAACCCAATCAATAACATTTTCCTAAACCCAATAGATTAAAAGTCACTTTTAGATGTGGCCATTGTTATAAAAGCCGCACAATAACGAACCCATCCACACTTCATAAGAAATTTCAGTGAGAAGTCATAACATATGTGTAAATAATGGAGTATTGTGTGAAATAAAAATTTATTCCAGACCCTGTGGGTGTGTTTGATGGTTTACAACATACAACTTATGGACACGTTTCTGCATTGCAGTGTTAATATATAATTCCACATTAGGCAAAGAGGATCGAATGTCTTGTATCATCCCAATTTTCAATGAAATAAAAGACAAAAAGAGAGAAAGTGTGTTCTTATATAGTTCTGCATGATAAAGGGGTAAAAACAGAATCTTAGTTGATATTATCCTTATCCCTTCTCAAAATGTATTAACATATAAAGTGAAGATTTCCGTTATCTGTGAGGTGCTCAGGCAGCTCCGATGTGCACAAATTCTCCCTGTAGCCTGAATGGCTAGAATCTGGAGGGGGGGGGTGACACTTCAGGGGGCTGTATCTCTGGTTCTGTGACACACAACCTTACTTTCTTTTCATGAAAGACGAAAAGTCCCTCTTTATTGAATCTACTTTTGTGTTTCTAAGTGTCAGAAACGGATATTTACTGTTAAATTGCCTTTCGGGAGTGATTTTTATAAATATAAAAAATGGCACCTGATATTCTCACTATAACCTGAATATCTTTGGATGCCTAGCACCTAGAACAAATTCAAATCATTTGAAAGAATTGCCCTTAGCAATTGCCCACTTTTGGCCTACCCATAGTGCGGCCCTGATTTGTAAGGTAGAACTGTGATGATGCTGTAAATTCTAAATACTAAGACTCTGGTACTGTAAGGTAGTACTTGTGTCGTTCTGTAATGCACTACTACGAATACTGCAAACTGTAATATATTAGATATTGTTAAGTAGGTACGTAAGGTAGTATTGTCTGATCGTCAGTTTAAATACTACGACAACTGGTACTGTAAGGTATTACTGTATGGTTCTGTAAATGGAAAGCTACTCCTACGGCCGCTCATTCAGATGGCCATTGGTGGGGAAGATAACCCTATATCTGTTCCATCCATGCCTATGGCACCTGGGCGCGATTCGTTATCACAATTGGTGCTCACTCTACGGTGCAGTTGATACAAAAAAGATAGAGCCGCTCTATCAACATCAGCCATAAGGAGGGGCGGATTAGGATCCGAGTGTACAGTAATGTGTACATGAATTCAAGTATGACTGTGGAAAATTCAATGGGGCTTATTTTACTAAGGGTCTGAACGCCGCATTTTCGTCGGGTTTGCCCAAATATTTCCGTTTGTTGGTTGGCCGGGCCGTAGTTGACCTGGTCTTTTGGCGCACGCGATTTACTGTGCGCATCAGCGCCGGCTTGCTCTTGACAGAATCTTGGGTCGGGCCGGGACTAACCCCCGATGGATTTGGACAAAGGATTTTGTCCGCAGATCAAGTACTCCCTGCACCCGGAAAAGCGGTGACTGGTGAACTAAACTCCGGCGATCTTTGCTCAGAGGCGACACAGGAAGAACTCGGACTCTCTTCTCGGGACGCACGATATTTAGTGAAATCTCGCCAGACCCGTGAATTCACGTCGGACAACCATCCTGCGGTATCGCGCGGTAAGTAAAATATGCCCCAATATCTTTATGTTAGTGTCCGGGGAAGAGTCAGACTGCCTGGGCCCTGGGTTGTAATAGATATTAGTGCCTAAATGACGGAATTTACATCCTCATATGGTACTAGAATCAAGCTTCTTGGGGAATGGGAGGTGCCTCCTGCTTTCAAACTGCTGTTTTCAGGACCTTAAAGGGGTGTTGAAGGTGGTGGATCAGAATTTTGGCCATACTATCTATTTGCCCACATGCTGTAGGCACCTTTCAGAAATTACTTTGTTTCCCGCTGTCAGTTCTTTATAGAAATTCAGTTTTTATTTGATACCTTGCGGGTATGTAGTAATTTATTTAACCTAAAGCAAGGACAAAACCCACTGATGAAAAAACATTTTAAACAATTGGAAAAGATTTATGTCATTGCTAATTAGCATTCTTCTAATAACGCCAGATGGCTAGCAAAGCCCCTTGTTATCTGGCTTTTACAGATGTTACAACTGTTTACCCTGCCATTGGCTTCCTTAGTAACTTGTTGCAGTGAACTTCCTGCTGGTAAGATTTTACTGCACTGACAGCCGTATAAGGGGTACTTTCAACAGCCTCATACGCTGTCGCTGGAGGTGGAGGAGGGGGACCCCTCCATAGAGTAATAAACATCCCGCATATACACCCCCAGGATTGCCATCTGATCTACCTAACAGTGTGTAAATCCAGCTCACAGACAATAAAGATAGAAAGATTACAACTGTCCCCACGTGCCTGTATCTTGAGTAGGGGTCCCGCTTTATCATACTTGATTTTGATGTAGATTTCCATTAATAGAAGATTTCTGCTATTCTTGGTGTCCTGCTCCTTTAATATTGCTATTTAACTTCTAATCCCTATAACTGTCTCCCTTCGTATATAGGTGAATTAGCTTTTTTCTTTCATCTGTATGATAACACAAGAAAAGCTATCCTGTGTATATTTCCAATTTATTCTTTAACTTCATATAGTTTTTGCCCGGACAGAAATGCCAAATACACATCAATAAGATCTTGTACTGGCCTCCTGAATCCCATTTTATAATGAAGTGATACTTGGGTTGATGAGTTTCCACTCCTGCCACAATCCTGGAAGCTTCTCTTAGACATTTCATTTCAAAAATTGGGGGATTTTATCATTACCCGGCGCTTGTGGATTTTTGCAGAGGATCCTCAAGAGGCTCCACGCCTTTGATGTATCGGCAGGGTCCTGTGCGCGTTTATTCTATGCAGTGCCTACTTGTCTAGTAGAAAAACGCCGGGACCTTTCACATGTAAAATCGCGGCACAAAAGCATTGCGCGGGGCCAGTAATGTCCCCCACACGGACCCAATCCCGCCGGGTCTTCACCCTCTGCTTAGCGTCCAACGCCCCCTTCACACCACTCGTGCGTAAAGGGTGGGTGGGATGGTAGAGGGCAAAATAATGCAAGATTCTACTAAAAGAACTGACGTGGTGCAGAGGCCCTGATATATGTCCCATTGTATGTAGTATGCTTGATGGCAATTCTGATGCTGTTTACTTGAGTAAGAGTCCCCGGCACTCCAGGAGAGAAGTCCGGGCACTCCAGGAGAAGTCCCCGTCACCTCCAGGAGAAGTCCCCCGCACTTCGAACTACTACGTAAGCACTTCTCGGGGGGTTCCTCATCAGTCGCTTTATTGGAGGAGGTAGACAATAAAAAACCTACCTCATCCCCACTAGCTGACTCGTAATCAGATGCCATATAATTATACACCCTCAAGTCCGTGTATGATTTTGTGACCATGATGGGGGGATCTGTATAGAACTCACAGAAATAAAATACTACTCCTCCACAGGAATAACACAGAACACCTACCTCACGAAATCCGAACAAGCTACATACACTCAGACACATACCGGCTACTACACCTACACCTACTAACCTATACTCGCACTCACCTCTGCTCCACTTACACCTACTCTGCTCCACTACCCTATCTCACCTATCTGTCATACACCACCTGCTCCTCATACTGCTCCACTACACCTCCGTCTACGCCACTTCGCTCCCTACCACTCTACGACATACCGCACCCTACTCGCTCCACATACGCTCCACTACACCTCCACACCCTACTCGCTCCACTACACCTACTACCAGCTCACTACTACTCCCGCCAATACCCTACTACTCACTTCACCTACTCCCACTCACTTCACCTTACTCCATACACCAGCACAACGCATGCTCCTCAACACAACACGATGCTACTACACATACCCCCTTCCTACTCCTACCACGCTACTCCTCCAACTACCCACAGATTTCACTGAAATGTGCGGTTGTGGGGGATAGGGAAAACGTACAATCGAGTGTTTTGGAGTACAGTAAAGGGACAGATCACTAGCACAACTCTCTAAACTACTCAACAGCAAAATGGCGATGTTAGAGAGCGTTGGGTTAGTAAAATCAGCCCCCAGGGTCATACAATCGCTGTCTTTGGCAATCTGAAATCGATGGCCAATGGCGGCGATCAACGTCACAGGACCAACCAGATCGGTCCTGGGATGTGATCGGTGGGGTGTGGCTAGCAATACCGACACCCTCCCTCCGCAGTTGTCCCCCTGTCTTGCGAGTCAAAGTCAAACAGATTTTCCTATCGATTTTGGCACTAATAGAACTGCGCTATTGGGGTATGATCAAAACCACGTGCGTATGACTTTAGTAATATTGTACCATCAGATTATAACTATCTATACCTATATGGAGGGGGTTGTGCCAGGGAACTCTACTTCAATCCCCGTACATGGTAGATGTAAATCAGAAAACACAAAAAAAGGGGAATACAAAAACAATTGAGATACGTTTAGTGAAAGTGAAAATTTAGACTGTTATTGGTACAATGTGGAGTTTATAAAAAAACATAGATAATAAAAGGATGGCTACAGGAGAGGCAAAGTTCACAAATACAGGGACATATGAAATACAGGATGTAAGTAAACATTAGGTGGGCATGCTGATAACACCTCATAAGTGGTTACAGCATTGTGTGTGCCCGGACGGTTAACAGCAGTAACTTTACAATACCATGAACAAGAACTAATCCATGGGCGAGTACAATATAAATAGCTGTGCACCGAAAACCTGTATACATAGTTACCTGGTCAGTAAGAATTCCCCAACGCGCGTTTCAACCCGCCGTCTTTTCTCAAGGGGTAACGCTAAATAAGACGAGCCCAGTATATAAGCCCAACTGACCAATGAGAATTCAAAGTGGTTGTTGTGATAGAAATCCCTGTTACGCGGCGCATGACTGTCTGCATGATTCGCGTCACCGGCCAAGACGGGCCTGATGTCACCGGGCGTACCAGTGACCAGCGTCATGGGACTCTCGCGACACGCCCTCAGCACGGAGACCGCGACATAAGGCAGGCAGGCATGCGCACTAGGTTGAAAAAGTAGAGCAGAGGCATCCTAGGAGGCATGAGATGTCAGATGGAAATTAACATGCGGTGCATAACAACCTATTGGAGATGCCGATGTTCAAAACATAAGTTGGACAATGGGGTGGAAGTAGAATACCCAATGCAACATTTATTGATATACCAATAAAAAGAACTGTCTTGCAGTAAATAACATGATAGAAATTTTACAATACAAGTAAAGGGCTGACATAGATAAGTTCATGACTTGTATATAAATGACTTAATATAAATATATATAAAAAATATATAAAGATTTCTGAATACATACTGTCATATACACAATTGCATAAATGATAAATAAATAATGTGTACAGAAGTGAAAAAATTCCTCATATCCTGTTATCGTTAGATTTAATTAGATATTCAGATAAGATAAGTTTATTTATAGATTGAATATGAGCAGGTGTATGAGTGTGGGCTGAAGTCGGGTATGTGAAGAGGACGTTAATTGGTTGAATGAAACTAGGAAGATAAATTAGTAGAATAAGCAGTGTGACAGGGATGATGGTGATGCATGCACATGCGAAAATTGATTTGGATAGTGAATGTGTGAGGGAGACGAATTGGTGGTGTTTTGATGCAATGTGGGTTGGGAGTGAGTGTGAAGTGCAATGACACAGGAGTGTGGATGAAAATTTTATTATAGGTAAATGCAAGTGTGAAATGTCAGTGCAATGACACTGAGTGGGATGAAAAATTATGACAGTGTAATGCAAGTTGTAATGGAAAGGAAAGGTCATGTTACGTGCACGTATTCAATAAACATGATAATTAGTAGAGACGCATATTCAATAAACACAATATATTCAAAAAACATAATAGTATAGAGAGACACTGAAAACATGGTATATGCTTGGTGAGTGAGATAGTGAGTGAAGAAACTGTTGTGAGGTGAAAAAAAAAAGACAACTGGTGAAGTGCTGTGATAACACATGATGTGAAAATAAGTGACAGGAGTAGAGATTAGCGAACACACTCGTCCGAGCTTGATGCTCGTTCGAGCATTAGCGTACTTGTAACTGCTCGTTCTTGGACAATACTTTGCCAGCTCGAAAAATGGGCATCTAACCGACCAGTGTTGGTTTTTGGCGGCAGAAACGAGCCATTCACAAGCCAGGAGACTCTGCACTCCACCCAGCATGACGGGTACCCTACACATCGATAGCAGTGGTTGGCTGGCCTGATCAGTTGACCCTGGAATAGACTTGCTTCTGTCTGGGCTTGCTGTCACTAGTAGGGCCGCTAGTACCATATTGTTGAGGAATTTGTCCAGGGAGCCTTTTGCGAATTCCTATATTTGTAGCTCTTAGTGACACACTATCCATCTCAACACCTAAATGGGACAATTTATTATGGGTTTTGATTGAATTAGGCACAGTATGACAATTTTTTTTTCCAAAACTTAACCTTTCACAGACCCGTGACATCATAGCACGTCACGGGTCGGCCGCAGGTCGTGGAGAGGGCTCACCGCTGAGCCCTCTCCATAGCCGATAAGTCTTTGCTGCATATTGCGGGTGTTTTCCCCGCTGATCGCCGCCCGGCATCTTTCTTTTCGAGGATCGCAGCTCCCCGTACGTCATTGGGGAGCGGCGATCCGTAGCATGTAACCTCGGCTCTCACGAGACCCGAGGCTACTTTCGGTTAACCCCATGCATTACAATGTTTAATGTATGATAGTAAAATACACATATACTTGCCATACTGTAGTATGTCAGTATATGATAGGATCGTGCAGACACACCCTAGGGTTAAAGTACCCTAGGGAGTCTGAATACTAAAAATAAAATAACAAATTTAAAAAAATAATTATATATAAAAACCTAACCTAAACAACTCAAATCACCCCCCTTCCCCAGAACTGACTCAATATAATAAACGTAAAAAATCAAAACACATTAGGTATCACCCGCGTCCGAAAATGCCCGATCTATCAACAAGAGCGGTTTTTCACTGCATTAATCCCGTAACGAAAATCGCGCCCAAAGTCAAAATGGCACTTTTTTTGTCATTTAAAAAAATTAAAAATTCTATAAAAAGTAATCACAGGTCAACAGTCCTAAATTGATACATTGTAAACGTCACAAAATCCGCAAAAAACTATACCACCCACAGCTCTGTAGACCAAAGTATAAAAAAGTTATTAGCGACAGAAGATGGCAAAATCCCCCAAAAATTTTGTACAGAGGGTTAATTTTTTTAAATGTATAAAACATTATAAACCATATAAATTGTGTATCGCGTAATCGCAACAGACCCAAAGAATAAGTGGACTGTCATTTGGGGCGCACAAGTGAAATCCGTAAGATCCAAGCCCACAAGAAGACGGCACACAATGTTGTTTTTTAACCAATTTCACTGCATTTGGAATTTTTTTCCAGCTCCTAGTACACGCATGAATATTCAATACCATCGTGTGTCCACGGACACGTGGACGAGGGGGGTGCTGCCGGCAGGGCCACTATATATCGCTGCGGCACATTGGTTACCTTGGTGGAGGCTGGGACCGAGTCTGACCCTGCGGCTGGTCATATACTGGCCGACGCCGAGATTCGGGTCCTACCTCGGTCCAGGTCTTTCAGGCCTACTATGCCTCCTCCTCCTCCCACCCCTCCTCCACTCCTCCTCTCCCAACTACCATCCGTTGGCATGGCGCCATCAGTTGCTAGCTCTAGGCACAGCAGCAGTGCGCCGTCGGCTAAGCGACAGCAGGCGGTGCTCAAACTGCTGAGCCATAGGCGATAAAAGGCACACCCGCCCAAGAGCTATTACAGGGCATCACGGCGCAGACTGATCTGTGGCTGGCACTGCTGACCTGACCAGGCATTGTTGTGTGTGACAACAGCTGTAACCTGGTGCCGGCTCTGCAACTCGGCAGACTGACACATGTCCATGCCTGGCCCATGTGTTTAAATCTGATAGTTCACAGCGGTTCCTCAAGACATACCCCAACTGTTTGATTGCTCATGAAGGTCGCCGCATCGTGCGCATTTCAGTGAAGTCCAGCACAGATGCTGCCACTCTCAGGGCAGCACAGCGCCGCCTCCAACTGCCCGCCTCACCGACTGTTGTGCGAACTGCCAACGGGTGATATTCAACATTAGCCATGTTATCTAGAGTTTACCAGCAGCGCGAGTGATTGTAAGACTGCCAATTTCAACTTCCACCATAACTGTAGTCAGGTGTCAGTCAGCTTCTTGAAGTCTTACAATGAGGATTGGACATGGATGTTCTGATATCTGTCAGTGCTGAGTACACTTTGAGGAGTCACACACTATGGACCGAAAACCTGTATACATAGTTACCTGGTCAGTAAGAATTCCCCAACGCGCGTTTCAACCCGCCGGTCTTTCTCAAGGGGTAACGCTAAATAAGACCAGCCCAGTATATAAGCCCCAACTGACCAATGAGAATTCAAAGTCTGTTGTTGTGATAGAAATCACCTGTAATCGCGGCGCATGACTGTCTGCATGAGTCCGCGTCACCAGCCAAGACGGGCGCTGATGTCACCGAGGCGGTACACGTGACCGCGTCATGTGACTTCTGCGACACGCCTCCCAGCACGGAGACCGCGGACCAGAGGCAGGCAGGCATGCGCACTAGGTGAAAAAGTAGAAGCAGAGGCATCCTAGGAGGCATGAGATGTCAGATGGAAAAGTAACATGCGGTGCATAACAACCTATTGGAGATGCCGATGTTCAAAACAGTAAGTTGGACAATATGGGTGGAAGTAGAATGAACCCAATGCAACATATTGATTGGATACCAATAAAAAGAACTGTCTTGCAGTAAATAACATGATAGAAAATTTTACAATACAAGTAAAGGGCTGACATAGACCAAAGATAAGTTCATGACTTGTATATAAATGACTAAATATAAAAATATAATATAAAAAATATATAAAGATTTCTGAATACATACTGTCTATATACACAATTGCATAAATGAATAAATAAATGTGTACAGAAGTGAAAAAATTCCTCATTAATCCTGTTAATCGTTATATTTAATTCAGATATTCAGATAAGATAAGTGATATTTATAGATTGAAGATGAGCAGTGTGTATGAGTGTGGGGCTGAAGGTCGGGTATGTGAAGAGGACGTTAAATGGGTATGGGATACAGAAATAATGAATGGTGAGCGCTGTGGGGATGGGTGTGAGATGCGAATTGGTGGTGTTTGTGATGCAATGTGGGTGATGGGAGTGAAGTGTGAAGTGCAATGACACAGGAGTGTGGATGAAAAATTATTATTATAGTGTAAATGCAAGTGTGAATGCAAGTGCAATGACACAGGAGTGTGGATGAAAAATTATGACAAGTGTAAATGCAAGTTGTAATGGAAAGGAAAGGTCATGTTACGTGCACGTATTCAATAAACATGATAATATAGAGAGACGCATATTCAATAAACACAATAATATTCAAAAAACATAATAGTATAGAGAGACACTGAAAACAATGGTATTATGCTTGGTGAGCAGTGAGATAGTGAGTGAAGAAAACTGTTGTGAGGGTGAAAAAAAAAAGACAAGCTGGTGAAGTGCTGTGATAACACATGATGTGAAAAATAAAGTGACAGGAGTAGAGATTAGCGAACACACTCGTCCGAGCTTGATGCTCGTTCGAGCATTAGCGTACTTGTAACTGCTCGTTGCTTGGACGAATACTTTGCCAGCTCGAGAAAATGGCATCTACCGCCGTTTTGATTTTTGGCGGGCAGAAACAGAGCCATTCACAAGCCAGGAGACTCTGCACTCCACCCAGCATGACGTGGTACCCTTACACATCGATAGCAGTGGTTGGCTGGCCTGATCAGGTGACCCTGGAATAGACTTGCTTCTGGCTGGGCTTGCTGGCACTAGTAGTGCAGCTAGTACCATATTGTGAGGAATTTGCAGGGAGACTTGCGAACGTTATATTTAGCTCTTAGTGACACACATATCCATCTCAAACACCTAAATGGGACAATTTATTAGGGGTTTGATTGAATTAGGCACAGTATGACAATTTTTTTTTCCAAAACTTAACCCGTTCACGACCCGTGACATAATAGCACGTCACGGGTCGGCCGCAGGTGCGTGGAGAGGGCTCACGCGCTGAGCCCTCTCCATAGCCGATAAGTCTTTGCTGCATATTGCGGGTGTTTTCCCGCTGATCGCCGCCGGCATCTTTTCGAGGATCGCAGCTCCCCGTGACGTCATTGGGGAGCGGCGATCCGTAGCCATGGTAACCTCGGGTCTCACGAAGACCCGAGGCTACTTCGGGTTAACCCATGCATTTACAAATTTGCTATCAAGCACATTGTAATGTATGATAGAAATAACATATACTAACTGCCATACTGTAGTATGTCAGTATATTGAAGGATCGTGCAGACACCCTAGGGTTAAAGTACCCTAGGGAGTCTGGAAATACTAAAAATAAAATAAACACAATTTAAAAAAAAAAATTATAATAAAAAAAACCTAAAAACTCACAAATCACCCCCCTTCCCCTAGAACTGACTAATATAATAAACAGTAAAATCATAAACACATTAGGTATCCCCGCGTTCCGAAAATGCCCGATCTTCAAAATAGACGTTTTTCACTGCATTTAATCCCGTAACGGAAAATCGCGCCCCAAGTTCAAATATGGCCTTTTTTTTGTCATTTAAAAAAATAAAAAATTCTATAAAAGTAATCACAAGGTCGAACAGTCCTAAATTGATAACATTGTAAACGTCATCAAATCCGCAAAAAACTACCACCCACAAGCTCTGTAGACTAAAGTATAAAAAAGTTATTAGCGACAGAAGATGGCAAACCTCCCAAAAAATTTTTTGTACAGGATGTTTTAATTTTTTTAAATGTCTGAACACATTATAAAACCTATATAATTTGGTATCGCCGTAACGCAACAGACCCAAAGAAAAGTAGACCTATCATTTGGGGCGCACAGTGAAATCCGTAAGATCCAAGCCCACAAGAAGACGGCACAATGTGTTTTTTACCAATTTCACTGCATTTGGAATTTTTTTTCCAGCTTGCCTAGACCCGGCAGGAATATTCAATACCATCTTTCCCCCTAGAAGTGCATATTTGTTACGTTACGCAGAAATAAGCCATCCAACACGCTCTGTACATGAAAATAAAAAAGTTATGGGATTTTTGATCATGGGGTAAAAAATAAAATGAAAAACTAAAAGGGCCAGGTCCTGAAGGGTTAAGTGACTTAAAATCCAGTTGTTGTGGTGCTGTCAGTGTAGGTTAGAAACGAGGCATACAGAACCACCGTGCTTCTTAGGCCTACAATAGCGTTATATACATATATATTTTGTTGATATTGCTTGTGGCTGGCCTTGCTGGCACTATAGTGCAGCTAGTGCCATATTGTGACGAATTTGCAGGACGTTCTGTATAGCTCTTAGTGACACACATTCCATCTCACAACACCTAAGTGGGACAATTTATTAGGGGTTTGATTGAATATAGGCCCAGTCTGCGTTTCTTTTCTTTCTTTTTTTTTTTTTCAAAACTAAAAGTCCATCGGCACAGCACAAAAATCCTGTTGTGGCTGTCAGTGTAGGTAAGAAACTAGCCATAGCATAGGATAGCATTGGTTTTTTAATAAAAAAACAACAAAAAACACAAAAAAACACAAAAAAATTAGTTTTACTTTATTTTGAAAATGTTGAACCCAGGACTAGGGGAGAGGACGAGGGCGTGGCGTCCCACTACTGCGGGTCAGAGGCCGTGGTCCTGGCGGGGTGAGTACACACCACCTGCTGATAGGGATCAGGGGAACCCGCAGGCTACACTCCCTAGGTTCATGTGTCAAGTACTGGGACCCATGATAGACACTGTTGAGGCCAGAACAGTGCGAACGGTGATTGTCGTGGATTGCGGACATGCTTCTACCATTTGTCCCACCAGTCTAGTCTTCCACGCAGTCCCCACCCATGTAACCGAAATCAGCACTCCTCCACCACTCACCTCCTTCCCCCCATCCTGCCTCCCTCCAAGGAAATTTGGCATTTGAACCGGCATACCTCTGACGGAACTGTTTCTGGACCTTCCCAGCATCCAAACCACTTGTCCGGTTGTGCTGCCTCTTTTCCGATGCCCAATTTTCCACTGGTCGCAGTCTGTGGGTGATGTGATCATTGTTGATGTAGTGGGAAGATGTGTAAAGAGGTGTCGGAGGATGAGAAACACGGTTTTTGTCAGACAGTGGTGAAGTTGTTGTCAGGGCGAAGTCCGAGGGGAAGGCAGACTGAGCCAGATAGTGCCGTCCCAGCCCCTGCACCAAGAGTGTCAACAACAAATCACCTGCCCTGACCACGCCGTTTCTGACAAGTTCCACCTGATCACGGACATGTGGACAGTGTGCTGCCGGCAGGCCATTATATTTCCCTACGACATTAGTTAACTTGGGAGGCTGGGACCGAGCTGACCTTGGGGCTGGTCATATACTGCCACGCCGAGGATTGCGGGGCCTACCCAGTCCAGGTCCTCTCTCAGACGCTCTATGCCTCCTCCTCCCACCCCCCCCACCACCGTCCTCCTCCCTCCCCCCTCCTTCCCACCTCCTCGTCCGAATTACCCTCCGGGGCATGGGCGCCATTAGCTGGTAGCTACTAGTCACAGCAGCAGTGCCGTTGCTAAGCGCAGCAGGCTTGCTCAAACTGCGGACCTAGGCGATAAAAGGCACACCCACCAAGAGCTAGTAGAGCATCACGGCGCAGACTGATCTGTGGCTGGCACTGCTGAACCTGAAGCCAGGCATTGTTGTGTGTGACAACGCTGTAACCTGGTGCCGGCTCTGCAACTCGGCAGACTGACACATGTGCCCATGCCTGGCCCATGTGTTATCTCATAGTTTCAGCGGTTCCTCAGACATATCCCCAATCTGTTTGATTTGCTCAGCAAGGGGCGCCGCATCTGTGCGCATTTCAGGAAGTCCAGCAACAGATGCTGCCACTCTCAGGCAGCACAGCGCCGCCTCCAACTGCACCTCACCGACGTTGTGCGACGTGCCCACAGGTGATATTCAACATAGCCATGTTATCTGAGAGTTACCAGCAGCGCAGATGGATGTAGACTGCCAGATGTCAACTTCCACCAGAACTGGTAGTCAGGTCAGTCAGCTTCTTGAAGTCTACAATGGAGAGTGGAACTGGATGTCTGATTCTGTCAGGTGCAGTACTTTGAGGAGTCAACACAGATTGTCAGTGGCGATGTCGCCATCATCAGCATGAAGTCAGAAGCTTTGCGCTCGTCACAGAGACGGGGAAGAAGATTCCTTTGTTGATAGCCAAAGCACCCCTCAGGTCTGTTTTCTCAGCGCATATCGGAGGAGGTGAGAGGATGAGGAGGAAGAGGAGAGAATGTTGCGAGACAGAGCATTGCTCGGTCCTCACTGTTCACAATGTTGGCAGAAGAAGAGGAGGGTGGAGGAGGAGGAAATGGACAGTCAGGCCAGTGAGGGGAGGTGAATTCTTGCGTGGGGGACTCGGGCTGCATATGGCAGATTTATGCTAGGCTGCCTATCCCGGACCCGCGTTTAAGTGCATTTATTCCAGCACCGATTACTGGGTTTTCACTCTCCTGACCCACGGTACAAGCAAAATCTTTCCACTCCACCTGGAGAGGAAAGGAGTGTGAAATGCATGAATATAGGCAGGCCCTGGTGCACAAGCTGAAACAGTATTCCCCTTCTGACCAGCGCGACGGCAAGAGGGCGTACTTCTGCGGGACAAGTAGCGAGGAGAGTAGGCGAGCAGGCAGCTTGTCCAACACTGGCAGGGTACACTTTACAAGGCCTTTGCCAGTTTTATGTCACCCCACAAGACACTGTCACCTGTCCTCAGTCTCGGCAGAGTAGGGCTGACTTTACAGAAAGATGGTGAGGGAGTACGTAGCTGACCATACCATCGTCCTAAAGATCAACAGCTCCCTACAACTACTGGGTTTCAAAGCTGGACATGTGGCACGAACTGGTGCTGTACGCCTTGGAGGTTCTTGCCTGCCTCCGCTAGCATGTTGTCTGAGCGGGTTTCAGTGCGGGTTATCATCACCGATAAGCGACACGCCGTCGACTGACGCGCTAACAGGCTGACGCTTATAAAGATGAATAAAGCCTGGATTTCTCAGGATTTCCATTCTCCACCAGGTGAAAGAAGCTCAACCTGAATAATGTATGCACTCCTCCTCCTCATTTTCCTTCTTCTCCTCCTCTTTGTACATTAAAGCAGAGGAAACTGGCTATTTTTTCTGGAGGGCCACCTACCCGTTCCTCTGTTTTAAACAATTTTTGGGAGTGCCACAAACAGGCACTCAATCTATTAATTTTTCTGAGAGACCACCTACCTCTCCTCTGGTTTGAAACTTTTTGGACTGCCACATACAGGCACTATCAAATTTAATTGTCTCCATAGCAGCCTCCACACGTTGTCTCCATTGCTACCTCCACACATCATCTCCATAGCTGCCTCCCAAAGTCTGCCATATAGCTGCCTCCATACTCGTCCCCTTAGCAAACGCTCTGTGTCAGGCAGAATTTTGGGTTGTTTTCATGGCTTCCACTTTGTCGCCACCCTGCTGTTTTATCCACAAAATATACTATGGCAAACTTTTATCATTTACCGATATTATTTCAGCGCTTCTTGCCATCTGTTTACATTCCCCTCACCGCCATAACCCAAACTTATAAAAACACTACACTTGATCTTATACAAAGGTTCTTAGAAGTGCTGTTTGGGAGGAGCCGAGAGACAGGGGCTTGGACAGGCGAAAGCTCGCCTGGCAGCGGACCGCCAGCTCCATCCCAAGATTGGCAGCCTCAGAGGCATCCATGCATACTGCCCCTGCTGTTTCCTGTCCATTTCGCCTCCACGATCCTTCACAGCGTCCACCAATGTCTCCATGCGCAACTTTCAACTCTCTATACCCCAGACGCTGGAGTGCGAGAGAATATAGGGCACATCATCCCCTTATCAAACGAGCTGTGTCAGGCAGAATTTTCAGGTGTTTCACCAGATACATAATGGAACTCGGCGCATCTGTCGCCGCCATGCTGGAGACCTGAAGTTTCAATCATAGAAGCAATATGGATGCCCCATACTGTCACTCTTAATCATGGAAGTCGTCTCCATGGCTGCCTCCACATGTCGTCCCCTTATCAAACGAGCTCATTTTTCGGGTGTTTAACCAGATACGTTATGGAACTTGGTCACTATGTCGCCACCATGCTGTGTTATCGACTAAATATACTGTCAACCTTTTGTTCACATAGGAAATCATTTCAGCGCTTCTTGCTCACCTCCTTTGGTTCCTCTCTGCCACCCATTGGTTTGAAGCCTGAGTCCATTTAGGGTATGTCGCCATGACACTCTTTAGCCTGCCGCTGCCTCTGCATGCCGTCTTCTATAGTGTCAGGGTCAATTATTGGATGTTTTAGATGCTATCTAGCCTCATTTGGTCACTCTGTCATCGCCATGCTGTTGCCCATAATTTTGGCATAATGGTGCGATTAAGCAGCCTCAGAGGCATCCATGCATGCTGCCCCTGCTGTTTCCTGTCCATTTCAGTGGTGTTTCGATCATTTTCTGAGGTTTCCAGGTGTTTGGCCAAGCTTCCCTGTGCAGACCCTTGGTCCCCTTGAAAAATACTCGAGTCTCCCATTGACTACAATGGGGTTCGTTATTCGAGGCGAGCACCCGAGCATTGAGGCTTGCTCATCTCTAGACAGGAGCCCTTACCATAATACTTACATAGTTCCAAAAGATGGATGACCTAAAGTTGCATGAGTTAGTCCACCTATATATAATTAAAAATTGTATACATATCCCGACACTGCAAGAACATATCTCGGAACCGCCTATACACAACAACCAAATATGTATGAATGCCAAGTTCTATTAGGCTTCAAGAAAAGTGAAATCAGGTACATATGAAACAACAGACATAGTGCTAATTATAATGAGAGGCCTAAAATACCGGGCCGAATTATTTGCCATATAAGAAGTCAGATCACTATAAAAAATAGTTCTAAAATGAGTATAAAATAATTAAAAACTAGGCAAAACAAAATGCATGAATCAAATCCTGAACTTTCTGGGCGGGTGCAAATGGGCAGATCTTGTAATTGGTCATAGCAAAACGAATAATACAAATCACATATAATATATTATAAGAACGCAAAGAAGCCAAAGTTTTCATTTAGTCCAAATGGGTGCACTGTATTCAGAGTCCAAATCCATTTTGATTCGACCTGTAGCAGTTTCCGTTTTCGCGCACCTCCTCTCATGTCGAGATTTACGTGGCCAATGCCGCGAATCTGCAATAATTTCGGGTTGCAGGAATGATATTTTTTTAAATGGCGGGGGACCGGCTTTAATTTGTCGAACTGAGAGGGATCCACTAATGCTGCTTTGGAAATGTCGTTGGCATGTTCCCTCACTCTGGCACGTAGCTCACGAGTCGTCATGCCAATGTAGATCTTTGGGCAGGGGCAGCATGCAAAATAAATCACCCCTTTTGTATCGCATGAGATCTGGCATCTGATCTTGAACTCACGTCCACCTTTCAAATCAGAAAACACCGTTGCTGTTTCCATATTGGGGCAGGCTATGCATCGCACGCATGGTTTGCTCCCCCATTTCGGTGGAACGGCACCAAGTATCCGAGGTTGAGATTGAATAGGGGTCAGATAACTTCTGACCATCAAGTCCCGGAGATTCCCGGAGATACAATTTTTATTGTATTCCCCTTTTTTTCGTGTTTTCTGATTTACATCTGGTATTTGGGGTATACAGATCCCCCTTAAAGAACAACCAGGGATTGGTCCACAAATCGCTATTGCAGATGCATGAATGTGAAACAGATTTCTTCCTATTCGATTTTGGCACTAAATAGAATTTCTATTTGGGGTATATAGATCCCCCTTAAAGAACATCCAGGGATATCAGCAAGAATCGCTACTGCACAGTACAGTAGAATCAAGATGATACAGACAGCACATGTAATGTAAAATGCCGGGATTGCAAATGGCCGACAGTTTTATAGGGCTGTGAGCCTGTGTGACATCACATAAGCCTGCCGGTCGCTGATTGACTTACAGGTCTGCAGATGTCATTGGGGGTGATCCTTTCTCCTTCCCAGAGTTCTCTGCCCATGTAACACGTTGTGCTCGCGCCCATTTAGCTGAAAAAAGAGGGGGAAAAGAAAAATTTGTTCCCGCAAACCAGCATAAACTTTGGCTTTGTGACGAATCAAATTTTTTGTGAAGTTCATATCGAATTCCACTTCGTTAGAATCGTTCGCCCATCTCTACTGACTGACTAAGACCTTTTGCTCTTCAAGAGAGCTGGTAGCAAAGAGACCTGTGCTCTTCCCTGCCTAGGGGTTTTATCACCCAGGTCAGGTGGTAGCACCTCTCCAATCACACTCCAGTTTACATTGCTGTAACATCATTGGTCAATAACTTACACCCACTTAACCAGCTGCTATGACCTGATGAACAGGTTTTAGAACCTTCATAGAGGGTTCCTGACGCCCTCCGTCAGCTCCTAACCTGGAGAGGGCGCTAATCGCAACTACCAGCCTGCCATAGTATTGGCAGGGGTGGCGCAGATGCAACTGGCGAACATACTGCAACAGCATTTGCTCTTTTTTCCCGTTTCCAAGGCCTTTTACAATAGGGCTCCATGGGCACTGATTAGCATTAGGCACTGCTGTTTTCAGAAATCTTCAATATCACTAAAGATGTGTATAATTTTCAACTCTTCCATGTATTTTTTAAACTAAAACCTGGGTTATGTTGTTTCCATTTTGTTGGTGAACTATGTAATTATTAGCTAATATATTGTGTCTCTGAAGTAAGCATATACTGTATGATAATGATGAAAAGCTCTTCAGCAGTGTGTAATAAAGCTGGGCACTGCTCATCCACTGATTTAATTTATGCAGCTATTTCTCAGATGAGATGAAATTTGATAAAAAAAGAACATTTTGCATATTTTAGTGTTGTGAATGGAATATTCAATGTAGTAGGCAAACCTTTCTGCAGCTGAAGGAAGATAAGGACAATATTATCCAATTGAATGGCATTTATGGTGACAGTGGATGTTTGTCATAAAGATTGTTCAGGAGATTGCAAGTATCTGCTCCTGAGCTGTGACCTACTGATAAGAATAAAATCTACAAGAGCAGAATATAGAACGCTGTAGTTGATGTGTCAATTCTGGAATCACAATTGTTTTTACTGCTATAATTAATACTCATAATTAAGATTTAATGGACCTGAACCACAAAGTTCAGCTCCATGAGTAACTTGATGCAACAAGCTGTTTGATTGACTGTTGAGCAGCAAATCAACCAGCTTGCAGCTCCTTACCAACCACAGTCATCCCCCATGGTGAGGTGGGACAGGTCACATGTCACATGTCCAGGTGCATACACAAGATAGGGTCAGACAAACAGGGTTTTATCAAAAACAAACATTTGCACTTTTCAGGGCTGTTAGGTAGGGAAAGGAAGTTACTGTAATTAGGGACAGGTGGGAATCTGAAATAATTGCCCTTTTTAGGGCTGCATGTTGCTACTCATAGGCTGCTATAGTGCAGGGCCAGTGTTGGTACTATTTACATTTCCATAATCACACAGCAATATCTTAAAGGAGCAGTGTTAGTGCTATTTGCATTCCCACCATCATAAAGCAATATTTTTTTTTTTTTTTGTATTTTTATTATTTTCCATACATATAAGGTACAGACAATTGTAAGATACAGAACATTTACAAGAACTCCCGCCGTAAAATGTGGCCTATGTAACAATCAGTGTCCTCAATAAATGTGGTACACACATTTATACAGAAAGAAGGTAAATTCTTTCCTTTCTGGTTTGGTTAAATGATATGAGCATCTTCCATAAACATATTACACATGTCAATAACTAAAAGACTCAAAAACACAAAACATACACCAGGGAGACGGTAGGAGATAGGGAAGGAAATGGTATCAGATATCTAAACCTGACAGGATACTAATTCACAAACATCTAAATTAGTGTCCTAAGAGGTTGTTGCCCAGTACATGTCCCATGGATATAGCAATATTTTAAGGAGCATTGTTAGTAATATTTTAATTTCAGGCATCATACAGCAATAACTTAAAGGCACCGAGTTAGTACTTTTTGTATTTCCAGCATCATACAGTAATAGCTCACAGTACCAGTCTTAGTACTATTTGCATCATATAGTAATACCTTACAGTTCCAATCTAAGTACTATTTGCAGCAAACTGTTAACTGCATCCGTGTATTTCTGAATTGCAGTGTCTGTGTTCACTCGATTCGTTTATTATTAAGTGCAGTGACAGTAAGTGTAATAATTACATCTATATCCTCATATGTCAGAAAAGAGCTAGGTAGATAATACTACCTGAGATGGTGTTACTCAGGGATAATCAAGAATTGCCCTTTTTAAGGCAGTCTGAATAACATGCATGTGTATATTTATATATGCTGCTATGATACAGGGCCATTATTAATTTCATCTATATCCTCATATGGTACCATAGTGCAGTGACAGTAACTGCATTTCTTTTTTTTTTACTTACTAATACAGTAGATCATGGCACTGTAACCGCGGTAATCTTATTGTATGTGTTATCCAAGGCTTCCTTCCTTTTAAAATAATATTTTAAAATTTCGCTAATGAGCCTAAGGGAGTCTGGTGGGTGTTTTCTTCAGTGCTGTCCTGCCATAGACTTGAGTGAAGCCCCCCCCAACACTATTCCAATCTGTGTCAATCATGAGATGGAGAAATAGGGCTCCCAAATAACAGATGTACATAAGGATCTCCCAAAAGTGGGTTCTAGAATCAAAGCTGTCAAATTAGACTCTACTAGTTTGAAAATGAATCAGAATACTGGATTCTTAGATGAACTTTACCCTCAAATGGAGATGGCACATAATTGGCTCGCTATAATCTTAGGGTGAGGGGGCTCCCTTAAATACACAAGGAAGTGGAGGTGCTACCAGGTGCTAATTCTGTCTCTCTGTGCTGTTAGTTTTCCTTTAACCCCTTCCTGACACTGGAACTTAGTATGGCGCAGTACTAAGTAAATTCCTGAACTGTATTGTACTAACAATTCCTAATTCTGGCACCGGCTCCCAGACGGAGTCGGTGTCTAAAACTGCAGGTGTCAACTTTATGTTACAGTGGACACACTGTACCCATTCTCCGATCATGGGTACTAAACCCTAGCAAGCCGCGGTCAAGCATGACCGCAGTGTCTCAAGGGCATCCGATGGTGATTGAGCCGTCTCCCAGCACCCCTTACCATGGGAGTTCCAATTTTCTGATGGCAGCCCTGGGGTCCGACGAGTGCCCCGGGCTGCAGAATCTAATCTGGAATCCTCCATGCAGGTCCAGGCTGTAATGTACTGAACATGCGCAGGATTTTTATAAAACACTACAATACATTTGTATTCCAGTGTGTTAGCTAAATGAGAGCTTGAAGAAGCCAACCTGTAAAAAAAAAACATTAAAAAGTTTTCAAACATGTAATAAAGTTTTTTAACTCCTACTTGACTACTTGAGGTTCTTTGATCCCTGAATGTCCAGGTCAATTTTTGCAGTTCTGCTATGCACTTCTTTAACCCCATAGCATAGCACATGTATGTCGGGAAATGCGGTCAGTTGCTTATGCAGAGTAAGTGCAATCAGTGCTGAAGCTCGGCTGTATGTGACTGTGTAGTAACTGCTTTCAGCACAATCTAACACAGTGCCTTTCAGCCTATGCAGATTGCATAGGCTGATTATGTAATATGCTGTAACATTAGTATTGCAGTATACTACAATAAACAAGTGATCAAGTACCACCCCGGGACAAAGCAAAACCGTAAAGAAAAAGTTTTAAAAAACTGTTTAGATAAAATAAATAAATAAATAAATAAATGAATGAATAAAGATTCCCTAATGCTCCATCACATAAAATCTAACTTTACATTAAAAAAGTGAAAATCACCACAAAACACTACATAATGGGTATCCCCACATCCACAGCAACCCGTAGAATAAAATAAAATTTTTAATGAACCCATATGGTGAACAGCGTAAAAATTTTCATATCCAACTTCATAAAATATGAAGATACCAATAAAAAGTACAGTTTTTCCACAAAAAATAAGTTCCATATATAAAAATATAAAAATGTGATGCCCTTTAAAACACAGTGACGCAAAAGCAAGCAAATTTGTCAACAAATGAGTTCTATATTGTGCAAAACAAGGCAACCATAAAAACGCTATATAAATGGGGTATTGCTGTAATCGTGGTGATCCATATAATAAAGATAACATATTATTTTTATGGTACAGTGAATGGCCTACAAAGAAAAACCTAAAAACACTAAACCAGAATTAATGATTTTCAGATTCTCAACCAAAAAAAACTTAATAAAATCCTATCAATTAGCTATTGAACCCCTCTAAATGATTCAAGTGAAAAGTGGATCTCATCCCGGAAATAATAAACACCCATATGTTACAAAGAATAAACATTTTATCAAACTTCTTAAGCCCCTTCTACACTGGCGTTTTTCACGCGCGAGTTCTGCGCGTGCATTTGACGCGCAGAACTTGCATTGCACTCTGTCCCATTGTATTCAATGGGTCTTTCTTCATTAGCGTTGTTTTGCACGCGCGTGCTTGCGTTCGTTTTTCACGCCCCATTCAAGTCTATGGAGATGCATCAAGAACGCATTGCACTCGCAATCATTGCAAGTGCAATGCGAGTGCAATGCGTTTTAAACGTAAGGGTTGCTAGGTGACCAGAATAACAGTATTTCCCCTGCTCGCGAACGATCATTTAATTAAAAAAACACAGTGAAGAACAGTGAAGAATAGAATAAAACCAGTGAACACAGTGAAAACTGTGACCACAGGATCATTTAAGAGAAAAACACAGTGCAAAACACAGTGCAGAATAGATTACAGATGTTCGGCACATCTGCTTACTTGTCGGGAGATATCTGCAATTTGTTCTTCACACACATATATATTGTTCTTCACATGCTATTTTGGCCGCACCGTTCTGCGCGTATCTCCCGACAAGTAAGCAGATGTGCCGAACATCTGTAATCTATTCTGCACTGTGTTCTGCACTGTGTTTTTCTCTTAAATGATCCTGTGGTCACTGTTTTCACGGTGTTCACTGGTTTTATTCTATTCTTCACTGTTCTTCACATCTGCTAACTTGTCGGGAGATAATATACACGGGGAACAGTGAAGAATAGATCGCAGATGTTTGCAACTTATCAGAAGACATTATTTTTCAATTAAATAACACATTTTAATCCCAAACCATGGTCCCTTTGAAAAATGCTTGAGTCTCCCATTGACTCGCGCGTGAAAAATGCGCCGAAAACGCAAAAAAAACGCTAACAACACGCGCGTGAAAAACGCAAAAACGCTAATTACTCCAAGGAAAAATGGAACAAAAACGCAGCCAAAAACGTCAGTTTTTCACGCATTGCACCCTGACGTGAAACGCAACGCTACTGTGGAAGAGGCCTTAAAGTTGGTTTCTCATTAATTGAGGGATGTAGTTTCTATAATGGGGTAATTTATGTGGTTTTTTTTATTATTAGTCCTCTCAAAATCACTTGAGCAGGTGCCTGTAAATGTAGGTTTTGGCGATTGTCATAAAAATGAAAAATTTTCTAAGCCCTATAAAAACCTAGAAAAATGAGAGGATACGTAAAAAGCTATGCCAACATAAAGCAGTTATTTGGGTGCTAAGATTATCTACTTGAAAAGCAAAAAATGTATGACTTTGAAAATTGAGAATTTTTCTAAATTTTTGACAAATTTCTATTTTTTTTCAGAATTAAACACAAAAGATATCATCCAAATATTCCACAAAATACAATTTGTGATGAGAAAAGAAAAGCACATGAAGAGCAACTCTGTATAAATTATTTCAAGGTTCTGGAAGCTTTCTCGACTCCTCTTGAGAAAGCTTCTTGCGAAACACGTGTCGGGGCTGTGCAGTGTATGCCTGCTAAGTTGGTATGGTTACTTTATTTCAGATTTTCTATTGACATTTCATTCACATGCTTTTCATGCCTTTAAATTATTGAGTGTATTGTTTTACCTGTACTACTTCTTTCCATACCCAGTATCTTGTATGCTCCTATGGTGGTTAATCACTATTATACTTGTAACGGCATACACTGATTTTAATATAAACATTTGTTTCCATTGTTCTGCTTTTTTGTGCAACTATATGTATAATAAAATGTATCATGTTATATTTGTAAATTTTTGATTCTCATTATTTGGTCCAATCTTTTTGGGGTACAGTGTAACTAGAGTAGGGGATATATTTACATTTTATGTAGTGCCCATATCCCCTACTTCATTATTCTTTTGGATTTACAGTCTTATGCTGTTCAACTGAGAAGGCACTGAATTTCTCAGTGGTTTTCAGTTGGCAGTCTGAACTATGCTCTACTGCTGGGCAGCTGAAAATCTGTGACCTCTTCTCTGGACCAGTAAGGGTTAAGGCTTGCACACTTTCAGTTCTGCCTCTCCTTCACCTGGTGAAATCTGATTTAAGATCTGTGTGCAGCCATTTTCCTTGATGGTTAAACCATTAGTCTGCCTAGCTCTGTACACTCTGCTAGCTATATTCAGTTTCTCTTGCTCCTCCTGGCTTTTGACTATTTGCTATGTCCTTGACCATTCTACTGTCTTTTGAGTCTTTACTTTATTTGCTATCTAGTTGTTGACTCCCATTTATGTCATCTGTCTGTCTTATTGTGTGTTCACACTTGGCATAGGAAGGGAGCGATGCCCATTTATTGGCCTCCATTTAGAGGGACCCAATATCTAGGGATTGGGGGATTCCATTCCTCATGAATGTGCTGAAAGTAGCGGTGTCGGATCACCACTGACTTGATGAGGAGACAGGAGAAGAGGAACCAGAATAGCGGGTGGAGGCAAGGAGTGATGTCTGACATTCCTGGGTGGTGAAAGTATATGTGCCATGGCCATTCCTGCTTAGGGCCCAGCCACCACTACATTACAAGAGATGTAATGTCCCTGCCCCTTTTTAGTTTTCCACACATCAGTTGTGAGTTGCATCTAGTGACTAATGACATTGCACAGTGCGCACTTCATTTTCTACACAACATGTTGGTGCAGGAGGGGGATGGCCTGACCAGAAAAGTAGTGGTGGCTGAAACTGGCGTAATATGGGACAATTACCGCTATCAGATTTTTAAGCCTAACCACAATGGTAGCTTTACAAAGGTCAACAATTTTGCAACTGTCCCATTCAGGACCAGGGCTTGTGGTTGAGATGGATCAAACTTCCTCTATTTCTCCATTTTCTGGGGCATAAAATGCTGAACACTTCCCTGGGATGGACAGGCTTAATTTTGCTTGTGGTGGTGTCACATAATCACTTTGTGGGGAGACAAGAGGCCTTTGCACTTGAGTCGGTAGTAGAGGCTTAGACAACTGAAACAGCAGCAGTGTTTCATTTTTTTTTTTTTTTTGTGTGGTCCACTGCAGCACATGTTTTGTTTGCTGGGGTCATGCACATGGTATCCATATTGTTGCTTGCTTCAGGAACCGGCAGCACAGCTTGCAAATGATACATCATTTGTCTTCTAGAAACTGTTTGAAAAAATGCCACGCCAGGGAGATCCTCTGGGCAGACCTTTGTCTGTTCAGCCCTGGGTACGGTCGGTGGTAGCATGTGTCGTCATGACTATGACCTGCCTGATGCACCTTTGCACCCTTCCGCATCATGTTCTGGCTACCTTTGGCTCTTTGACACCATGTCTTCCTCAGATTTTATCATTGCCTTTTATCCATCAGATAATTTGGAACTTTCGTTTCATTATCATCACAGTATATATCGCTGCACTGGTCCGCTGTCTACATCCTCATCCTCCAACACAAGGGGGCACATTTACTAAGGGCTTTGCCCCGCACTTTTGACAAACTGCACCTTTTTCTAGACTGAAACAACTTTCACAGATATTTAAGAAGTGTCTGCGCTGCTATTGTGTCGCACTCGACCCTTTTGTGGTGCAATTGCTATGGCTTCCACGCAACACAACTGATTTGGACCAAGTGCCGTATTTAATTTGCAAACTTTGTCGCACGCCCCCTTTGTTAAAGGTGCACCACAAAAAAGATGGTGAAATCTGTCAGACCAGTACAGGGAAGTGACAGATTCATGATTTGTGGTGCACAATCTTAGTGAATCGCTGCACGCAGCATTATACATGGAAAATAGCACTTTTAGTGCATTTTCCAAATTACTAAGTAAATGTGCCCCAAGTTGTTGTACATCTGGGCACTCTGTCTGCAACATAGAAGAGAAAGAGGGGATTGAAGACAATCTGAGGGAACTTGGTTGAGGTACTCTTTGCAATGTAATTGACCAATACCTCAACTTTGTCTGGCCTCTACATTCTGGGAATGAACATGCAGCACTTTACATTGCCTTGAAAAGGCCAATTTTTTACTATTTCTAGGTGCTCCTTGCTGTGACTCTAGCTGCCTCCTCTCCCACAAAAAGTGCTGCCCGGGTCTACTTATCACTACCCATACCATCATGTTCTTAAATTTTTTTTAATCATTTCTTTCTTTTTTAATATGATGTTATTATCTTAAGCAGTTTTCCTAACTCTCTATTCCTTGCTACCTCCATTGTACAACCAATATTGGGCGTTGAAATGTGCTTCCCGATTGATTCCAAGTGAGCTTAACTTTTTTCTATTTGAGGGTGCGGTCACAGGTCGCGTTTGCTGCATGCGTTTAAAAACGCATTGCTACCGCTGAAGGGAGACATGCCTAATTAAACAGTTGTTAACACTTGCGTTTACAAAACGCAAGTGTTATCGCATTGTTAACGCATGTGTTAACATCACGGTTAACGTATGCGGTTGTTAACACATTGTTAACTCATGTGTTAACATTGCGGTTAACGCATGCTTTAATTAGGCAAATCTCCCTTCAGTTGTAGCAATGCGTTTTTAAACGCATCATGCAGTAAACGTGACGTGTGACCGCACCCTTACTGCTATGTATATTTTAGCTTTAACCTACAATTACATTGTTACATTCTTTTATTCAAGTTTTTCTGAGCTGAGGTTGGGGATCTTGCAATCATTTTTCTCATTTTAAATCCTGAGTAAAAGTTCTTGAGTCATTCTCTGTAATACAGGAAATGTGTTTTCTCTTAAGTCTGTAACATTACACATAAATACAAATCAAGTGATGGTAATGAGAAGTACAAGCTCCTCTTCTCCCTAATACTATCCCAGTGATATGTATTTATACCTTTCGTATGTATTTTTAGATCAAACTTTTAAGTGGCATAGACATTTGTTTCTATAGAAACAGCCAGAGATTTCAACTCTGCACTCAGTACCTAAATTTTGAGTCTTTGTTGTTATGAATAAGAAATTATAAGTAAATCCGCCTACTCACATATGCTCTGGTTGAAACTGGAGAAAACACCAGGATTTAAGAAAATATGGCATATGTTTGAAGGGATGTAATCTGAGCAAAATGTGACAATCTTAGGTCTGAATAATTTTTATGTTCAACATATGCAAGATATAAAAAATGAACAGTTTCAGATGTGGGGATTCTAACTGTGTGTTTGTTACATGGGCTCAGCCTTCAAGACAATCCTTCATAAGGGATGACATCTATAAAAAATTGAAACAATCAGTTATTGCATAGAATTTATTACGTCCCTACCCGTCTGGCTAATATGTACCCCACCTACCCAACAGCAGTTTCAGAGGCTATGACACCCTGGGTGAAATGGTCCACTTCTGATGGCACTGCCCCCTGGTTGCCTCTCTCTGGAACAATGTTAAGACCCTAATCCTCTGTCTATTAGGTAATGCAACCCCCGTAACCCAAGCTATACTCCTTCTAGGGGATATACCAGTGAGGGTCAAAAATAAAGCTCATTGCTTGGTTCAGTTTATAGCTTTAGCAACTAGAATCCATATACCGGCAAAATGGAAATCACTGGACCTATCGTTCACAGAGGTTAAGAACAGAATCAATTTACTGATGTTATTTGAAAGAATAGAGGCAACCAGGACCGACACCTTACCCCTATTTGAAGGCATATGGAACCCATGGCTCACAGCACAAGATTCACCAACCCTTGAGAGGGCTCTAGCTCTATGCCCCTAAAAACCTTGGCATATCTGTATACATGGCTACTGGTTATCTATACTGACACGTATACAACTATCTTGTACTAATCCCATTTCCAGGTTTCCAACCACCCTATGACCTTCCCTCCTCCCTTACTTTTTTTTTTTTATTGATACAGTAGCTGGCTATGTATCATACCAAACTCTGTGAACTTCCCCTGCAAGGGGGTATGTGTTTTGCTGTGACATATAAGGCACCATTCTGTTTTCCTTCAATAAAATTTTGTTGAAACTAAAAAATTTAAACAATCCTGTCAGGTCATGTGATAAAGGCCTTTTTCACACCAGCATTTTTCACATGCAAGTTCAATGCATGTTTTTGATGTATAAAATGCACATTGCAGGGTTTTTTTTAACAGGTGTGAAACTCTCAACATGCACTACTTTTTTAAGTTGCGTGAAAAACGCCCCATACAATTCTTTGGAGACGCTTCAAAAGGCACATGCAAGTGCAATGCATTCTTCATTGATCAATTTCCATAGAAAATATACATCAGTCTTGAGTGTTTTCACGCATGTTTTATGCAATGAAATCAGTGATGAAGGCAAAATAAAGTTTTTCACATGTTGTATGATCTGTGAAAGGCCTAAGGGTGCTCTCACACATGGCTTTAACGCATGCATTTATGAAAGGAAACCTACCACTTCAGAACTACCTAGCGAAGATGCTCTCTGCTGCACGCTCTGCCTATCAACTAATTGTAATAGATTTTTCAGGTAGCATGGACTTGCGAACCTTTGACAAGTCTGTACTGCCGTCGGTGACCCACCGCCACCAAAAGTGTCTGCAATCTGCAGCCTGAGGCTGGAACTTCATCCCGCCTCATGGCAGATGCGGCTTTGGTTAGGAAAATAAAGGACCTAAGAGGATGTCACCCTGGTCATAAGGCATAGATACCGGTCAAGTTTATAACTCAGATTTTATGAAGATCTAAAGGAAACTATTTTTAGAAAGGTGGCAGTTAGTTAATAGGGCTCTATGGGAACCGTCCACTGCCTGTATTTTTTTTTAAATGTGGTGACAAGTTCCCTTTAAGGGAGGTTTGTTTTTCTTTTGTGTAGTACTTTTGGTAGGAAAATGGTTCTAGCTGCAATATATACCCTGCCACTGTTCAACTGTGTAACTGTATGGATATAGCAGAGCTGTGTGTGTAACTTTATGAATGAAGCAGAGCTGTGTGTGTAAATGTATGGATGGAGCAGATCTGTGTGTGCTGTGCTTTAGTGTGACCAACAGGGATATTTTAATTTCTGTAAAATATATTTTTCCTTTTTTGGAAGCCTAAATCTGGGGTGCGTCCTATAGTAAGAATCGTCTTATAGTCCGAAAAATATGGTATATCTAAATTACTATTACTTTTGCTTTTATCCCTAGACCTCTAAAAAAAAAGCATATTATCTAAATAAATCTACTGTGCAAAGAAACCAAGTGAAAGTAACAGATAAAAATTTGTTATTTTTATGCAACCTGTTAGAGTCCATATTTCTGGTTTGACCCATAGTTGGAAAAAGGCTCTGACGGACCATGTTGGGGGAAAGTCCAACAGATACTGTATAGAAGGCATTGTGAGCCAAGGACCACAACCGCCATCTGCAGTGTATCTGACCACTGATTAATGGTGGGTGTTGTGGTGTTCAACCATTTGCCATTCCTCTTCTATTCTGTCTGGAGGTTTCTTCGGAGATGTTGGCATATTCGGAGTGGGAATGTTCCAACTTTTTAGTTGTAGAAATCCTTCATCTACTGATCATAAAGCGTAAGTTACACTGTCCTTAGTGAGGAGGTGTACAGGGAAACCCCATTTATAGAGGATTTTATTTTACCGCAAGATGGTGGTAATAGGTGCCAGTTGCCTTCTAAGCTGTTAAGTCATTGCAGAAAGGTCAGTAAATAATGTGAATTTATAACGTTGTTGTGAGACGACGCAAATTCTCCCATTTTGGTTTACTATATGGTCAGTTTTGTCACCCAGAGATAGAATTGATACATGTATAGGAAACAGCAATTGAGCAATTTCCCTTTTAAAGGATCCACGCAATGTGGTCAGCATTCCCTTCATTGATACTTCTGTGAGGGTATTATTACATGTAGGCAGTGAATCAAATGCGTCACCAATGTCTTGGCCTAGTAGCTGTTCCCTACAGCTTACCTCCTGATACAGCTGTGGCTTCTGTATGGCCGGGCTGTGGGCCTGGGGAGATAACACGAGGTCCTGCAGGGCCTTCAGTGCTGCAAATTATGAGCTCCTTTCTCTATCTGTTGTCTCTCTCTGTCCTCGTAATGGCGAGGAGAGATCATATGATTCTGAGACTGACCTGGATCTGCCATGTGAGCCAGAGGTTGCTGGAAGCTGAGGGGAGGCAGCGTGTGCCTGAGGTGTTAGCACTACAGCGCCATCTTTGGATAGAGCTTGGAGAAACCTGAAATTAGTGAGTAAGGCGGCATTTACATTGACATATGCCTGCATGGCTTTGGCCAGGAGGGAATACTTCAGCCGCGATGGAGAGGAGGAAGGTGACCCCAACCCTCTCCATAGAGATCCATTGTGCACACCCTGTAATACGGGAAGAGATAGAACACGTCCTATGGCTCCTTGCGGCCACTGCCTTCTATGGGGGACATATGCGGCTGTACATATGGTTGTGTGAATGCGGCCATACAGCCATGTCTTTTGTATTTTTTTGGGGGGGGGGGGGGAGGGGGGTTAGGCTACATAGACACAGGTATTGTTATACTGTCTTAGACTAATTAATCGGACTGTTTGCTATGTTTGTGTGTATGTATATAAATGTATGTGTGTAACCAGGATTTTTCTAAGCATTCTGCTGTTATTGCAATGACTATTGCTATAAGGTAGGCTATTCCTATTCACTGTTCTTATGGTAAAGAAGCTTTTTTTACTCTAGATATTAAACAGATGAAGAGGGTGCCATTTTGTCTGTTATGTGACCGAAAATAGGATTGGAAATGCATCACAATGTAATTATGATGACAATATATTCTCCTGAGGATTGTAATTGATAGGGCTTTTATTTTCCTTTTGCTTCTCAATCGGAGACGAAAGGCAGTGCACCACTGGAGGTTAGCTGATTGCTCTTGTTTGTTAATCCTCATTGACTCCTCAATGACCTACTCATATCGTGAAATGCTATGTTTGAATTTATTATTTTCTTTAAATGTCACTGGAAGGAGAATGCATGAATAGCGCTCATTGAAGGCTAAGTTCTGCTGTGCTCTTCCATAGTAATGGGCGGGTTGGGCAAAATTACATACCAAAGAGTACCCCAACAATTTGTGTTGAAGAATGAACATGTCGACAGCAGAACATCTATACACAAGAGGTGGACTAGCACTGCCCAACAGTAACCACTGATCAAAACATGCCAAAATATATAATCAAAAGCCACAAAAAGAACAGAGGCATGAAAAATAGATCAATCAAATAATATCTTTATTACACCACAAAACATGCTTAAAAACCTTTAAAAATTGTGAACCAAGTCACAAATGAATGACATCCTCGGGAAAGTGCTCAACACATGATAATGTGCACTGTTCCCGGAACTCCAGCTCCCCCTACTGGCCACAATATAGTATACAACAATGTACAGAAATAAATATTATCAATGGTGAGCTAATCAAATCTTTAGACAAGTCCATACAAATGCAGGGTAACAACAAAAAGAGGGGTGAAACACAATAATGGATGGACACACTATTCAAGGATCAGCACAGAACCATGTACAAATAAGAAAGTTGTATACCTAAATGCTCAGGCCATGAGAGCGGGGTTCTGGGGATAGATGCCCCACGCGTATCACTACCTCGTGGTAGCTTCCTCAGGGGACAGCAGAACATCTACCATTTTGATGATGAAACCAAAGTGCCAACTTCTGCAGCTTTCTACACTGTGGAGACTGAAAAGAAGATCAGCCGTGGGTAATTGGTGGTAGAAGATCTGAGGGTTGATTATGATGTCCTAAACCAAACATGGCTCAAAGGCAATTATAGTTTGGAGGGAGAGGTGGTGGTCACAAAGTCCTAAATAGCCTGCAGAAGGGTTCAAAGGCACTTCGTGTATTCCATAGCCATGATGAGGCATGCTACCTTCCACCATGCTCATGGCAAAAACAAAAGTTGGCCCATAGGATTTCCCTGACATTGCATTTTTTCAAGCAATTTTTGAGAAGGCAAAATGTGTCATTTGGGCACTGTGCAGCCAGTCCCTGAAGCAAGCAACAATATGACCACCACATGTATTACTAGGCCTCCCGCAAACAAAACATGAGCTGTAGTGGATCATACACAAAAAATAACATAGAAGCACCTGAGGCTTCCTCTGCTACTTTGGTTGTCTAAGCCTCTATCCCTGCCTCCTGAATGGGAAGGTCACTTGTCTCCCCGCAAAGAAAGGATGTGACATCACCACCCCAACCATCACCAAGGCTGTCCTCACCATCCCAGGAAAGTGTTGAGCTTTCTGTGCTGCCCAAAAATGGGGAAAAAGTTAGTTTTGCTCTCTTTTTACCCACAAACCCTGATTCTAACTTGAACAGTTGCAAAATTGCTGTCCTTTGGAAAGCTACCATTCTGGACAACTTTAAAGATCTTATGGCAGTGGCTGTCGCACATAGCCGGTTTTAGACAAAGTGGGGCCCTGGGCAAAACTAAAAGTGGGCCCCCAAAATAAAACTATTTTATGTACTTGAGTCTTGTCCTTCCTTGTAGAGCCTTTGTGTGAATAGGTTGTATCGACTAACTGCCGATAAGATGGTCAGGAGTTCAAATGATATGACCCATCCCCCACTATCTCTTGCTGATTATCAACTCCCCTAGATGATGGCCCCCAACAGAGAAATGTTCCCTACACCGAATAATGAGAGGGATTCGAAGAAGGTCATATTCGCAAGCCAACTCAAATTCAAGACCATTTATTAGAGACAAAATTGTAATCAAATGAATAGTCGGGTACAAACTGAAGTAACAACCATGTGGCAATGACACAGTTATCATTTTTGTGATTATTGGGGGTTTACTTATTGATCAAAATGTCTTATATATGATATGTAAATAACAACTATTATGTGCAGGGCATGCATTATACATGCAAAAACTATATTTTAATGCTACATTTTGTTTGGTTAGGCAAAGCGATATGACAGCTGCTGCTACAGGTTTGTGATCACAAATGAAGCTCTGTTTTAACCCCTTTACATTGCTAATTTGATCAAAAAGGAATATGACATTTACATATAGTAAAATATATTTAACTGTCTGTATCTTATGTTCCTCATAACTGCAGTCTTTTCTTATACACCCCTTTATCTTTTAATCTATGTTTGCTCATCTCTGTTGAAGAAAACAGCATATTGAGAGCTTCTTGAGAGATAGCTTGCTTTAAGTAAACATGTGCCCAAAGGATCGCTAGTCTAGAGCTGGAGAAGGAACTCTGTGCTAATAATTCACATTTTTCCTCAGGTTATGAGTGTGTTGATGAATGCTCATGGTGTGGCCATCTGTAGAGGTAGAAAAGATGGGCCAAGAGAGAACCCGCAACAAGAGCTGCAGGCAGGAGAATTCAAAGTCTGCAAAGGTTATTTAATTTCCATGTTCATGAAACACCTTAGGCAAGTAGTAGGACGTTTCAATGCCTAAGACCAAAGCATCTAAGAAATGACACAAAGAAAACATTAATCTAGAAATATACTATAATTGTGATGAACGGGGAGCAGCTGGTATGTGTCTGGTCTTCAGGGGCTTCAGACTCATCCTTTCTGTATATATTTTACTTCAACCCTTTGATTTTCACTTGGGGTTTCTAACCCTTATAAAGTAAACCAATGTTGATGCTGTTCATGATGATAACTGCAGATACCATCCATTATTGTATGATCTGTACATTTGATTAAAACTCCCTCCGTCTTCCAGGCTCAACAGAAGATTGTAGTCATACAATGAAACTTTATCTTTCAATACAACTTAAATCAGATCTGTTATTTCAGAAGTAGATCTATGTGGAACTGGCAAAATCTAAATGGCCTGAAGAGTATACACAAGCTTTCCAAATGTTACCCTTCCCCAGATCATATGGTTAATATTAGCTGATGCATTAAACTTAGATAATTAATAGAGATGAGCGAACATACTTGTACTTCGCCCGCTCGAGAAAATGGCATCTCCCGCCGTTTTGCTTTTTGGCGGCCAGAAACAGAGCCAATCACAAGCCAGGAGACTCTGCACTCCACCCAGCATGACGTGGTACCCTTACACGTCGATAGCAGTGGTTGGCTGGCCAGATCAGGTGACCCTGGCAAGTGCAATGACTGCAAACAGGGAAAAGCATAAACCAGGATAAAGTATTTACAGAGGCAGATTTTCTACTAAAATGTACTGCTAGTGGCAATAAAGGGTAACTGCACTCCCCAGGCCTGGTTGGGATAGTGGTGCAGAGGGGTCCCTTTAAATAATGAGCTTTGTGAGCAACAGAGGGGATAAATCAGAACACAACAGAAATGACACGTGTCACTATCACACACTCAGGTGACAACACGCACTCTCTACCAGCACAGATTATACTCTTATACTGCAGCTATGCATAATACACAGTCCAATCGTTGGGGCCCAGTTGCCGCGGACGATGGCACGCTTTCTGTAATGTTGGTGCACTTAATACTTTCAGTACTCTTGGAAATTATTTTCCTGCAAACTCCTTACTAACAATAAAGTCTACTCACAACTCTGAGTAACTGCACCCAGGCTTCTGCTTGTGGCTGGGACCAGGCACCTGGATGGTAATGGAGGGGCAGGCAGGAACCTAGTGTGTGGTGGATGAGGAGATCTCGTGGGGATCAGGCTGTGGTGCAGAGGTGGAGCTCCTCCAGCAGGTCCTCTTCTCCTCTGGGGCTGTGGTGCAGAGGTGGAGCTTCTCCAGCAGGTCCTCTTCTCCTCTGGGGCTGTGGTGCAGACGCGGGGCTTCTCCAGCAGGTCCTCTTCTCCTCTGGGGCTGTGGTCTAGACGCGGGGCTTCTCCAGCAGGTCCTCTTCTCCTCTGGGGCTGTGGTGCAGAGGTGGAGCTTCTCCAGCAGGTCCTCTTCTCCTCTGGGGCTGTGGTGCAGAGGTGGAGCTCCTCCAGCAGGTCCTCTTCTCCTCTGGGGCTGTGGTGCAGAGGTGGAGCTCCTCCAGCAGGTCCTCTTCTCCTCTGGGGCTGTGGTGCAGACGCGGGGCTTCTCCAGCAGGTCCTCTTCTCCTCTGGGGCTGAGCTGCTGGTCTGTCTCTAGTCCTCTGCTGTGTCACTCTCAGTGCAGGACTCTCTACACTCTGCCATGTGCTGTCAGTCCTCTCTGCTGCACATGAGGTCTCTCTCCCTTCTCCTCCCCACAATCCCTTGTTTTTCCCATCAGCCCTTTCTCCAGCAACTCCTCCTATCAGTGTCAGTGGCACAGAGCAGCAGTGATTGCTGGGAGATGTAGTCCAGTCTGCTCCTGAGGTGTAGGTGCTGGTAACTGCTGGTCTTAACCCCTGCTGCCCAGCAATTACATTGTCCTGTTCACATGTTGTGCTCTTAGCAGGGGTTACATTCACATAGGAAATAATTTCAGCGCTTCTTGCTCACCTCCTTTGGTTCCTCTCTGCCACCCATTGGTTTGAAGCCTGAGTCCATTTGGGGTATGTCGCCATGCCACTCTCTAGCCTGCCGCTGCTGCCGCTGCCTCTGCATGCCGTCCCCTATAGTGTCAGGGTCAATTATTGGATGTTTTAGATGCTATCTAGCCTCATTCTGTCACTCTGGCTGGCCAGCTGTTGCCCATAATTTTGGCAATGGTGCAATTTAGCAGCCTCAGAGGCTCCATGCATGCTGCCCCTGCGTTTCCTGTCCTTTCCGTGGTGTTTCCATGCTTTTCTGAGGTTCCCAGGTGTGTGGCAAGCGTCCCGTGCAGATCCTTGGTCCCCTTGAAAATGCTCGAGTCTCCCATTGACTTCAATGGGCTCGGTTATTCGAGACGAGCACTCGAGCATCGGAAAAGTTCGTCTCGATAACGATACCCGATGCATTTTAGTGCTCGCTCATCTCTAGCTCTAGCTATAGTACTTTATGCATTTAATTTTTCTGGAGGGCCACCTACCCGGCCTCTCTGTTTAAACAATTTTTGGGACTGCCACATAACAGGCATCAATACTATTCATTTTCTGGAGGCCACACCTGCTCCTCTGGTTTGAAAACTTTTTTGGACTGCCCCATACGGCACTCAATCTATTTCATTTTTCTGGAGGGCCACCTACCTGCTGCCTCTGGTTTGAAAACTTTTGGACTGCCACATACAGGCACTATCCAAATTAAATTGTCTCCATAGCAGCCTCCACACGTTGTCCCATTGCTACCCCACACCTCCAAAAGTTCGTCCTATAGCGCCTCCATAGCTCGTCCCTTATCAAACGAGGTGTGTCAGGCAGAAATTTGGGTTGTTTTCATGGATTCCACATCAAAGTTGTTAACTTGTCGCCACCCTGCTGTGTTACCCACAAAATATACTGCAAACTTTATATGTTAAATCCGATATTATTTCAGCGCTTCTTGCGCTCGTTATTACACTGCTGTGTAATCCACAAAATATACTGCCAAACTTTTACCATACGGATATTATTTCAGCGCTTCTTTGCGCATCTGTTTACATCCCCTCACCCGCCATATCCCAGAACTTATAGGAAACTCTACTACACTCTCTGTATCAAAAGGTTCTTAGAAGTGCATTTGGGTAGCCCCTAGCGCTTTGATGCGAAATCGCCTGGCACGAGCGCAGCTCCATGCCAAGATCAACTACTATTTAACTGCAGCACCTTTAATCTACTACGGTTCAACTGCCTCCATACATGGTCCCTATCACGAGCTGTGTCAGGCAGAATTTTGGATGTTTTCAGCTTCATGTAACTTTGTCCCACCACCTGCTGGTAATCCACAAATATACTGGCAAACCTTTATCTTACCGATATTATTTCAGCCTCTCTAGCGCATCTGTTTACATCCCCTCACCCCGCCATATCCTAAACTTATAAGAACGCTACTACACTTGATCTTATACAAAAGGTCTTAGAAGTGCTGTTGGGGAGTAGCCTAGACAGGGGCTTGGATTGGCGAAAGCTCGCATGGCGCGGAGTCCCAGCTCATCCCAAGATCCAACTACATAGTTTTCTGCAGCACCTTTAATCTATACTAGTTCACTGCCTCCATACATGGTCCCCTTATCAAACGAGCTGTGTCACAGAATTTTCAGTGTTTCACCACATACATAGTGGAACTCGGCCGTCTGCCGCGCCATGCTGGAGACCTGCAGTTGCAATCATCAGCGGTCAATAGGGATGCCCATACTGTCGCTCTTAATCATGGAAGTCCTCTCCATGCTGCGCCTCCAAATGTCGTCCCCTATCAAACGAGCTGTGTCAGGCTATTTTTCGGGTTGTTTCACCACATACGTTATGGAACTTGGTCACTATTTCGCCACATGCTGTGTTATCGACTAAATAACCGTCAACCTTTTTCACAGAGAAATAATTTCATGCGCTCTTGCTCACCTCCTTTTGGTTCCTCTCTGCCACCCATTGGTTTGAAGCCCGAGTCCATTTAGGTTATGCGCCATGCCACCTCTTAGCCTGCCGCTGCCGCCTGCTGCCTCTGCATGCCGTCCCCTATAGTGTCAGGTGGTCAATTATTGGATGTTTTAGATGCTATCTAGCTTCATTCTGTCACTCTGTCATGGCCATGCTGTTGCCCCATAATTTGGCATAATGGTGCGTTTAAGCAGCCTCAGAGGCATCCATGCATGCTGCCCCTGCGTTTCCTGTCCATTTCCGTGGTGTTTCATCCTTTCTGAGGTTTCCAGGTGTTTGCCAAGCTCCCCTGTGCAGAGCCTTGGTCCCCTTGAAAAATGCTCGAGTCCTCCCATTGACTTCAATGGGGCTCGTTATTCGAGACGAGCACTCGAGCATCGGGAAAAGTTTGTCTCGAATAACGAGTACCCGAGCATTTTAGTGCTCGCTCATCTCTAATAATTAACAAAACAATGACCAAATCTTTTGAGTTGTCAGTGTTGTCTATTGGAAATCCCAGTCAAAACTGTCAAGTGTTTCACAGCCATCAAAAGGAGACTGCTCGGTCGCCTGGGTTATCAAGAGACACATAGACACCATTATGTCCACCTGCTCAAGGTGTATCAAAGTTCCAGTTGCTGATTCCAATCTAATGGGCTGGACAGTTACGATTCGGCTCGGTACAAACATAAAGAACTGAAACTAGACTGTGATAGGAAATACATTATCAGAATAGCTATTACTTTATCATCCTCATATTAACTACACTATTGACCCCCCTGCAAGGCCTATTTTACCAAGAATTTAATACATAACTTTAAACCTGTAGCAGTATGAAGATATATTTCTTCAACCATATGCCAATCATATCATATTTAAGAGATAATAAGGATTAAAAACAGAATGGGAAGATCATTGTCTGCTATGCACTCTAGATGTGAGTTCATTGTATACAAGTATGAAGCATAGGCAAAGACACTTTTTAAACAAAAAAAAACAAAACAAAACATTTATTGCAACAATAACAGATTGAAGGACGCCCTTAACCTCTTAAGGACGCAGCCATTTTGCAGCTAAAGGCTCAGCCCCATTTTTTGGATTCCGACTTGCATCGCTTTATATGGTTATAACTTTTGAACACTGTTACTTATCAAAGTGATTCTGAGATTGTTTTTTCCCCACATGTTGTACTTCATTTTAGTGGTAAATTTTGGCTGATAAGTTTTGCATTTATTTCCAAAAAAAAAAGAAAAAATGCAGATTGTTTTTTTTTAAATTTGCCATTTTCGAAATTCGAAATCCTTGCATTTTCAGGCAGATAGATTTACCACCTAAATAAATTGCTGAATAACATTTCCCATATGTCTACTTTACATTTTCATAATTTTTGAAATGTCTGGCTAATTTAGTTTGACGTCACGTGGCTTACAAATTGAATATCGCTTTTCTGGATTTTCAGAATTGACTATTTTGGGGGTAAATACAGTTTTGAATGCAATTTTACATATTTAGCATCAAAACTCCCTTTATTTATCAACCTATTTTCAAATCTGCACCCTCAAAATATCAGAAACAGCTTTTAGGAAGATTGTTAACCCCTTGAGATCTTCATAGTAATTGAATCAAAATGGAGGTGAAGCTTAGAATGGTCAAATTTTGATGGTTATACGTTCATTTAGCCCAAAAATGTACACATTTCCAAAAGATAAAAAGAGAAAACACAACATACAATTTGTTCTACAGAGACCCTCCTCATGTGGTCGTTACTTGTTTTATGGTCGCACAGCGATGTGCCGGAGGGGAGGAGCACCCTGCAGCTGCCAGGATTTTAGTTTCCTCATTGGCCCCTTTTGTAGGCTATAAAATTTTCGCTACCCCCTATTGTTGAAAATTTAGGAACTTTTTTTTGAGGGCAGGAGTAGAAAAGCATCAATTCTGTACTGGATTTTTTTCCTTTTTTTGGGTGCTCACTGTATAGACTAATAATCATGTTATCTTTATTCTATGGGTCGATACAATTACGGCGATACCATACATGAATATTTTTTTCTTATGTTTTACAAAATTTGTCAATAAAACCCTAATGTGGGAAAAATCATTTTTGCATTGCCGTCTTTCAAGTGGCATAACATTTTAGATTTTTTGGCTACGGAGCTGGTTGATGGCTTGTTTTTTGCAGGATATGTTGTACTTTGCACCAGTATCATGCTGGAGTACATATTTTTTTTTATCACTTTTTATAGCATTTTTTTGTGGGATTGAATAGGTAAAAATCATGATTTTTGGAGTTTTGGAGTGAATTTTTGGTTTATAACTGTTTTTTTAAAGGCGTTCATTGTGCGGGTTCAATAATTATTAACTGTTATTCTATAGGTTGTTACGGACGCGGTATATATGTTGGATTTGTGTGATTTAGACTTTTTTTAGCGTTATATGTCACATTTTCATTGATTTTACTTTATTTTTTATTGAAAAACATTTTTTTTTTTACTTAAAGTTTCCAACATGGGACATGAACAAGCAATCATATTTTTGCTTGTTCGTGATAATACTCTGCAATACTGATGTATGATGACGTCACTGGCACCATCTTACTGGCAGTGCCTGCAGGTGTCCCCAGTGCCGCCATAGCAACGATCGGCACCCCCTGAAAACGCTGCGCGGGGGGGGAGATCGTGGGGGAAAGACTGTCCAAGGGCAGGTTAAATGCCGGGGTCCCGTTGACCGGGGTATTAAACAGGTTAAACACCCATGATCGGAACCCACTCCGACCGCGGGTGTTACACTGGGGTGTTGGCTATCAGTCACAGCCGGCACCTTGTGTTTCCCGATGCCAGTTCGGCTCAGATCTTGAGCTGAACTGGCATCAGCTCTGCGTCCGATATATCGGAGGCTGAGCACTAAGTCACAGCACTAAGGAGTTAATAGTGTTTTAAATTGAGAACACTTTAACTGATCGACCAGACAGAATCACAACCAAAATGTCTGTGGCCCGCATTCTACACACCTACTCACCATGATAAGGCAGATAGAGGAAAATAGAGGTGACCTATTGTGCAGGTGATGCATGTGTGGAATAATTCATTGCTCTCGTAAGCCAAAGAGGAAGAGGATGAAACCATTCATGAACAATAAATCATAAAAAATGGAAAAGGAAAAATTGTGAAAAGGACAATTCAAAAAAATGTTAATATATCATTATTAGTGATGTTTGAAACATATTACTAATAAAGGGCACTAAAAACAGCAAAATTCAATTAAAAAATAATTATACATATCACACACTCACCACATAGGGCCCCCATCCATACATCTACCAGAAGTCATACAAAATTAATATAATAATGGCAAGATAACAAATTATGTGAATAATAAAACTCATAAACAAAATACCAATATATAAAGTTATTATTAGAGATGGGCAAATTGATTTGAACGAAGTGGAATTCGATACGAATTTCACGGAAAATTTAATTTTTCACGAACCAAAAGTTTATGCTGGTTCGTGGGAACAAATTTTTTTTCCTCTTTTCTTTAGCTAAATGTGTGCAAGCACAACATGTTGCATGGGGTAGAGAACTCTGGGAAGGAGAACACCCTCGATGACATCTGCAGACCTGTAAGCCAATCAGCGATTGGCAGACTTATGTGATGTCACACAGCCCTATAAAAACCAGCCAATTTCAATCTCGGCATTTCCCACTGAATGTGCTTTTTCTAGTGTCTAGCTGCTGTTAGTATACTGTGCTGTAGCGATTTCTGCTCCAATCCCAGGGTATGCATTTAGGGGGATCTGTATACCCCATATAACAGTTCTTTTTAGTTACTGAATCTAATAGGAAGAAATCTGTTTCATATCCACACAGCTGCTGTAGTTTTTTGTGGGGTATCTGTATAACGCAAATTCCAATACTTTTTGTTGCTAAAGTTGAGAGCATCAAATAAGTGTCAAATTCACGTAGTTTATAGAGTGATTTTAGCTCCAAGTTGAGAGCAAGTTGAGAGCAACAAATCAGTGTAAAATCCATTTAGTTGATTAACCACTATGTCAGACAGAAAGGTGGCAGGTGGAGCAGGCAGAGGTTGCAGCACAGTAAGGGGACTTAGCAGCAGGGGTGACTCTGTGAGCCCAGAACTGCCGTTGTCATCTAGCTGAGGTGTGATGATCAACAACCCAAAGGTTGTTGATTGGTTGACTAGGTCATCCAATTCCTCAAATATAACATCTGACAACCCCAGCCAAGAGTCTGTGGGTTCGTCAGATACAATACTTAGTTGGCATGGCCCAGGAGCAGGTCAGAGGCCCTCACTTGTCCTCAAATAGCCTCTGTCCTGTTCATTTCCCTCAGCCAGAGAGCTACTAGGTGGTCTGGGCTCAGCGCCACTATTCAGCGAGGATGAAGTGTTTGAGGACAGTCAACAGCTTCTTGGCAGTGAAGAGATGGGGCAGAGATCCTCTGCTTCGTGCAGTAGGCAGGCTGTGCATACAGACACTGTTGAGGAGAGTAGCAGTGATAGGGAAACACAAACTGATGTAGCCAATTGCACTTGGGCGCGGGTTCTAGCAAGGGATTCATTATAGTCAGGTGAAGAGAGTGTCAGCTTGCGCGCCAGGCAGCGGAGCAGGCAGCTACTGTGGCCGTGAGTCAGCAGGGTGGCAGCAGTGCGAGGACGGAAGCCAAAGGGCCCAGGGGTACAAATCCCGCTTCGCAGGTCCAAGGAAGCAGTGGCACAGAGGCTCAGCGAGGCAATGGTGGTAGTAGTCACTCAGTCCAGAGTGTTGGTGGTAAAATCACCATCTTGGCAGTGTGGCAATTTTTTGTGAAGACGCCATAGGAGCCGAGCCTGTGGGCAGAAAGTGAAGCGTGGCCTGGGAGCTAACGTTGGCACCACGCCCCTGCGTCAACACAGGCAGCATCACCATCCAATGGCCTGGCAGAAATGGGTAGCCGATGTGGTCCATCCTGCCGACGCAGCAACAGCAGCAGCACCTAGTGCCACACATACCGTTTAAGCCAATCAAGGCTCCAGCACTTGGGCTTAAAGGGGTATTCCGGGAATATGAACGTCTGACACAAAAACCCTTGATGATATAAATAAATGAATACAACAATACTCAATGTCATTAGTCACAAAACGGAGCTAAAATAATATGATTTTATGATTTACAAAATTTATGGCCTCTCTAAAGTAGGTGGAGTTATCACTAAGATGGCCGCCACTGGAAACTACAAGTTCCATGATCCTTTAGTTCTCAGTAACTCCTCCTACCACTTATGCTCTGCTAACAGTGATGATGTAACAGGTTTTCTTGCTCTGTTACCATAGTAATGATGTGTAACTGCCATCACCACAACACCAGCCATACTGGATGCACTGCAACCAACCGACTACAGCCAAACGTAGTGGTGATCACATGACCCTGCCCAGGCCGGTACAGGACATGTGATGTGGACATGTGACCAGCGGCCATATTCTTTTCTGCGACGGACCGCGCGGAGGAAATTAACGGACTGATTTTAATTCTTCGTTACAGTCTATGTCACCAGCATTTTTCTGCTAAGGGAAGCAAAGTTTTAAATAACAAATAATTACACATTAGCTTACATTTTGAGTGCCCACTTGTATATGAATTATGCTGATTCCTGGAATACCCCTTTAAGGGAACTGTTTGTCTTTGACATCATCTCCCAGTGCAGATGCTCCTGCTCCTTGCTACGCATGGCGCCAGCAGTAGTTGAGCGAGGCGATTGCAAAGAGACAACTGTATGTGTCCAGCCATCCTAAGGTACAGGAGCTGACCGCGCTCCTGTCCAAGTTGTTGGTACTGCAGTCGCTCCCTTTCCAAGTCGTGGACTCTGCACCCTTCAGAGAACTAATGGCTTGTGCCGAACCGAGGTGGAGAGTACCAGTACCAAACCTTCACAAATATGTAGAACAGTAGGTGGGCTAGTCCTTGAGCTTATTGGTTTCTTCCAAGGTGCACACCAGTGCGGACCTGTTTGAGCTGTAACAATGGTCAGGGCCAGTATATGTCCTTTACAGGTCACTGGATGAATGTGCTTTCCGCCCAGCCACACCAACAACTTGAACAGGAGACGGCGCTTTCTCCTCCACATTGTCAAACAGCTGCTCCTGCTCCATTGTCTGCCTTCTACTTCTCCTCCACTACCTCAGCCTCCACAAATGTAGGTGCTACTCCATCATACCACATGTGCAGGGCACAGCGGTGTCATGCAGTTTAACACCTGGTTTGCCTGGGTAAATGAAGTCACACAGGGGAGAAACTGCTCCGCGTCATGCAACAAAAAATCAATGTGTGGCTTTCTCCACGACAACTGCAAATCGGAACCATGGTGACAGACAATGGGAGGAACATGGTGTCCGTGCTGCACCGGGCAGGGCTCATGGACCAATCCTCCCTGGTGCACGTGCGCAATCTAGCCATCAACAGGTTCCTGAAGTCTTCCACCCATCCGCAAGACTTTCTATCCATGAAGCTTCCACCCATCCACAAGACTTGGCCAAGAAGCTGTGCATGCACTTCAACCATTCTTACAAAGCCAAGCACATTCTCCTCAAGTTGCAGCAACAGAACGGCCTCCCCCAGCATAGGCTGATATGCAATGTTTCCACCCGTTGGAATTCCAGCCTCCATATGTTAGACCATCTGTATGAACAGAGAAAAGCCTTTAATGCTTTTTTGATGATGCAAGCAGACAGTAGTATTTCCGTGTGTAACTTTGATGTCAGCCACTGGCAGCTCATGTGTGACACCTGCTCTTTGCTCAGGCACTTTGAACAGGCCACGTTATTAGTCAGTCGCCAGGACTGAGGGATGAATAACGTCATTCCACTGCTTCATGTCCTGGCACAGATGCTGTAAAATCTGTCTGGTCAAGGCACTGGAGAAGAATCCAGTGGGGGCTGAACTGGAGGAGGAGGAGGAAGACATTGGAGCACAAGCAGAGTCTGGTAAAATGAGTGGTTTTTCTACTAAGGTGACAGGAGAGGAGGAGCAGGAGCATCTGGAGGAGGTAGAAGACAAGGCAGATGATCCAGAAGCACCGTGGCAGTATACAGTGACGATGGAGGCCGGGAGTCCTTCAGAGTCACTTGCGCAGATGGCCCGCAGCATGCTGCTTTGCCTAACTAGTGACAGCCGAATAGTCAACATCCGGCATAGGGATGAGTTTTGGCTGTCCACCCTCTTGGACACTCGCTGCCAGTGAGAAATGGGTGCCTTTTTTCCAGCTGCCGAGAGGGAGGAGAAACTGGCATATTATAGAGATATACTGTGCAGCAGTTGGCCGCTGCCTATGTGGTATTGTCCATCCTCTGTTGTCCATTCCTGGCATTCATAGCTCACGTACTACTGCCACAGCTGCTGTGGGGAGATTGGGGGGTAGGAGCCCAAATCTCCATCAGTAGCAGCATAAGTGTGTAGTCCTTATTGAGCAGCTTCCTTCACCCGTCTAGTGAGGAGGGCAGCAGTCACCAGCAGCAACAGGACATGGAGCAGACCCTGAGCCAGCAGGTGGGGACCTACTTGGACAGCACTCTACCACCCCAGGTAGAGGATCCCCTGGACTACTGGGCAGCCAAACTTGATGTGTGGCCGCAACTTGAGGAGTTTGCAGAGAGAAGCTGTCCTGCCCGGCCAGTAGTGTGGCATCAGAGCGGGTTTTCAGTGCGGCGGGGGCCATCGTTACCCTGAGGAGAACCCACTTGTCCATACGTAATGTGGAGAGACTGACCTTTGTCAAGATGAATCAGGTGTGGATCAGCCAGGATTTCAACACACCAATGCATTATGCATCAGATTAGATCAGCCATGATGCCTTTCCCAAACATTAAGAAATGAGTCTGGATTATAACTACTGGCCTCAGCAACTATTCTGATGCTGCCACCCACCTGATGCCATATATCTGCTGCCAGCTGCTCCATCTGCCTCCCACCATCTTTAGCAGGGACTGGAATTGTCACCCACCTGCACACTCTTTGATTGTGCCACTTTCTGACCTCCTGCTGCTTGTGCCACTCTGTTGCCTACCATGTTGCTGACAGTTTCAGAATTTCTCATTGTCCTACTCTCTGACCTGCTGCTGCTGTTGCTGCCACTGTCACCTTTGAAGTTCTTTTTTGGCAAAGACATCATATTTTCAGTGAAACTGTAATGAATAATGGATGTGGCGCCTCTAATCTTCACATTTATATGAAAAAATTTCGACCACTCTGTGGCCTACACTGTTACTGCCACCTCCAGAATTTGTCATTGAGCCACTCTCTGACCTCCTGCTGCCACCACTGCTGCTTCCACGCTCTAACATTGTGCCAATCATTGTGCCACACTGTGGCCTACCATGTTGCTGCTAGCTCCATAATTTGTCAATGTGACACTCTGCGGTCTACTCATGCTGCTGCCAACTGACCGCTGTCTCCCCCTGTGATTTCCATAATGCTGTTTTCAACCTCCACCACTCTATGACTTGCCACTATATTTGGTTTGCCGCTTCATTTCGCCTGTCAGAAGGAATGAAAAGCTTTAACATTGGTAACTAAAAGCAGGAGTGGATACAGAACACAGAGGACATGCAAATATCCCCTTTATTAGTCATCTCTGTTCTGGATCAACTCCTGGTTGTTTTTGGCTTTAGCAATACCGATGATTGATTATTGGCCGATTGAAACTGTACACTAACGGATGAAAAGAAGGGCAAAATTATCAGTGAAATGAGCTGGCACAGACGTGACCTTGTCATTCTGTGTTCCCGCTTCACTTATTTGGTGAAGTTGGCCCCTGTAAGTGCACATGGAATTAAAGAGTGAAGCGATTCTAAGAGTGGCGGCATTGTTTGAAGACCAAACCACGCTCATTAATGTTAATCTAGAGAGATTTTATGTGGTCTATGACGACATTTGTTGTATGGTTTGTTTGTTTGTTAGTGTTGTATTTAGGTTTGTACATTGTGTCTCTGTGAACTGTCTTGGCTCTCACCAGTGAGCTAAAAATATGACAGAGTCAGACTTGTAGTTCCAAACTGATTCGACTTCCAGTCTTTATTATCAGGAATATTTACAGACATGGCATGTACAGGCTCATATCCAACAAAAACAGAATACCAAACAAAAGACCTGCCCGTCTGGGCTCTAGCTAGCACAGTATCTTTTCCATCTATGGCTACTAAATACAAAATAAAGGCAATGGCAGTCTTTACCTTCCGGCTTGCTTCAATCACAGCATCACCTTTATCTCTGATTAGAGAGACCCTCCCATGGTGCAGCTAGGGTTTATAAAGCCCTGGTCCAATCATCAATGTCCATTCCTTTACCAAGCATAGGTGAAAAACCTAGATGGAATATAGATGCCATTGATGATTTTTCCAGCCACTGCCTAATATATATTATATACAAGCAGCACAAGTAGAGTAGAAAAGTGGGTGCAAGCTCACATCAGACCAGGTCCCAGGTCTATCAACAATATGTAGAAAAAAGCAGCACTCCAAATAAGTGGTAAAAAAAAGTCTTAGTCATCCCACTGATTAAACACCTGCAAGTGACACAATTCCAATAAAGGTCTGAGTTCTCCTTATTCACAGTTTGCCAATTAAGGCCGCTATATAGGCGTGCGGAGACTTAAAGCCATAGATGCATCACTAGGTAATTCTGGGAAGTATGCAAATACATGGTGTTAAGGGGGCTGCCTTTCAAGGTAGCAAAAGGAAGCATTGCTTTCCATTTAACACCTTGGAAAACGTATTTAAATTCCAAGAATTCTCACAAAAGCACATTATGCCAGGGGAATGGATTACCGAGATGAATTACCTAATGAGCATGTACTAACTGATGCCTGTTAACGGGCAAATTTTTTCGCACTTGATCTACATGGTCTACCTTCAGAGAAGGAGATGGTCTGCCACACAGGCTCAACAAAAATAGAACTACTTTCCCTACAGATGTCTAGGCCCCCACTAGCTGCCTTTAATTTGTGGCTTTTACATGCCTTAATCTTGTTCCGCTTGTTCCTTTTCCCTCCCAAATTTTATTTTGGTACTATCCATCCCTTTCCTTACTGTTTTTTTCTACTTATAAATTTTAGGCTTGATATAGATATTGGAGGGAACCTGAAACAGAATGACATCAAGAAAAGCAACAAAACAACGCATCAGGCTATTCTACACTATCAAATTTTTTGGTGGCATCTAAAGAAAAAAAATCCATCTGCAAATAAACAGCAATTACAGAGATCATGCTTTGGAGAATTTACTGTAGGAATGCAGCAGACAAACAATGCAGCTGTGTTTGTCTGGTCTGTATAGTTGAGAGACTCTATGTTACCATTGGGTTACAGAGGGTGGATGTCTCAAGCACCATCAAAGTGGGAGTCATTCTTTGGTATCCAGCAGCAAGTTAAGCTCCTGGGTAGGATAGGCTGTGAGAAGGAACAGAGAAGTAACTGAAGTAGTTCAGCAAATCCAGTGAGATTCCTACAAGTAAATCCACTCAACACTACATAGTGTCTTCATACAGAATCGATCAGCCATGAAGTCTCCCCCAAATGTTGAGAAATGAGAAATGGATTATAACTGCCTGCTTCAGCCACTATTCTGATGCTGCCACCCACCTGATGCCACACATCTGCTGCCAGTTGCTCCCTCTGCCTCCCACCATCTTTACCAGAGACTGGAATTGTCACCCACCTCCACACTCTCATTGTTCCACTTTCTGACCTCCTTCTACTGCCACCTGCACACTGTCATTCTGCCACTCTGTGGCCTACCATGTTTCTGCCATCTCAATAATTTGTCATTGTGCCACTCTGCGGCCTACTCATGCTGCTGCCAACTGAGCGCTGTCTCCCTGGAACACCCTGTGATTTCCATATTGCTGTTTTCACCCTCCACGTTGCCACTATGTTTCGTTTTCCCCTTCCTTTCATCTGTCAGAAGGAATGAAAAGCTTCAGGATTGATAGGTAAAAACAGGAGTGGATACAGAACACAGAGGACATGCAAATATCCCATTTACTGGTCATCTCTGTTCTGGATCAACTCCTGTTTGTTTTTGGCTTTAGCAATACTGATGGTTTATTGAACGATTGAAAGCGGACACCGACAGATGAAAGGAAGGGCAAAATGATCCGTGACGTCAATGCAAAATTATTGTCGACACCCTCTCCACTCTTTTGAGGGGTTTCTACATGTATCAGCGTTTAACAGAGCAGGTTCTGTCATCATCTACATTATCATCTGATGTCATTGTAAAAAGAATGCACTCTTTAATGTTATAGTGGGATCTTGGCCCTCAGCTCAGCCCTCAGCCCTTTGAGCTGGCACAGACGTTACCTTGGCAAGCTGCGTATCGCTTCACTTATTTGACATTTGCATGTCATGCTAAAACACAGCATTGTTTGAAGACCAAACCATGGTCCCTATGCATATTTGAGCTTGGCACAATGTTCTAAAACACCCTATAAGCTCTATGCAGCCAGAAAAATACCTGTTTTTTAACGTGATTCGCCATGATTCGATTCAGGTCAAAACAAATTTTGTCGGAAAATCCGCCCATCTCTAGTAGTGGATTAAAAAACAGATGCCATCTTCAAGTAATCATACTGCAGAAGAAGCTGGTAAGATTGATATATAGTTTTGTGGGAAACATTTCAGTATAACTTGCCATTTATTCTCTTATCTCTGTTTTTTATAGGCTGAGAAGTAATGGAGAAGATTGGATATGTGAATGACAGCCAACATCGTGTGCAAAAGCACAGATAGGAACCTCCCGTAGAAATGTAAATGTATAAATAGATAGTTTCAATGAGTCTTCTCTGCCTTCTATGCTGGTGTGCACCCCTTAACATCAAGTATGACCTACAAGAAGTCTAAAAACTTGATGTCGGATTAAGCCAAAGGTAGCAAAATGAGGCATTGTTTTCCATTTAGTACCTTCGAAAAGGGTATTTGCATACTTCCCAGAATTCCTTTGACAGCTTAGACATCCTGAATTGGACTTGAGCAGTATGTGGTTTCTTTCACTCGTGACTGCAGATGATTCTTTCTCTTTTGTGCAAAGTACTTGTAAAATGAAGCAGAAACCACCTTGGATAAATTTAGCCAGCGCACCAGCAGAATTGTATTAGACGTTGCTTGCACTTGATATATTTCCAAAGTCTCCTCTGTGTGAGTCTTGATGACTGAGGTTGCAAAAATGGATGTCCCTTTCAGCCTCAAAGCCTCCTGTCTCTGGGAAATCGGTTTCAGATAAAACTCTGCTCCACTGCTTTAAAGTGATGAATTCCAGTTATATAACAATACAGAGAATCTGGAGCCACACATGGAGATCCTCAGACTAAACACAATTATGAGCTTCAGGGTTGTTTACATGACAGCCATGGAGAAGTGCACAATGTCATTACCTTTGCTATGCCAGCCAGGCCTGGAAAAGTGCAAAAGAAGTGACACGTTGGCTATTTCTCAGGCTGCATGGGGAGGCTTAGGATAGAAAGAAACATCTGTCATATGGACTGTAATTATTTGTTTTATTATTTAAGTATATTATTAGGTGTTACAGAAAGTCTGGGATACAATGTACAACAGGAGGGTTCAATCTAAGGCCCATGAAAACTATTATGGTTTCTGCACACAGGAATCTAATTGCCTGCAGAAAATCTGCCGAAGATTACTGCCCCTAAATCAACCAGGTAAAAAACAAGAAAAACCTAGAAATACTTACCCCCCTGCTCAGCTTCATCTTGATCCCGGCACTGTCTTTGGCTAGTCTTGACACGCCGGGATCACCTATAAAAGAAACTTTTAATTAGCAGCAAGGAGCATGAGGGCAAGATATCTAGCGATCCGGGTTGCTAATTATGCATGCCCTCACCACCTCCCTTGCGTGACATCATGCTGGGAGGGGGAGGTGGCGAGGGCGTGCATAATTAGCAGCCTGCAGTGCCGGACCTCTTGACAATCTGCCACGGAGCGATCCAAGGTGGCATTTATCATCAGTCTCCTCTCCGGGAAGGCCCTGGCCTGGGCAACCCCTTTTTGGGGCAGAGACGATCCGGTCATGGCTACTCACACGGCATTCCTGGTGGAATTCCGGTCTGTATTCAAAGAACCTGCCTCCTCTGCTGAGACTGGGTTACTGAACCTCCGCCAAGGTGACTCGTCCTTTGTACCAGGTGCGTCTCCTCCATGGGGTCGGGTGTACCCACTATCTGTACGTGAAACCGCTGCTATGTCATAATACATTAAGGAAAACCTGCAGAGGGGGTTCATTCGTAAATCCTTTTCCCCAGTTGGTGCAGGCTTCTTCTTCGTTACCAAAAAGGATAGGTCACTCCGTCCATGCATTGACTACCACAGTCTTAACAAAGTCACCGTTAGGAATCTCTATCCTATACGGAGCTGTTTGACCGCCTGCGTGGGGCCAAGATCTTTTCCAAACTGGACCTTCGTGGGCCTACAAACTTATCCGCATTTACAAGGGTGACGAGTGGAAGACTGCCTTTAATACATGTGATGGACACTTCGAGTATTTGGTGATGCTGTTCGGACTTTGCAATGCCCCTGCCTTTTTCTAGGAATTCATCAACGGCATCTTCAGGGACCTACTATATACCCGTGTAGTGGTCTATCTTGACGACATTCTGGTGTTTTCTCCGGATCTCGAGTCCCACCAGTCTCACGTACGGCAAGTCCTCAGTCAATTTAGGACTAATCACCTTTATGCCAAACTTGAAAAGTGGCAGTTTCACCAGCGAAGTCTTCCTCTCCTTGGCTATAATGTCTCCTGATGGATCCTGCCAAGCTGTCTGCTGTTCTTCAGTGGCCTCGTCCTGTAGGACTACGTGCCGTACAGTGCTTTCTGGGCTTCCTAAATTACTACCAGAGTTCATTCCGCACTTCACCTCTTTGGTGTCTCCTATTGTAGCGCTCACCAAGAAGGGTGCCAACCCCTGACTCTGGCCTTCAGCAGCTGAAGAAGCCTTCACGAACTTAAAGTCTGTGTTTGCTTCAGCCCCAGTTCTTGTATGTCCCGACACAGAAAAGCCTTTCCATCTGGAAGTGAATGTCTCCTCAGTAGGGTCCAGTGCGGTGTCACGCAGAAGGGTCCCAAAGGCCGAACCCTCACCTCCGGATTTTTCTGTAAGACTTTCTCCTCCGCAGAGAGGAATTATTCCATAGGAGATCAAGAACTGCTGGCAATTAAGCTGCTGTTGAGAAGTTGGTACAAGATCTGTAGTCCATCTGGGAGCAGACTCGCCTTTCCTTCTTACAGGCTTCTGCCCGAACCAAGCTCCAGGCTGACAAGAGATGCAGGCCTCATCCTCTCCTGGTGACAAGGTCTGGTTGTCCTCTAGGTACGTCCGGCTGCAGATTCCTGGGTACAAGCTTGGTCCATGAGTCCTGGGTTCGCTCGAGGTGCTGAGGCGCATCAATCCTGTGGCATACAAGCTGTGCATTCCTCCCACCATGCGAACTCCTTCCATGTTTCGTTACTCAAGCGTGTCATCCTGAACCACTCCCATGTTGCGGGTTCACCCGTGCGCCTCCATGTGCCCCCCGCTCAATGCAGCTGCTACTCATCCGTCCTCGTTCCTGCTTGTGGGTCCTCGACTGTGCGCATGCATCCCGGTCTCCTAAGGCGCGCACGCCGGGTTCGGAAGATTTAAAAGCCCATCGTGTCATTAATTGCCTCGGACCTTACCCTGAATTCTATTTAATCCTGCCTCTCCCTGCACACCCTACCGGATCTTCGTGCCTTGTGCCTTAGAGAAAGCTTTGTCTGATGCTCTGCGCTGTTATTGTGATTTTCTTTTCTAACCCGAATTCCATTCCTGATATTCCTTTGCTGCCTGCCCTGACCTCTTGTTTCGTCTCCTGACCTTGAACCTCTGCAGTCTGTCGCCGACCATGAGATTGCCTGCTGACTTTGTAGCTCGACCTTGACTGCCACCACGGACAAGTCACGCCTGTGGAATGACCTAGTGGTACCAAACGGCTGTAAGACCAACCTGCTTTGTGGCAGGCTCTGGTGAAGACTGGGTGCCCGAGCCTTGATATGAATTAAGTTGATATACTGTATACTATTTTTTCAGGGATCATTCTATAGCTAAAACCAGAAGTTTACATATATAAAAAGGCACATATGGATGTTTTACTTACTCTCTGACATGAAATAAAAATAAACCTTTATATTGTTAAATTATCAACATTTGTATCACTTTCTGCAAAGTTAAAATATATGGATATATTTTAAGGCACAGTAGAAACACACTGCTTCTTATGGCTATATCATGGGAAAGTCCAAACAAATCAGGCAAGATATAAGTAAGAGGATTCATAGTATCATAGTATATAAGGCCGGAAAAAGATGCATGTCCATCAAGTCCAACCTTTAAGAATTAAATAAATGTTTTTTTATCCCCATAACCCGTGATTTTTTCTCTCTAGAAAGTCATCCAGATCACTCTTGAACATGTACGCCATAACAACCTCCTGTGGCTGAGAGTTCCATAGCCTCATTGCTCTTACAGTAAAGAACCTTTGTCAATGTTGATGGCAAAACTGCCTCCCCTCTAGGCGTAGAGGATACCCGTAGAAGGATAGAGAAATATTCCAGCACTCCAAGTCTTCTAAAATCATAGCATTTTATTCTTCATATTAAAAGCGTGCAGCCATATCCAGTGTGACCACTGATACACGATCTACGCGTTTCGGACTAAATTGTGGAGTCCTTAGTCATGATCTACGTGTATCCACTGCACATACAACTTATAAAGAGCATAGACAGGTGAAACAGCAAACAGGTAATTAGCACATGCGCATATGGTTTCCTCAAAGACATGGCAAAACAGCATATAACTCCGGGTGTATAAAGGGAATAAAATACATAAGTGTAGTTTCTAATATCCTTAACAAACAAGTATTGAGTGCATGTAGATCAATACATTAACAATAAACACATGCTGCGTCAAGTTGTTACTAGGATATATGCATGTAAAACTCATTAGGTGGGAACTAAACCGCATGAGAATACATGCCTGTTCACACTACACAATGCACTAAAGTGATAACTAGACCGCATGAGAATACATGCCTGTCTACACAATGCACTAAAAGGGATGACAAGGGGAACAAGCATAAAAATATCCCAGAATGTGTCAATGACCTTAATATAAATACATGGTATCCGTCTTGTTGTTTAAACCCAATGGTGTTCTGGTATTAAGATTTGGAATCCAAAACATTTCGCATATGATTTCCTCAAAGACATGGCAAAACAGCATATAACACTGGATATATAAAGGGAATAAAATACATAAATGTGGTTTCTTATTTCCTTACCAAACAAGTATTGAGTGCATGTAGATCAATACATTAACAATAAACACATGCTGCATCTAGATGTTACTAGGATATATGTATGTAAAACTCATTAAGTGGGAACTAAACCGCATGAGAATACATGCCTGTTCACACTACACAATGCACGCTAAAGGATAGACTACACTCCATGATTATACATCCTGTTCACACTACACAATGCGAATAAGGGATAACTAGGGACAGATGCGAAACTGCCTGTTCACACTACACAATGCACTAAAGGGATAACTAAACCGCATGAGAATACATGCCTGTTCACACTACACAATGCACTAAAGGGATAACAAGGGGAACAAGCATAAAAATATCCCAGAATGTATCAATGACCTTAATATAAATACATGGTATCTGTCTTGTTATTTAAACCCAATGGTGTTCTGGTATTAAGATTTACAATCCAGAACATTTCGCGATTGCGTAATTTTTGTTCTCGATTGCCCCCTCTGGCAGGGGAAGTAATCCTTTCGATACCTGTGACTGACAAAGAGGAAAAGTCTCCTTTATGAGAATTAAAGAAGTGTTTAGACAAATTAGATATGTTCTTATCCGTAAATTTGGAACCATCTGCAGCTAGTCTCCTCTTCAAAGGTCGTACAGTACTGCCGATGTATTGTATATTGCATGTGGTGCAACAAGCTTGATAAACTACAAACTTGGTGTTGCAGTTTATGTATGCTTTTATGTTTCTCTTTGCGTTGTCGTGTGTAGAGACAAAAAATTTTTTGTTAGACATGTAGCATGGTACCTCCACATGCATAGGACCCTTTAGTACTAAGCCACGTTTCCGTATTAGCCTGTTTATTACTAGAATCTGAAGGTGAAACAGTGTTACCTATTGTACGTGCCCTACGAGAGATAAATTGGCAGCCTGACTGTAAGATGTTCCTGAGTTTGGTGTCAGCATAGAGCACCGGTAGGTATTTTCTGATAATATTGGTAATCTCTTTATAATCCTCACTGTAAGTGGTAGAAAATACTACTCTTTGTGTAGATGAAATGTGTCGTGTGTTGCTCCGTTCTTTCAAAAGGGATGCTCTTGGTTTGTTTTCTGCTATATGTTTAGCTCTGTTGATATGAGTACTAGAATAACCTCTGGCTTTGAGTCATTGTAATGCATTCTTGTGAGAAGTTGTGAGCAGTACTGCAGCTTCTGCGTTCCCTAATGAATTCACCAACAGGGAGATTCTTAATAATATGATATGGGTGACAGCTCGATGCTTGAAGAATAGAATTCCCTGATATTTTCTTACGGTACAGTACAGAATCTATGGTTCCCTTGTAGTGTGACATCTAAGAAAGTGATGTTATTGATTCCAACATTGTGTGTAAATATTAAATTGTGATCATTACAGTTTATAAACTTCATGAAATCATTGATGGTAGTAGGTGGACCTCTCCATATCAACAGCCCATCATCTAAGTATCTGCCGTAATAGTGAATGTATTGTTGATATACATTATGGCTGGAATAGATGTGTTCCTGTTCCCACCATGAGACATAGATGTTCGCTAATGCCCATAGGGCATCCCTGGGTTTGTAAAAAGTAATTTTTGTTAAAGGAAAAGAAATTGTTTTTGAGAAGAATGTTTGTGACCGTTATTATGTACTGTTGTAAGTCTTCTGTATAATCTGTATACAGCTGCATGTGATGCTTAAGTGCCACAAGGGCTTTCTCTTGTATACAGAGCTGTTATATCACAGGTAACCCATATGCAGTCCCCATACCATGTGATTTCTGACATGGTTCTCAAAACTTGTTTTGTGTCTTGAAGATATGATGGTGTCTGTTTCACTATTGGTTGTAGATGTTGATCTAACCATATACTGAGGCGTTCAAGTAATGAGTTTACCCCCGATATAATAGGGAGTAGTGGAGGCGGGAACACTTGCTTATGTAATTTTGGTAGGGCATGAAATAAGGGGCATAAAGGATGTTCTGGAATGAGAAAGACTGATTCTTTTTCAGTATGAATATTTAAAGCGGTACCCCATTTAATGGTGTCCACTAACAGTTTTCTAACTTTTTGTGTGGGGTCCGTACTGAGGTGCGTATAAATGGTGGTATCATTTAACATATGCTTGATACATGCCTCATACAACCCACTGTCTAGAATGGTAACAGACTGAGAATACATGCCTGTTCACACTACACAATGCACTAAAGGGATAACAAGGGGAACAAGCATAAAAATATCCCAGAATGTATCAATGACCTTAATATAAATACATGGTATCCGTCTTGTTATTTAAACCCAATGGTGTTCTGGTATTAAGATTTAGAATCCAGAACATTTCGCGATTGCGTAATTTTTGTTCTCGATTGCCCCCTCTGGCAGGGGAAGTAACCCTTTAGATACCTGTGACTGACAAAGAGGAAAAGTCTCCTTTATGAGAATTAAAGAAGTGTTTAGACAAATTAGATATGTTCTTATCCGTATATTTGGAACCATCTGCTATATGTTCAGCTAGTCTCCTCTTCAAAGGACGTACAGTACTGCCGATGTATTGTATATTGCATGTGGTGCAACAAGCTTGATAAACTACAAACTTGGTGTTGCAGTTTATGTATGCTTTTATGTTTCTCTTTGCGTTGTCTTGTAGAGACAAAAAATTTTTTGTTAGACATGTAGCAGCAAACGTTGCATCTGGTACCTCCACATGCATAGGACCCTTTAGTACTAAGCCACGTTTCCGTATTAGCCTGTTTATTACTAAAATCTGAAGGTGAAACAGTGTTACCTATTGTACGTGCCCTACGAGAGATAAATTGGCAGCCTGACTGTAAGATGTTCCTGAGTTTGGTGTCAGCATAGAGCACCGGTAGGTATTTTCTGATAATATTGGTAATCTCTTTATAATCCTCACTGTAAGTGGTAGAAAATACTACTCTTTGTGTAGATGAAATGTGTTGTGTGTTGCTCCGTTCTTTCAAAAGGGATGCTCTTGGTTTGTTTTCTGCTATATGTTTAGCTCTGTTGATATGAGTACTAGAATAACCTCTGGCTTTGAGTCTGTTAGTCATTGTAATGCATTCTTGTGAGAAGTTGTGAGCAGTACTGCAGCTTCTGCGTGCCCTAATGAATTCACCAACAGGGAGATTCTTAATAATATGATATGGGTGACAGCTCGATGCTTGAAGAATAGAATTCCCTGATATTTTCTTACTGTACAGTACAGAATCTATGGCACCAGTTTCAAGGTTCCCTTGTAGTGTGACATCTAAGAAAGTGATGTTATTGATTCCAACATTGTGTGTAAATATTAAATTGTGATCATTACAGTTTATAAACTTCATGAAATCATTGATGGTAGTAGGTGGACCTCTCCATATAAACAGCCCATCATCTATGTATCTGCCGTAATAGTAAATGTATTGTTGATATACATTATGGCTGGAATAGATGTATTCCTGTTCCCACCATGAGACATAGATGTTCGCTTATGACGGGGAAAAACACGAGCCCATAGGGCATCCCTGGGTTTGTAAAAAGTAATTTTTGTTAAAGGAAAAGAAAATTGTTTTTGAGAAGAATGTTTGTGACAGTTATTATGTACTGTTGTAAGTCTTCTGAATAATCTGTATACAGCTGCATGTGATGCTTAAGTGCCACAAGGGCTTTCTCATGTGGTATACTTGTATACAGGGCTGTTATATCACAGGTAACCCATATGCAGTCCCCATACCATGTGATTTCTGACATGGTTCTCAAAACTTGTTTTGTGTCTTGAAGATATGATGGTGTCTGTTTCACTATTGGTTGTAGATGTTGATCTAACCATATACTGAGGCGTTCAAGTAATGAGTTTACCCCCGATATAATAGGGCGTAGTGGAGGCGGGAACACTTCCTTATGTAATTTTGAAGGGCGTGAAATAAGGGGCATAAAGGATGTTCTGGAATGAGAAAGACTGATTCTTTTTCAGTATGAATATTTAAAGCGGTACCCCATTTAATGGTGTCCACTAACAGTTTTCTAACTTTTTGTGTGGGGTCCGTACTGAGGTGCGTAGAGGATACCCCCTTGTCCTGGTCACAGGCCAAGGTATACAAAAGATCTTTGGAGAGATCCTTGTACTGTCCGTACAGGTATTTGTACACTGTAATGAGGTCTCTTCTCAGACGTCTTTTTCTAAACTGAATAATCCCAAATTTTGTAATCATTGTATTCTAATCCCCACATTCACCTAATAATCTTGGTTGCTCTCCTCTTCACCCGTTCCAGCTCTACTATATCCTTTTTATACACTGATGCCCAAAACTGTACACAATATTCCATGTGTGGTTTGACCAGGGATTTGTATAAGGGCAAAACTATGGGGCAGATTTACTTACCCGGCCCATTCGCTATCCAGCGGCACGTTCTGTGCGGTGGATTCAGGTCTTCCGGCGATTCACTAAGGCAGTTCCTCCGAAGTGCACCAGATGTCGCTGCTGTGCTGAAGTTCCCCGAGGTCCACTGGAATACACAATCCTATACCTGGTGAAGGTAAGCGCATGTCCCGTGACACTTTTTTTTTTTTAAATGCGGCGGTTTTTCCTAATCCGTCGGGTTATCATTCGGCCACGCCCCCCCGATGCGCCACAATCCAATCATGTCCGCCAAACAACCCGGGGCAATACAGGGAAAATCGGCGCAAATCGGAAATATTCGGGTAACACATCGGGAAAACGTGAAGTAAATGACCCCCTATGTCTTTATCATGAGAATCAATTCCTCTCTTGATACAACCCATGATTTTATTTGCTTTATCAGAAGCCACCTGGCTCTGGTCACTAAAATTACATTTACCATCCACCAATACCCCCTTTTCAGCTCCAGTTTTACCAAGTAATTGGTATATTTTTGGTTTCCATGGCCCAAGTGCATAACATTTAACTACATTAAATTGCATCAACCATTTCTCTGCCCACTCATCAAGCTTCCAGAAATCCCTCTGCAATGCTAAACTATCAACCTCACTATTTACTTTACACAGCTTACAAGGTCATTAATAACAATATTAAGAAGAAAAGTCCCCAATACTGACCTCTGTGGCACTCCACTGGTAATGTCAACCCAATCTGAGAATGTGTCATTAATGACGACCCTTTTCTATCACTAAGCCAATTACTTGCCCAAATAGACCGAATTTCCCCTAGTCCCAGCAGTCTCATTTTATGTACCAACCTTTTATGCGGAACCGTGTCAAATGCCTTTAAAAAGTCCAACTCTGGTTCATCCTTGGGTTAGATTTTCAGAAACCTGAAGATACCTCATTCATTTGCACAATTATACCCAAGTACAATTAAGATGGAAATGTCCAACCATCATACCACTCAGGATGGAGACGGGTTTTGCGTCCCAGGAATTAAGTTGCTTTGTGCCAAAATGTGCATATTAACCCAAGAACAAAAGCAAAATACCTTGTGAAGATAATGGGGCACATTTGCGATCCCCAATGCGAATGTCCGAAGATGTTGAAGTCTGCGATTGACTATGAGTGTGCGCCTGATATCCTGCTTGTGTCGTTTTCCAGATCATATCCGCCGGAGTTCACCTTCTTCTTCCAGGTGCATGTAAGTGCTTGGCTTGCGACACAATTTTAATGCCAATGTTAACAATGTTAAATCCTGCGTGTTGTCCGAATCCATCGGATCGATGCCCCCCCCCCCCGATTTGTGTCGTGTGAAAGCCGGCGTGATTGTGACACAGTCCAATCGCGTGCGACACAATCCCCGCCGCTCGAAAAGTTGGGAAACCCAAAGAAAATGCAGCTAAAGGACCCTTAGTAAATAAGCTGCAATGGCTGAAGATGGTAAGAGTGTGGCATTATCAACATTGAAACAAGCAAGCTTGTCTGTTACATGGTCCGCCATCTATACAAACACAATTATATTTCCTCCCTTATCCACATTTTTAATTTCCGTGCATATAATATATTTATATATATTATAATGATTACCACATATGCCCCTTTAATCTAAGACCTATACTGGTCATCAAGACCTAGACAAGGCATTTCGGAGCCCCAGACGCCCTCCCCCCTCAAAAAAAAGGTTTGCAACATTACAATACCACTATACCCATCCCTCAGGAATATTTAGTTACAACCAGACATATCACATTTCATATAAGGCCTAATGTACGTAAATGTTATTTGGTAGCATATTTGCTCATGCACATGGCCCTGCTTACTGTGAGCCAGAGTTTGAGCTGCCTTATTGAGCCATAAAACTCAGAATAGGTCCTATCCCTCCCCAAGTTTGTGGCAGTATCTTCTTCTGTGGTTGGTGCGTGAGCAGACCTCGCACACCGATGACACACAGACCTCAAACAACAAACCACAGAGCTATTGTTTGTAGCCTGTGATGTGATGTAGTACATACATTCATGTATAGGAGTATTATAGCTAAAATCAAGCATACACTAAGAAACAACCATAACACTTCATACACAAGTTCTGGCATGAACTTGAAGGGGTTATATGGGATATAATTTTTTATATATATGGCTATGGGGGAAAGAAAATAATAAAATGCTTCCTTCACCACTAGTTGTTGTTTGTATATACAGAGTACAATAGCGGTGCACTTGCTACTTGCAGTAGGTGTGGCTATAGTCTCTGCATCACTGTTGGTTATAATTTTATTACCCCCAGAACCATATATATCAACAACACTTCAATCCCAGAAATTGCCTTTCTTAAAGGTAAAAAAAATGATACAGTTTGTAGTAAAAGCTGACATTTTAACTGCCCTCCTCCACTGACAAGCCACTAGCTCTCCGCTCACTCACCTACCTTTGCTTCTCCCTCATCCTGGCCATGCTGGTCAGCATCTCTCAGGGCTGGAGTGGAACTTAAGAGTAACCCTGGCAAACCTTACCAGCCCACATTATAAAATGGTGCACAATGTTCAACTGCATATCATGCTGTTTAGTATAGGTTATCACACCCCACAGGATGCGAGTATCCTAAGGGCCCTGAAAAATGGTGAAGATATAAATAAATATATAAATTGATTAAAGAAAATTAAAGATAAAAATATCATATCAGCCCACTTGTTCTGAGCAGAAGTTAAAAGTTTTTCTGCATTAAGACTACATGATGAACCAGAAGCATGGCACAATGTGGATATACAGGCAGTCCCCGGGTTACGTTCAAGATCCTGTGTATCCACGGTGGAATGTGGATGGTCAGTTTGTTTGTTACTTGAGGACTTATCACAGATTTTAGTTTGGATTTCTATTTGAAATGGGTGAGCTTGTTGCCAAGGGACCCTCAGAGGTGACAGCCACAGAAGAAATGCAACAGATTTCCTATGCTACAACATCCAGAACATACACCAATTTCTGTGGAAAATATTCATAGCTAAAAGATTTATGCCAGCATTATACTATATTAGTATTCACCATTACACATATAAATATTAACGATATACACAACTTCATTTATTTTCATTATACCCACACATTGGGGCAGATTTACTTACCCGGTTCATTCGCGATCCAGCGGCGCGTTCTCTGCGCTGGATTCGGGTCCGGCCGGGATTTAATAAGGTAGTTCCTCTGCGCTGAAAAGCATCTGAACGCGCCGGAATTCACCGAGGCCGGCTGAGTGAAGGTAAGCGCGTCCCGAGCGACACATTTTCCATTTTTAAATGCGGCGGTTTTTCCGAATACGTCAGGTTTTCGTTCGCCCATGCCCCCCCGATTTCCGTCGCGCGCATGCCGGCGCCGATGCGCCACAATCCGATAGCGTGCGCCAAAATCCCGGGGCAATTCAGGTACAATTGGTGCAAATCGGAAATATTCGAGTAACACGTCGGGAAAACGCGAATCGGGCCCTTAGTAAATGACCCCCATTTTCTATGAACCATTTTGCCTGATGTTTGGGCAGGTTTTTTTCTTCTCTTCTTTTATCTGTCATCAGAAGACACAAAGGACAAAAGGTTGAAGAAGTATTCTCTTGGAGGGGGGTCATGCTTTCTCAGAGGACATGATCCCTGGATAGCTAATTTATGCATTGTCAGCAGCAGCATACAATGGAAATCTCTATGCTAAAAATTAAGTGTACCATACCCCTGAACAATTTTATACTTTATAGCTTATTATGCATAAAGGTCAGGGTTTGAATAATCAAACTAAGCAGAGCAGACAACTTTATGACCTGGAATCTGCCCTGGATGGTCTGGGCCTGGCATCTCATCTGCTACCCTCCATCCTGGGATGTTTGCTAAGTAGCTGATTAGGAAGAAGAATAAGGTGACTGAACAGTGCAGGGTATAGAACAGTGGTGGCGAACCTATGGCACAGGTGCCAGAGGTGGCACTCAGAGGCATTTCTGTGGACAACTCAGACCATCACCCCAGGACAAAGTTCACCAAATAGGACAAAATCCAACTGCAGTCTCAGGCAACTTAAGAGTTGCTTCTCTCAGGGCTATTTTAAAGCAACATTTCATGGTCTGTTTGGAACCGAGGGAAAAGTAATAGGGAGTTGACAGAACTGCATTATCTTTTGTGGTCATCCTGCTGAACCCACCATTCTTCCTCTACAGAGAGACCCTGAAGAGAAGCTACAGCAAGAGTCTCAGGGGGCCCTCAGGGGGCCGATACAATTAAAAGATGAGAAAGAACAGGTAACAATAGGTTACTGCTAAAAATGCCATGTTGGCACTTCATGGTAAATAAGTGGATTTTGTTTGTAGTTTGGGCACTCTGTCTCCAAAAGGTTCACCATCACTGGTATAGAACATAGACACAGATCGGGCAATGTTTTGTATTAATACCCAAGAACATTTGGGGTCGGTGCAGAGATGCCAAGGCTGCTGGGGGGCATCTGTGTCGGTATGTATGTTTAGTGTGCCCTCCATCTATCCTATCAGCAGCTATTATCTATATGCATATGGACCACTGTTCCTAGGATTTTCTTTCAGCAGAAGCCAAAATTAAAAAAAAGGGGTATTCTCGTCTCGGCATTCACAATCAGTTTCATTAATCTCCCATATATATACATTTCTTCAATTAAATGTTATTAAAAAAAAATTCCTGTGTGAAGATAATTTCTCATAAATGTAGTCATATGGTCAATTAGAAACAAGACTGTGTCCCTCGGTACAGCCATCTCTGCTGGAGGCATTGCCCAAAGAAACAAAGGTTCGTTGTATATGAAATGTCCGGGAGTTACTGCAGGTCCCACAGCCATCCTGTGGTAATGAACGCTGAAGCCAAGCGGTCGGGCAGAGCTCAATAGCACATGTATGGCCACTGCTGGCAAAATGTGAGGTGGTCGTTTGGATAAGGAAGAAAGGTAGTACACATTTTTTATTAAGCATATAATTGCGATTTTGTTGAAAGTTTAGTTACGCTTTAAAATAAAAAGCCTACTAAGAGAACATGTCAATTTGTCTCTCTCTTCCTCATATAAAAATGTACAAAACAACTTACAGTAGCATTAAAGAAATAATCCAGCACAAGAAGCCATTCAGTAAAGGTCACAAAAAAGTGTGAGACATTTAATAGCAGAGACAAAATTGTACCTTTCTCCTGGCAGCGGCAAGAACTCTGCAGGAACGTAGCATTTACCAAGATATTTAAATGCAACAAATGACTGCACTAAGAAGTGTTTACTAGCGGAGCGGCTGAGGCAATTATATGTGGATTACATGCTGCTGCTCGTCCATTGTTGCAGTTTTTACATTTTTAATCTCTTCTGCTGCACGTTTTTCTTCCTTTGTGCTGAGAGCCTGCGATTACTACAATGTTATTGCTTTGTCTCTCCTTTGTAACGTCACATGAGCTTTACCCACAAATGCAGTTAGGATGTAAATCTGATTGGGGGATAAATAGAGTTTGTGTTATGAAAACATTTATAGAGAAGGCACTTACATTTGTGCATCACAAAAATCAAACTCAATCCAATTACTATAAGGCTTTTATTTTATTCTGTGAAGTCTCAGGCCCTGATCTCATTGTATTGGCTTCTACCTTGGAGATTCTCTATTCCATTTACATCATACATCTTTGTTCCTGGATGTTTTTATATAGAAGGGCAGGCTGATAAGGCGTCATTGCGTAAATGTATTTACAGTTATCAGTCTTATTTTTTCACTCATGAGGTTGCCGGATATTAATGAATGCAGCTCTGGTATATATAGGAATATAATCATAGTATAAACAGGACAGAAATTTCCTTTTATTTGCTGCTTTTGGTGAACTGCTTCCTTTATATTATGGAAACACCAAAAAAAATTCTAATTCTAGTACACAATGCAAAATATAATACAAGTATAAAACTAGGTATCAACATACACGTAGACCACTTGAGTTAAAAGAACATACATAAGAGGCACCTACCAATGGATCTACCTTAATAGGTAGATCCTTGGTGGTAGATTTCCTTTAAAGCTATTAAAAAGTCCATAAAGTCCATTACAGTTTAACTTGGTGTAAATGTGTAATATTTCTCAAAAAAATGAGACCAACTGGCAAGAACAATGATCAATAAGGATTGTAAACAAGCCCCCCAATTAGCCTTTGTATCACTTGTGTTTTCTTTAATAGAAATCTGAGCTCTTAAATTGTCTTTTTGGGTGCTTACTTTATAATATTCACCTGTTTTAGCAGGTGCTAAGTGATGCCCACTTTGGCAGCTATTGTAATATCCAATTATTTATTTCTCATGGTAATGATGAGTGAACCCAAACTTGTAATGTTGAGGTTTTAGTCCCTGAACCCAGACTTGAGATGGAAGTTCGTGTTTGGCGTTGAGCTGAAACCCTCTCTGCCATTAACAACCATAATTGGGGTTGGGTTCAGCTGTACTCATATTTAGGGATGAGCAGATCTTTTAAAGTTCAGGTTCCGTTTGAGTACCTGGTCAAAATCTGTCCGGGAACCAAACTCAAACACTCACTCCCATTGGTACCACCTGAAATTGGTGTTGGTGTTACTCTTTGAATAGGAATGGCAAAGTCACCTTAGGAGAATAGCATATTACATTTTACTTGCATTGCCCTGCCCTCTTGTTCCAGATTGACAGGTCTCACTTCTAGGACATGCTGCTGTATGGAACTAGTGCTTAGAAACTGTCTAACAATATTCAAATATGTACAGCTCTGTTTACTTATTATCAGGGGTAGAAAAACCTGTGTCAAAAGTTTTACACAGTGTCTTGCTGGAACATTGAGAGAGAGTTAAAGATCCCTTACATCATTCAGCACTTCATGTCATGTGGCCAGTGTGATGTCATCTATGGTCCTTTACCCAATAACATTTGCTTTACCCAGTGACATTGACTTCTACCTCAGATATGTACAGTCATGGTCATAAGTTTTGAGAATGACACAAATATTATAGTTTCACATGATCTGTTGCCCTCTGGTTTTTATGTGAGTTTGTTAGATGTTTTTTTCACATACAGAATTACAAGTGCAATCATATTATGGGTAGCAAAAGCTTTTATTGACAGAATGAGTTAATGCAGGAAGTCAATATTTGCAGTGTTGACCTTTCTTCTTCAGGACCTCTGCAATTCTCCCTGGCAGCTCTAAATCAACTTCTGGACCAAATCCTGACTGATAGCAGTCCATTCTTGTACAATCAATGCTTGCATTTTGTCACAATTTGTTGGTTTTTGTTTGTTCCCGTCCATTTTGTTTGTTCCTGTCCGTTTGTTCCCGTCTCTTGATGATTGACCACAAGTTCTCAATGGGATTAAGATCTGGGGAGTTTCCAGGCCTGGACTTAAAATCTCTATGTTTTGTTCTCTGAGCTATTTAGTTATCACCTTTGCTTTATGGCAAGGTGCTCCATCATGCTGGAAAAGGCATTGTTGATCACCAAACTGCTCTTGGACGGTTGGGAGAAGTTGCTCTTGGAGGACATTCTGGTACCATTCTTTATTGATGGATGTGTTTTTAGGAAAGATGGTGAGAGAGCCGATTCCCTTGCCTGAGAAGCAACCCCACACATGAATAATTGCAGGATGCTTTACAGTTGGCATGAGACAAGACTGGTGGTATCGCTCACCTTGTCTTCTCCAAGATGTTCCATACAATCAGAAAGGGGACTCATCAGAGAAAATGACTTTACCCCAGTCCTCAGCAGTCCACTCCCTGTACCTTTTGCAGAATATCAATCTGTCCCTGATGTTTTTTCATGAAGTGGCTTCTTACTTAATTATGACAGTTTGATCGCCAGCCCTGTCCTCATCAAGAATCACACCTGGGTTAATGGAGCAATCACTGAAACAATGTTTGCTGCTCCTTTTAAGACAGGCCTGAAATGAAGTTGAAATGTGTTTTGGGGGAAAAAGTTTATTTTCTAGGAAAAATATTCAGTGGAACTTTTCCCGTGGAAGCGATGAAGGGAGGCGTCAGCACGGCGTGGATCCAAAAGTAACTACTGGAACGTAGTTGGTAGTAAAAGCTTGTGCTTTATTAGTAAAATAAATTAATAAAACTTGCTACGCGTTTTGGCCCTGTACAAGGGCCTTCGTCAGGCATGATATAGTGTGGTATACATCCTCTTAAATACAGATTTGTGAGAATAGCCCGGGAAGGGCTGGACCAATAGGGCAACGATACAATAGGAACGACAAAAAATGAACATTTTTACAAATAATGCAAGCTGAGAGTATGGAGAGAGAATGCAAATTCTAACATTATTCGACCTAAGGGAGAAAAACAACCTAATAAAATATTTAGCCATATAGATTCAATGTATATAGACAACCAGAAGTTTACCGGTGGAGGGGAGCAAGCATGCTCCGTGTGTTGGGTTTGTGGCGTCTTGTAGTCATGGAGATATTAGTTCCGGAAGTGAGTGGTTGACAGAGCGGACATTGGAGTGTAGGGGGAAGTTGCTTGGAGACCGAAAGACTAAGGAAGCCTGGTGAGGACAAAAGGGACATTGTCGAAGGAGGAACGTGAGCTGAACCATTGGTGGAAGGGGAAGGTAATGTAAGTTATGGTGGCGATTTCGGAGCATAGGTATGTTAGATGGATTCTATTACGGCATTCATTCCATTCGGGTATAAAGTGCCTAATGTATAGATCCAATAGGATTCACGCCTATTCAAGGTCTTAACTCTGTTTTTATTGGTCTCTTGTATTTGTTCTATCAGAGTTAATAAGAGGTTTTCGAATGAGCAGTCATTTTCCATAGTAAGATGCTTAGAGAGGCTTTGTTTGAGGTATCCTATTTTGGCTTTATGTCTGTGGCCATTCATTCTTACACGTAAGGTCTGTACCGTGCAACCTACATATTGTAAGCCGCAGGAACAGTTGATAACGTATATGACGAAGTCAGAAGCACAGGAAAGTTCCTGTTTAATCTGAAAAGTTTCACCAGTATGTAGTGATTTCACTGTGTTAGCCCCTGAGTTGATCATTTGACAACAAAGACATTTTTTGTGGCCACATTTCTTTACTCCTTTTTTGGGGTGTTCTTCTGGGTATTGACCGATCTGAGTTTACTCGGGGCCAATACGTTCTTCAAGGTAGTGTTTTTCTGGAAGATGATTTTGGGTCTACCAGGGATGAGATCTTTAAGATGTGGGTCCCCAAGCAAAATATCCCAATATTTATTGAGGATCCTGCGAATTTCTTTATTGCCCTTGTCGAAGGTGGTGATGAAGCTGAAATTGAAGGTTTTTTTAATAGAGATGTTGTGAGTCTCCTTGTTTTTCTCTCTGAGGCAGTCCTTTTGGTCACGTCCCAAATTCCTAGTGTATGCTTCTTTTATCAAGGTTTTTGGGTATTTCTTATCAAGGAAGCGTTTGTTCAGTATGCATGATTGTTCCTTATAGTCATCAACGGACGTACAGTTTTTTCTAATACGGTGATATTGGCTAAAGGGGACATTTTTTAGCCACTTGGGATAATGGGCACTGCCGTATTCCAAGAAACTATTAGTGTCGACAGATTTAAAATGTGTCTTGGTTACAACCTTGTTCCGATTGTCGTGTGATAATAAGATTTGTGGTGACCATTCGTGTTGTTTGTAAATGTACAGAGACTCGAACCTCCCCATGAACAAGTTAGCGTAACTTGGGGCGGCTCGATTCCCCATAGCCGTACCTTTCTTTTGAATGAAAAAAGAGTTTTCAAAAGTGAACATATTATGTTCAAGAATGAATTTGAGCCCATTAGTTAAAAAGGAAATTTGTTTGTCTGGGAAGGACGTTTGATTCTTGAGGTACCATTGTGTAGCTTCCACACCCAGATTGTGTTGGATGTTAGAATATAAAGAAGTAATATCTAGGGTGAGGAACCGGTAGTTCTTTTTCCATTTAAAATCTTGCAGATCTTTTATTAGAGATGCAGAGTCACGTAGATATGACGGTAATTGTGTGACTAAAGGTTGGAGATATAGATCGAAGAAGTGGGATAGATTGCAGGTGAGTGAGAGCTGAGCTGAAGTCGACCCTCCATTCCATTATCGTTCCAACTAGGAAAAATATTGACTTTGCAATTAATTGCTGTTAAGCTGAAAGCTCCTTATAACATTCTGGATTATATGCATATTGCCATTATAAAACATGATGCACTAGACTTTGTAAAAATTAACATTTGTATTATTCGCAAAACTTATGGCCATGACTGTATGTCCCATGAAATTACCGGATTGACTTTTACTCCCCCTTATGCCTCCATGGAGGCCAGCTGTGATTTCATGTGATAAGATATATACATGAGGTAGATGATAATGTTGCTGGCTAAAAGACCTTAGATGACATAACCCTGGTCATGAAATTCTTGTAGTAGATAGGTGGGGTAAGGTAACATAAAATTGATTTCATGGGGTTGTGAGGGAAACACTTTTTAGCTAAAAGAAGGCTAATTAATAGGCTAGTTAATAGAGCTCTATGGCAACCCGCCACTAGTTGTGAAAAATTTTGTAACAGGTTCCCTTTAAATAGGGACACGCATGGGCAGCCTGCATTTACATGACACCTGCAGGTTTACTAGTAGCACTTAAAGAGATAGCACTTGCAGTTGGTGAAGTCCAGTTTCAAGGAGCGAAATCTGCAATGTTTGGCATGGGTTCACTTATCACTGCTCATAGGGTTAGTCTTTAAATTAATTGTAGCATATCTGGCCCTACATAAGAATATAATGAAAAAACAGCATAAAAAAATGCAAATGTTACAGAAGGAAAAGAGAGGCCTGTATTATAGTCAGACTTATCCGCCTAGTACAAAGGGGTATGACACTTTTGTTTTCCTCCACCTACTGTCCATGTTGTTTAGGTTAGTGTTAGCACATTTTCACAAACTAAAACATGCCAAACACTAAGTAAAATCTTGTTTTACTTACTGTTATCCCTTGGCCAGAGTTTTTTGAATTTCAATGGCTGGTGAATAGAAATGTCTTCAGTGGCCATTACACATTTCACTTGACCGGAGCAAAAACTGCCAAAATAGTTTAGTTTTTGCTGTGGCTTTAGGATATGATTCAGCCTTCCAGACTAGCCATTTGAAGTTTAAATGGACCCAAAATAAATAAAATGGACAGCAGATGCCATACAAGTACATTTTAACACAAACCTACTGCTTGAAAACAGTATGCGAAAATCCTTTTACAAGGAATGAAACATACATCTTCCTTTGTATATATATTATGGAACAAATGGTACAGACTGACAAAGGATGTGTCAGCAGATAATTTTTCATTGCAGCAAGTCAGAACTCAGTTTGTCCTAACTCCACCGCAGAAATTCGTGTTATAGGGTACACAGAATGAATGGCACGTTGCAGCTTGGAGACCTGCTGTAACATCTGTGCCTAAACGTCGCTCTATCCGCAGATGTTTATTTTTGTGTGAACTGTGTCTTAGTGTCTGTGTTTGGATTAACTGAGCCACACCCTGCTCCTTGTATTTCTGTCCTGCCCAACAAGGGTTACTAGCCTGATGGACAGTTCCCCAGTGTGCTGCTGGAGGTGTGTCCGGGAACAGCTTTATATACCTGCCTACTTCCATCAGACCTTGTTGGTTATTTTTAGTTTTTTCTCATCTGTGTATCAGTTCAGTTTTACCTGTCTCTGTTTGTCTGCCTGTATCTTGACCTGACCTGTATATAACCCGTTTGATCTTGACCTGACCTGTGTATATCCCGCCTGTACCTGTATCTGGATCTGACCTGTGTAAACCCCGCCTGTACCTGGATCTGACCTGTGTATAACCTGCCTGTACCTGGATCTGACCTGTGTATAACCTGCCTGAAGACCTGTATATATCTGTTGTTTGTCCCTCAGTATCGTTTACCTCCTAGTGTTATCCCGCTTTCCTTGTCTCAGACCTGTGTTAGTATTCTGTGCACTAGTGTGAACACTGGCCTATTCCTGTATTCCGGTTACCTGTCCGCTCCACCATCCAGCAACTGCCAGACGAGGTCGTTTTTCCTGTCATCTTGTAGGGTCGCTCAGGGACCGTCAGTTTGGTTCCTGATAGTGAGTTCGCCCTTGTCAGGGCGGTTTATCTGCTTTAGGTAGGGCCTTAGCCCTCAGGGACATTACATGGTGAGTTTGCCACCACCTACCTAGTCTGACAGCTAATGCCAAGCCTGGTTGTGGTTGTGCAGTGGCTAGACAGGTACTGACACCTGCACAACAAATCAATTTGCACTTCATGTTGATAATACTTATATCTTATCCACCTTGGTATTACTGTACATTGCAGTGGAAATAACACTGACAAGTTTATGGCAGATAACTACTGCAGGTAGAAACAAATAAAGTCCAGCTAATAGCTTTGTATATTACCTACAACTTGTGCTGCATTTCCTTTGCATGTAAGCTACTGTAAATCTTCATCCAGATAAAAGTTACACAATACATACAGTTTAAGGAATAAACCTAGTAACGAGTAACTTTTCTTTTTACTTGTTAATTGCTTGTTAATATACTGTTTAAAAAAAAAGTGTACTTTATGTTTCAATTTTATTTTGTTACAAAACAACATTTTGTCAGTTTCCGATTGATGGATATTTTATGAGCAGCTTGGCTATAAATGTGGCTGCTTACTTTAATGATATTATCGTATTTTTCGGACTATGAGGTGCACCGGATTATAAGGCGCACCATCAATAATTGCCTGCCAAAACATCTACACTCACCGGCCACTTTATTAGGTACACCATGCTAGTAACGGGTTGGACCCCCTTTTGCCTTCAGAACTGCCTCAATTCTTCGTGGGATAGATTCAACAAGGTGCTGGAAGCATTCCTCAGAGATTTTGGTCCATATTGACATGATGGCATCACACAGTTGCCGCAGATTTGTCGGCTGCACATCCATGATGCGAATCTCCCGTTCCACCACATCCCAAAGATGCTCTATTGGATTGAGATCTGGTGACTGTGGAGGCCATTTGAGTACAGTGAACTCATTGTCATGTTCAAGAAACCAGTCTGAGATGATTCCAGCTTTATGACATGGCGCATTATCCTGCTGAAAGTAGCCATCAGATGTTGGGTACATTGTGGTCATAAAGGGATGGACATGGTCAGCAACAATACTGACCACCAGGCTGTGGCGTTGCAACGATGCTCAATTGGTACCAAGGGGCCCAAAGACTGCCAAGAAAATATTCCCCACTTCATGACACCACCACCACCAGCCTGAACCGTTGATACAAGGCAGGATGGATCCATGCTTTCATGTTGTTGACGCCAAATTCTGCCCCTACCATCCGAATGTTGCAGCAGAAATCGAGACTCATCAGACGAGGCAACGTTTTTCCAATTTTCTACTGCCCAATTTCGATGAGCTTGTGCAAATTGCAGCCTCAGTTTCCTGTTCTTAGCTGAAAGGAGTGGCTTCCGGTGTGGTCTTCTGCTGCTGTAGCCCATCTGCCTCAAAGTTCGACGTACTGTGCGTTCAGAGATGCTCTTCTGCCTACCTTGGTTGTAACGGGTGGCGATTTGAGTCACTGTTGCCTTTCTATCAGCTCGAACCAGTCTGCCCATTCTCCTCTGACCTCTGGCATCAAAAAGGCATTTCCGCCCACAGAACTGCCGCTCACTGGATGTTTTTTCTTTTACGGACCATTCTCTGTAAACCCTAGAGATGGTTGTGCGTGAAAATCCCAGTAGATCAGAAGTTTCAAAAATACTCAGACCAGCCCTTCTGGCACCAACAACCATGCCACGTTCAAAGGCACTCAAATCACCTTTCTTCCCCATACTGATGCTCGGTTTGAACTGCAGGAGATTGTCTTGACCATGTCTACAAAATGCACTGAGTTGACACCATGTCATAGGCTGATTAGAAATTAAGTGTTAACGAGCAGTTGGACAGGTGTACCTAATAAAGCGGCCGGTGAGTGTATGTTCTTATATAAAGGTGCACCTGATTATAAGGATGAATGACCAGCAGGTGGCAGACCTGTGAACAGTTCAAGGCAGCTGTTGTCTGTAAGTATGGTTCATATATAAGGCGCACTGGACTTTAAGGCCATTTCTGAGAAAAGGATTTTTTGTGCGCCTTATAGTCCGAAAAGTACGGTACTTGCAATATAGTAAAGAGATGTCTTTTTTATCCGAGCTGAAGCTGGGACAAAAAACACACATGCAGCAGTCCGGTGTCCTTTCAATTCTATAGACAGGCACAATTTTTCTGTTGTACAAAAAAAAGGTGTGTTAGGATCAGTGGATCCTCTGGACCACCGCGGGAGATGTAACTAGCCAACACCCGGAACCGGAGCCTAGCGGCACCTGGTTTTCACCAGAGCCCGCCGCAAAGCGGGTTGGACTTGCTGCGGCAGGATACCACTAGGTCGTTCCCAGGTGTGACTAGCCCACGGTGGCAGCCGAGGTCGAGGTACCTTAACGGATGACAAACTCGTAGTCGGGTCCAGGCACAGGGTCAGGGCAGGCGGCAGAGATGCAACGTCAGGTTCAAGTCCGGGGTCAGCAACAGGAGGTCCAGGCAGGAAGGAACGGGAACACAGGTACACAGCAACAGGGAGGAACACAGGTAACACGGCAACACAGGACTCAGGAACGGGAACACACAGGAATACACTGGAACGCAGGAATACAGGAATACGCAGGAACACAGCAATACTCGCTAGGAAGCTTTCTCTAAGGCTAAGAGGCACAAAGATCCGGCAGGGAATGATGGGAAACAAAGGGTTATATACAAAACAGGAAATGACCAATACTAATCACCTGTGCGCTGGCCCTTTAAATCTTGAGGCAGTGCCGCGCGCGTGCCCTAGGGAGCGGGGCCGCGCGCGAGACCCAGTCCGGACGGGAGCGGGAGCCAGGAGAGGTGAGTGCACCGGAGCAGCAGTGGGGCAGCGGAGGGAGGCACGGGTGCACCCGCGATCCGCGATATGGATCGCGGGGGTGCCCGCAACGGAGGCACGGGTGCACCCGCGATCCGTGGTATGGATCGCGGGGGTGCCCGTGACAAGGTGCTGTATTTTTGTTGTTTCTTAAATATATTACTGTGGCTTCCATTACTTCCATTGGAAAAATAATCTGTAGAAATATGCAGTCATCAAAAGGGCAAAAAATAAGCTCATTTTTTTCTGCTGTATTATTTCGCTCCAGCCTATACTTTGGAACAAGGCAATTATACCAGCTTACTGTTCTTTTTTTTCATTGCAGTGATTTCTGTATCCATGGGCAAGGTGTGTTTTACTATTGCTGTGTGTATTCAGGGCCACATCTGCCATGAGGCGGGATGAAAATTTCGCCTCAGGCGGCAGATGCGGAGCCCTGAGGCAGGCGGCAAAACAGCTGTGGGTGATTTGGGAACTCGCCCGAATCACCCACTAGCACTACGGACCTGCCGCTGCCATGGTTCATATTCTCACTTTACTGCTGCTCTATGGGTCTGGAGGAGCAGGCAGCCTTGACATCATCAAAAGCCATCTGCTTCCTCCAGAGCCATAGAGCAGTGCTGCCTGGCAGGAGGAGGGAGGGGCAGACTGGCCCGATGTTATGTTTGAGGAAGGCTGGCTCCCAATGGGCTGCTCCTCTTTAGCTGAAGGGTCCAGCGGGAAGCCTGTGTGGAGGCTACTCTGACCGGTGGAGCAGCAGTCAGCCGGAGTGTGATCACTTTGCTGCTGCTCCACCACAGCCTCGGAAAGCCAGGAAGGATCCTCTGCTGAGCTGAGCTCTCTGCTCCTGCTGCAGAAGCTCAGATTAACAAGCTCCGCCCACCAGCTCGGAGTTCTGAAGATCAGCAGCAGCTATGTGTGCTGCTGTCTGCTGTGCATGTTGCTGTGGTAATCTACAGGTATGCTACATGTATATTCTGTGTGTATGCTGCAGCCTTCTATGTATGTTTTGTGTGTATACTGTGGATGTATGCTGTTGCCTGCTGTGTGTATGCTGCATGTATATGCTGTGTGAATGCTGCTGCTTGCTGTGGATGATACTGTGTGATGCTGCATGTATATGCTGTGTATGATGGTGTGTATGATGCTGTGTATGATTATGTGTGAATGCTGCTGCTTGCTGTATGTGATGCTGTGTATGCTGCTTGTTGTATATGATGCTGTGTATGCTGCTTGCTGTATATGATGCTGTGTATGCTGCTGCTTGCTGTATGTGATGCTGTGTATGCTGCTTGCTGTATATGATGCTGTGTGTATGCTGCTATCTGCTGTATATGATGCTGTGTGTATGCTGCTGTCTGCTGTATATAATGCTGTGTGTATACTGCTGTCTGCTGTATATGATGCTGTGTATATGATGCTGTGTGTATGCTGCTGTCTGCTGCATATGATGTTTTGTGTATGCTGCTGTCTGCTGTATATGATGCTGTGTGTATGCTGCTGTCTGCTGTATATGATGCTTTCTGCTGTATATGATGCTGTGTGTATACTGCTGTCTGCTGTATATGATGCTGTGTGTATACTGCTGTCTGCTGTATATGATGCTGTGTGTATACTGCTATCTGCTGCATATGATGCTGTGTGTATGCTGCTGTATATGATACTGTGTATGCTGCTGTCTGCTGTATGTGATGCTGTGTGTATGCTGCTGTCTGCGATGCTGTGTGTATGCTGCATATATATTCAGTGTGTGATGCTGTGTGTATGCTGCTGTATGTGATGCTGTGTGTATGCTGCATATATATTCAGTGTGATGTGATGCGGTTGTGTGGTACGATGACTGTAGTGATGCGTGTTGTATGCTTGCATTATATCAGGTGTGATGCTGGTTGTTCTGTCACTAATATATCAGGTGTGATGCGGTGTGTAGCTGCATGATATCTCAGTGTGTGAATGCTGTGTGTAAGTGTGTAACTGCTGTCTGCTGTATATGTTGTTGCATTGCTGCATATATGCTTTGTGTGGTGTATGCTGTTATATACGTATGTCGGCGTATGTGATGCTTGATGCTGTGTGACTCCTGTGAGATATATTTCAGTGTGTGATGCTGTGTTGTGATGCTGGTATGTGATGCTGTGTGTATGCTGCATATATATTCAGTGTGTGATGCTGTGTGTATGCTGCATATATATTCAGTGTGTGATGGGTGTATGCTGCATAAATATTCAGTGTGTGATGCTGTGTGTATGCTGCATATATATCATGGTGATGCTGTGTGTATGCTGCTGTCTGCTGTATGTGATGCTGTGTGTATGCTGATATATATTCAGTGTGTGATGCTCGTGTGTATGCGTGCATATATATTCAGTGTGTGATGCTGTGTGTATGCTGCATATATATTCAGTGTGTGATGCTGTGTGTATGGCTGTTAGTGTCAGATGTTTGTGCATGATGTGTGTGTGTGGTATGCCTGCAGCTATATGCATTGGTGGGATGATTGTGTGTAGGCGTCTGCTGTATGATGCTGTGTGATGCTGCATCATATATCCGTGTGTGATGCTGTTGTGTGGATGCGGCATTATATTCAGTGTTGAGCTGCTTGGTAGTATGGTGCTGCTCTGCAGTGCTAATTGGTGGCTTCTAGGTACAGACTCCTTCCCCCTCCTGCACTGCTCTCTAGGGTTTGCTGTGTTGTCGGCAGTGAAAGGAGGTGGTGAGAGAGAAGCAGAGATTGGCACAGGAAGAAGAAACATGGGCTGTCCAGCCCCACACTAATGGCTTTCTGATCCCTTCTCCACACTTCAGGTGCTCAGCTCTGAGGTAATCCCTCTCTCCACAAACTGCCCCACCCATGGGGCTTTGCACTTCCTTCAAGCTTCTCTCACCTCACACCTACTATAGATGCTATTTGCCCTCCTCTCATGCTACGTATTTGTCTTAATTTGACCCCGTTTCAGGACTACTTTCGCTGCCTCGACAATTCTACCAACCTGCCTGAAAGGCCTCCTGTTTCGCTACCACAATTTTTGCAGAAGTAAGGAAATCAGAAACCCCGCTTGTCTTGTATTGTGTTACTTGACCCAAGAACACGGGTTTCTGGTTACCGAATCACATCTGCCTCAGCCTCGTACTTATACACATCTGGTCACAAGGCCCGGCCGACTCGTTAACATCCTGGCAGCTACGTTAGTTTGTAACATGGGTCCAGGGGGCTAAATATAGAATGGAGGATCGTGGCTAGAGAGATTTTTGTTGTTGGTGGGAGGGGTGGGAAGAGAGCATTAGAACCAGTTTTCTAAAGCTCACCCATCCCAGGAAGGGCACAAGAAAAAGCTAGAATCGGCCCGTGTGTCCATTGATTATTTTCATTGTAACGAAAATAGAAATCTTTTAAATTCTGTCAATTGCTCATGCTATTTTACTAATTTGTTTAAAAAATAGCAAAGTACAAAGCTGACCTTTTGTGGCTGCTCACTTTGTACATTAGCAGCGTTTCAACCATATGACAAGGACTGCAAGAAATTAAAAAGAGACTCATGGTCATCAGCCAGTGGTTTTAATTGGGAAAAAATGTTAAAATGGTGAGCACAAGAACAGCACCCAAGACAGCTCTAATAATGGGGCTTCAGAGAAGACGCACTCCAAATTGGAAAGGAAAAACCAAGTGCAACATGGCTTATTATCCTAATAAGAACATGTGTTAAGGTACAACAAAATTTCTTCCAGAGGCTTCCAATACCCCTTTCATAGCAGAATATGAGGTACAATACCATAACCTGCCATAATCCTGGGTGATTTCTGCAGCATATATCTGGTTAATGGATGTCTGCTTACTATCCACTAACTCCACAGAAATAAAGAAATAAATCTTACATATAGCCGCACTCATGATCTTATACAGCCATACCCCGGTCTAAATCTATATACAGCGTCAGTACCCCAGCAATATATATAGTGTATACAGCCAACCAACTCCGCTTAGAACAATACCTAGGCTATACAGGCTGGTCAAACCCCCGAGCAATATCAACTCTAGTGTAAGACAGCCGCCAAACGACCGCAATACATGTCTTATCTATACAGCCGACCGACACTCGCCAATCAATACAACTTTATTAAAAGTCGCCCTCACCCAGTCTGACATCTAATAGACAGTCAACCGCTCCAACCGTGTCCCCAAGTAATATACGATCTAATAAGTACAGCCGCCAGAACCCCAGGTAGATTACATCACTTACCAGACCCGTCTCGTCCCCCCAATAGCTCGTAGTTATGCCCTGCTTCTGTTTGCTTTTGAACCATTATAGATTTCACAGTACATGCATAAGTTTGATATCTGCGTATTTGCTTTTGATTCTGGGAAAACTACTCTATCATATTGCCTGTATTTTGACCCCAGCATAGCTTTCGGATGTCTTGTTTAGTTTCTTATGTTGCTAAAGTGACTAGAATTCGTGTTTTACACCATATGGGCAGTAAATCTAAATAGAGAAAATAATAAACAGTAATAAAGTACAGACACTTATATGGATTGCAATTCAAATCCTGATCATTAGTATACCCTCACTGTATATGTTAAACAAGGGGTTTTCTAGAATTACATTGGCCACCATCTTGCCACAACTTTGGTATATTAAAAGAAGAAACTATTCATGACTACACCTTAGTGTGAAGTAAAAGTTGGGCTTTTTCCAATGTTAAAACCCACAAACAGTTTAAAAAATACTGAAAATAATTGAATTAATTTTACACGTAATATAGCACCCCCATCATTAAAAACAAAGAAGATGTTTTATTTCCTCACAGGTTGAAGATGAGCCGGTTTTTTGTCGCTTTCGAGTTTGTTTTTTTTTGAAGGGTATCGTCGAGCCGAAGAAATGCGCAAACACAAAATTTTGTCCGGGACTTTGAAAATGGCGTAGAAAAAGATTTGAAGATGCTACACTGGTTGGGGGGAGGTTTGGTTTGTTGTTTTTGTTGTTGTATAGGGCTAGAAAATAATGTATAGGTAGGTTATTGAGAGTTGGTTGTGTCTATGGTATAAATTAAACATGACGGAAAAAGTGACCTGATACACGTAAAGATGCCATCGGATGTTTTTCAAACGCTGCTTTCCCTCTTTTGATACAAAGGCCCTCAACCTTCACCTCCGTCCAAACACGGGCAAGGGCCCGTACTCAGCCCACAGGTGTCAATTTAAAGCAGCAGTCCCGAGTACTACTCTGTTTGAAAATTTGAGACAGTCCCTTGCCCCACTGCCCCTAGTTGCAAACATATAGTTAGTTTTAACATTTTCTTTACCGCCTGGCTTCAGGTTCAGCGGTGCCAGCCACAGATCAGTCTGCGCCTTGATGCCCTGTAATAGCTCTTGGGCGGTGTGCCTTTTATCGCCTAGGCTCAGCAGTTTGAGCACCGCCTGCTGTCGCTTAGCGACGGCACTGCTGCTGTGCCTAGAGCTAGCGACTGATGGCGCCATGCCCACGGATGGTAGTTCGGAGGAGGAGGTGGAGGAGGGGTGGGAGGAGGAGGAGGCATAGTAGGCCTGAAAGACCTGGACCGAGGTAGGCCCCGCAATCCTCGGCGTCGGCAGTATATGACCAGCCCCAGGGTCAGACTCGGTCCCAGCCTCCACCAAGTTAACCCAATGTGCCGTCAGCGATATATAGTGGCCCTGCCCGGCAGCACTCGTCCACGTGTCCGTGGTCAGGTGGACCTTGTCAGAAACGGCGTTGGTCAGGGCACGGATGATGTTGTCTGACACGTGCTGGTGCAGGGCTGGGACGGCACATCAGGAAAAGTAGTGGCGGCTGGGGACCGAATACCGAGGGGCGGCCGCCGCCATGAGGTTGCGAAAGGCCTCGGTCTCTACAGTGTGGCTGAATAGTGGGGAAGGGGCAGTGTGGCTGTATACTGGGGCTATGGGCAGTGTGGCTGTATACTGGGGCTATGGGCAGTGTGGCTGCACACTGGGGCTATGGGCAGTGTGGCTGTATACTGGGGCTATGGGCACTGTGGCTGTATACTGGGGCTATGGGCAGTGTGGCTGTATACTGGGACAGGGGCAGTGTGGCTTTATACTGGGACAGGGGCAGTGTGGCTGAATAGTGGGGAAGGGGCAGTGTGGCTGTATACTGGGGATATGGGCAGTGTGGCTGTATACTGGGGCTATGGGTAGTGTGCCTGTATACTGGGGCAGGGGCAGTGTGGCTGTATACTGGGGGGACTGAATATACTAGGAGTACTGGTTGGTTGTATACTGGGGGCTGGCTAAATATAATATATACTACAGTGGTCTGGATGTATACTGGGGTGGCACGCTGTCACTGTGGGGGGGGGGGGGTTGGCTGATTGATAATGCGGAGACAGGTAAATAGGAAGAGGAAACACGTGGTACACGAGGTGTTCCACCCCTACCACACTGGTTCCACAAAATGAGTGCTAATGAGAAGGCTAAGAATGCAGCTATAGCGAGGCAGAAAGGTCAATGCATGAAATGGATACATTTTCAAAAAGGAAAAAGTAAATGCAACAATAAATGAACATCAATCAATGAATAAATAAAAATACACATATGAAAGTTAAATAATGTATTAGAGCTATGAAAGAATGTGAACTAGTATTGTAAAAAACGCAACAGGTAATGTGAATAGGTGTCAAGCTGAAAGAGAGCACTTCAACGTGAAGTGGTTGTTCTGGACAAAGAACAGCAAGCCTACAACATGTTAAAAGATTCTTGCACCTATCGTCCCCTACCATCTGATCCCACCCACAAATTAAATCCTTTATGGAGAATATCATCTCTGAAGGTTTACATTTGGGTTTTTTCAACAAGCAGATGGCTGATTATCTCTTACCAGACAATTTTTCTTGTCCATATTTTTATATGCTACCAAAGATGCACAAGAACGTCTTCCCTCCCCCTTTTCGCCCGGTCGTCTCATGTACTAATTCCCTTATGGAAAGACTGGGCTGCTGGCTCGATAGCCTTCTTAAACCGTTAGTCACCTGACTACCAGGCTATATTAAGGACACAAAATCTATCCTCGCAGCTATGAACTCCCTACCATGGACTCAATCAGACTCATGGCTTTCTTGCGACATTACATCGTTATACACAAGCATTCCTCACCACCCTGCAGCTGAAGCAGTCTCCTATCACTTAAAGAAATATAGTTCTTATAGTTCAGGACTTTCTTTATCTTTGATGACAATTTCTTTCTACAGGTTTCTGGCTGCCCCATGGGTGCACGGTTCTCTCCTTCCCTGGTCAATATTTATATGGCCACATGGGAGGAGAGGTACCTGTATAATGTGAACAATCCCTTTATTCATCACATTAAATGGTATGGCAGGTATATTGATGACTGCCTCCTAGTGTGGTCTGGCACACAGGAGTCAGTCATTGATTTTGTTTCACACATTTCAACTTGCAATTCATTTGCATTTTACGCATGAATTTGGTGGCTCTTCTATCTCGTTTTTGGATGTTAATTTAACTGGGGACATATCCCAGGGGGTCATTCATACTAGTTTATACCGTAAGCCTAATAGTGGCAACACCACCCTTAGGGCAGAGAGCTGCCACCCTCGCCATCCCAACAGAAACCTTCCCATTGGCGAATTCATTTGTGCCAAAAGAGCATAATCTACTGAAACCGCTTACCAGTCTGAATGTCGCACCATGGTCTCTCGTTTACATCAGAGAGGCTACACTTCTGCAATCTGTAATTGTGCAAAACGCATTGTCAACCTTCAACCACGTTCACATTACTTGAAGGAAAATACGCAGACCGAAACATCCAGTTATGCCAATCTCCCAGTACACAATTCTCTATGCAGTATTCCCAAATAACCGCAATTATAAAGAAACATCTACCCATTTTAGAAACTGACACAATAACAAAAAGAATTTTATCCAATGGCATAACCTGTGTGTCTAGACGTGCCCCCACCTTAGCCTCCGCCTTCTCTCCAAATTTTTAAACCAATAATAGCCCTGCTTCCACTTGGCTCATTTACAAAGGAAGTTTTTGTTGCGGTGGTTATCGCTGCAACATCTGTAAATTTATGCACAAATCATCTTCCTTTTGTTCCACTGTTAATAATAAAACCTTTAAAATCACTCACCATCTAAACTGTGAAAGCACTTTTGTAGTTTACCTTGCCGAATGCACCACCTGTAAAGTGCAGTATGTCGGCTGCACATTCAGAAAGTTAAAGGATCGCATATCACGGGTGCCAATCCCAAGACATTATCTAGCACCCGAAATATCACAAGTCTATCCAAACATTTCAGTGACTCTCATGTCAGATCTGGTATGAAGATCTTACGCAAGTCTCACTACAAATTCCTCACAATTTGCTAGTAGATGCACTGCAGCAAGGACAGCCACCAGCAGATCAACCAGAAATAAAATATATATAACGCTATTGTAGGCGTAAGTAAGCCGTTTGGATTCTCCTTTGGCTATTTTCTAGCCAAGTATGAAAGCACACTGATGAGATGACGCTGAGTTATGAAAAAATAAACGTAAAATAAAAAGTAAATGGCAGACTGTGCCTAATTGAAATCAAACCCCTAATAAATTTTCCCACTTTGGTGTTTGAGGTGGATATGTGTGTCACTAAGAGCTAAACACAACGGTAGCAAGTCCCCCTGCAAATTCCTCACAATATGGTACTAGCTGCAAATAAAAAAAAAAAAAAAAGTATAACGTTATTGTAGCCCTAAGAAGGGCTGTTGGGTTCTTGTAGAATCACTCCTGCCTAACACTATTCTAATAGAACACCCTAACGCTTTCCCTGACCAGCAGCAGCTCTCTCCCTAGCGGCATCCAGACACAGAATGATCCGAGCAGCGCGGGCAGCGGCTAGTCTATCCCAGGGTCAAAACACAACGGGCGCAGTTCTCAGCGACAAGGCCTGTTCAGTGGCCTGCTAGAGATGCACTGCAGTCGAGGACACCTCGCCTACAGATCAACGAAAGAAAAGATAGTAGACGCTAGGTGGTGGCGGAAGTAAGGCCCGGGCTGGATTCTTCCTGTGGCTAGTTGCCTAGCCATATGAACACACGGATGAGAGGGGGGGGGGGCAAGCTGTGTAAAAATAAAACGTAAAATCAAGAAAACTGGCAGACTGTGCCAAGTGCGTATCCACCCCTAAATAAATTTTCCCCACTTCGGGTCATTTTCTTTTGCGATGAGTGTGGCGTCACTAGCGCCTCTAAACACAACGGGTCGCAATTAAGCCTTCACTACAATTCCTCACAATTTGCTAGTAGAGTGCATCTGCAGCAATCAGCCCCGAGCAGATCACCAAGAAATAAATATATCATAACGCTATTGTAGGCGTAAGTAAACGGCTTGGATTCCCTTTGGCGATTTTCTAGGCAAGTATAAAGCACACTGAGGAGAGGACGCGGAGTTATAAAAAAACGAAAATAAAAAGAAACTGGCAACTGTGCCGAACTTGAATCCCCCCTAATAATTTTTCCCACTCTTTCGGTCTTTGCGATGGGATATGTGCGTCCTAGCGCTAACCAACGTCGCAAGTCCATACAAATTCCTCACAATTTGCTAGTAGATTGCACTGCAGCAAGGACAGCCACCATCATATCACCGAAATAAAATAGATATAACGCTATTGTAGGCGTAAGTAATCGTTTTGGATTCTCCTTTGGCTATTTCTAGCCAAGTATGTAAAGCACGTACTTGATGAGATGACGCGGAGTTCATGAAAACATAACGTCAAATAAAAAACTGTCAGACTGTGCCTAATTGAATCCAACCCTATAATAAATTTTCCCACTCTATCGGTTTTTGCGATGAATATGTGCGTCACTAAGCTCTAAACACCACCCGGTCGCAGTCCACACAAATTCCTCACAATTTTGCTAGTTAAATGCACCTGCAGCAGGACACAGCCCACCCGCAAATCACCAGAAATAAATATATATACGCTATTGTAGGTTAAGTAAGCCCGTTTGGAGCACTCCTTTGGGAGATGTTCTAGACAGTGAAGCACACTGATGAGAATGACGCTGAATTGATGAAAAAATAACGTAACAAAAAGGAAATGGCAGACTGTGCCTATCAAGTGGACAATCCAACCCCTAATAATTTTCCCACGTCGGTCTTTGCGATGGAGATGTGGCGTCACTAGCGCTAACCACAACGTCGCATCTCACTAACAAATTCCGCACAATTTGCTAGTAGTGCACCTGCAGCACGAGGACAGCCACTCAGCATATCACCAGAAATAAATATATATAACACGCTATTTTAGGCGTAAGTAAGCCACCGTTTGATGCTATCTTTGCTATGCATTTTCTAGCCCAGTCGATAAGCACACTGGCTTGCAGATGATGACCTGAGTTATGAAAAAATAAACGTAAAAGAAGGAAACTGGCAAGACTGTTGCCCTATGTGAATCCAACCCCTAATAAATTGGTGCTACTGTCTTCCCATTCGTCTATTGCGTGGATTTGTGCGTCACTAACGCTAAACAACAAGCGTCGCAAGTCTCACTACAAATTCCTCCACAATTGGTAGTAGATGCCTGCAGCCAAGACAAACGCCCCCAACCAGCAGACATTCAAACCAGAAAATAAATATATAAACGCTAATTCGTAGGCCGAACGCTAAGCACCGTTGGATTCTCCCTTCGATGCTATTTTCTAGCCAAGATGTAAAAGCACACTGATGAGATGACGCTGATTAATGAAAAAATAAACGTAAAAATAAAAGAAATGGCAGACTGTGCCTAATGAAATCCAACCCCTAATAATCCCACTTCGGTCTTTGCGATGGATATGTGCGTCACTAAGCTCTCTAAGCCAGTAACCACGGTCGCAGTCTCACTACAACGTCCTCCAACATTTGCTAGTAGATTACTGCAGCAAGGACAGCCACCTCCACAGATCAACCAAAATAAAATATATATAACGCATATTTGTGCGTAAGTAAGCCGTTTTGGATTCCGCCTTGGCTATTTTACTAGCCAAGTATGAAAGCACACTGATGAAGATGACGCTGAGTTATGAAAAAATAAACTTAAATAAAAAGAAAATGCAGACTGTGCATAATTGAAATCCAACCCCTAATAAATTTTCCACTTGGTCTTTGCGATGGATAGGTGCGTCACTAAGCGCTAAACCACAACGGTCGCAAGTCCCACTACAAAATTCCTCACAATTTGGCGTAGTAGATGCAACTGACCGCTGGACACCCCAGCCAGATCAACCAGAAATAAATCGTATTAAACGCGCTATTGTAGGGTAAGGTAAAGCCGTTGATTCCCTGGGGGCGATTTGTGCAGTTCTAGCCAAGTATAAAGCACACATGATGATATGACGCTGAGTTATGAAAAAAAAACGTAAAATAAAAGTAAATGGCGACCTGCTGCCTAATCGGAAATCCAAACCCCTAATAATTTTCCCACTATTGGTGTTTGAGGTGGGATTGTGTGTCACAAGAGCTAAAACAACGGTAGCAGTCCCCCTGCCAAGTCCTCACAATGATGGTTACTAGCTGTAAATACAAAAAAATATATTAGATATACGTTATTGACGCCCTAGAAGGGCGTTGGTTCTTGTAGAATCACTCCTGCCTAACAGTAAGCTAATAGAACACCCTAACGCTTTCCCTGACCAGCAGCAGCTCTCTCCCTAGCGGCATCCAGACACAGAATGATCCGAGCAGCGCGGGCAGCGGCTAGTCTATCCCAGGGTCACCTGATCTGGCCAGCCAACCACTGCTATCGACGTGTAAGGGTACCACGTCATGCTGGGTGGAGTGCAGAGTCTCCTGGCTTGTGATTGGCTCTGTTTCTGGCCGCCAAAAAGCAAAACGGCGGGAGCTGCCATTTTCTCGAGCGGGCGAAGTATTCGTCCGAGCAACGAGCAGTTTCGAGTACGCTAATGCTCGAACGAGCATCAAGCTCGGACGAGTATGTTCGCTCATCTCTAGTTATAACCTAA